>JAEIFM010000109.1:0-592432 GCA_018901885.1 Zaprionus kolodkinae | reverse complement strand
ATCGCGGCGATCTTGCTGGGATCGGTGTGGATTCCACCTTCGCTGACGCTCTTTGGGAAGAAACTGCACTTGGCCTTATTCAGGCGCAAGTTCGCGTTCCGAAAGCCTCCGGAACACCTCTCGTAGGTTATCCAGATGCTCTTGGAGGGTGCGTCCTACTACGACGATATCGTCGAGGTATGCAAACGCGTGCGGCTCCATGTCTGGTCCGATGACGCCATCCAAAGCCCGCTGAAATGTAGCCGGGGCCGAATGTAGTCCGAACGGCATCACCTTCCAGTGAAAAGGCCTCTGCCAGGCACTGTGAACGCGGTGTACTCCCTTGCTGTCCCGGGCGATAGGTATTTGCCAATACCCGATTTTCAAGTCCAGCGAAGATATGTACTTCGCGTCCTTGAGTTTTTCCAGGATGTGGGTGATCCGTGGCAACGGGTAGGCGTCCGGGATGGATTTCGCGTTGAGCTGGCGATAGTCCACGCACATCCGCATCTCTACCGTCTTCTTCCCCACCAGTACAATAGGTGCACTGTATGGGCTCCTCGATGGTTCGATCCTATCATCTCGCAGAAGCTCATCAACCTGCTCGTTGATGATCTTCTGCATGGCCGGATTCTTCGGGAAGTACCTCTGCTTGATAGGGTACGCATCCCGCATAGTGATGGTGTGCTCCGCAATGGGCGACACCCCCATCAATCCGTCGAACTTGGCTAGCTCGGACTGTAGAAAGGCCTCCACCTGTTCTTCGTCCGTAGCTACCCTTGTTCCAGGTGCCTCGACGCCCCGCAAGGCTGCGTGGCTGGTCTTGAGCCGTCTCCCACGGCGTCTTCGCTTGGTCAGGCCACCCGCGATGGCCTGATTCTCTGTGTCTCGTTGATGTATTTCGGCTCGTGCTCCTGTTGGTTCCTCTGTGCTTCGCCGGTGCTCGGTGCCTTGCTGCGCCTTCGCCGGTGTCCTAGATTGTTCCTCGCTGTCTCGTTGTTCATTCGTACCAAACATGACTTCTGACAGAGAATTTCTCCAAACTTATTTTAATACATATGGCTTACTCGCTCACACACATACATACACGCGCGTAAACAGTAAAGCGACACGACGCGACGTCGACGTCGGCGTCAACTGCCTAAAGCAGCGCGAAGGCTGCTGGTCGTACCAAACATTTGTACTGAAAACGTTGACTTGAATAACTTCTGTGATATTTCTCCGATCGGATTGTAATTTAGAGGATATGTTCATATTGTATTCAGCTTTACGTATACCAAAGCAGAACGTTATGAGTTTAATATTTTGCTTAATAATCACAATCCGGGGGCGGTGGGCGTGGTAGCCAAAATTTGAAAACGACGTTTACTGCCTAGGATACACAGGAATCTTCATGCCAAATTTGGAGTCTCTAGCTTTCTTAATAGCTGAGAATCAGACGCTCATACAGACGGACAGACGGACAGACAGACAGACAGACAGACAGACAGACAGACGGACAGACGGACAGACGGACAGATAGACATGGCTAGATCGACTCGGCTGGTGATCCTGAGTAAGAATATATATACTTTATACATCTCCTTTTGCCTGTTACGCACATTCCGACAAACCTAAAAGACCATGTATTTTTTTAAAATCCATGGCCTAAAAATAAAAATAAAAAGTAGTGCCAAGTCCTGTCGAGTGCCAGCCCAAGGACCCCAAAGGACGAAACAATATGAATCCTGTCGCAGGAGAGTCAAGGTGAGCTAAAGTAAACATAAAACAATGAGAGCGCAGTTAGAGCTAGCGTAAATGGTGCGAAGTAGGAAGTAGGCAGGGATTAATTAAAATAAGGACTAGTGCTTAAAGATAAAAGAAAACCCAGTGAATAAAAGAAACCATGTTAAATATTAACGAAATTTCCCTGCAGTGATTATTTAAAAACAATATACCCGGTGTTACGTCCTTCCCCTCTAGGGTAGGCAAAAGTGTCGTGTCCGTGTGTGTGCCGTTGTGAGTGTGTATAAGCAGAGTCGCGCTTTCTTGCATGCCGGTACTCCGCTGGCCAGTAAGCGAGCCTGCGTGTACACACGCATAGTTCGTGTCGTGAGTGGACGTCAGTTGGCGAGTGGGTGCGTGAGCGTGTGCTTCAGCAAGTTCCGGCGTGGTGGAATACACCATCGAGCGACTTGTGGGAGCGCAGGCGACCTGCGGTCACGGTCATTTTGCACGACCAACGGCCGATCGTGAGTGTCGTGCGTGAAACGTTAGTTGGCAAGTGGGTGTGAAACGTGTACCCTAACGAGTTTGCGCCGTGGTGCAATACACCACTGAGCGGCTCGTGGGGGTACAAGCAAGAACACCTGCGGTCACGGGCGTTCTGTACGACCACCGATCGATCGTGAAGGGCGCCGTGAGCGAGCGATAGTTGGCAAGCGAGTTGCCAAGGGCGTGCACTTTACCTAGTTGCGGATGGTGGAATACACCAACGAGCGACTTAGGGAGTGCAAGCGAAAAGCACCCGCGGCCACGTGCGTTCCTCACGATAGGCCGTCAACTCGGCACGCGTGACACGCGACACGTGCCCGTGAGCCTCGAAAGGACCGCGTGGTGGCGGAGACCATTACCACGTGGTTAGCAAACGAGCACACGTACATGATGTGGGTCATGCCCATCGCCGATACCCTGTAAACGACCCATTGAGGTATGACCTGCTAGCAACCTCTCTTACTAAAGTCATAGAAAGTCCTAGTATTTATAAATTTTCTGTAAAGACCCTGGCTAGACTGAGATATGTACCCCAGCCTGAGAAAGCATCCTTACAAAATGCATATGTATAAGTAAAAGTATAAGTATAAGTACATGTAGAAGATATATAATATGTATATAAGTCATATGCAAGGAATGTCATTTAAATGTCATTCTGCTTGTCTGCAGTTGCACTTGCTAATACTGTACTTTTATACCCTTCGACCATTGAAAATGGTCAAAAAAGGGTATACCAACTTTGTGCAAAATGTATGTAACAAGCATAAGGAGGCGTGGCAGACCCCATAAAGTATAAATATTCTTGCTCAGGATCACTAGCCGAGTCGATTGAGACATGTCCGTCTGTCTGTCCGTCTGTCCGTCTGTATGAGACAACAGATCTCAGCTATTAAAAAAGCTAGGGATACCAAATTTGGCATGAAGGTTCCTATAAATCATAGGCAGATCAAGTTTATATCAAACGTTCGATGCCACGCCCACCGCCCCCGCAAATCGGTTTTTTGCGATTATTAAGCAAAGTATTAAAAGTATTAAAGCTAAATGCAATATAAACATATTCTCCAAATTACAATCCGATCGGACCAATAACATAGAAGTTATTCAAGTCAACGTTTTCAGTACAAATGTTCCGTACGGGCAGCAGCCGACGCGCTGCTTTGAGCAGTTGACGCCGACGTCGACGTTGCATCGTGTCGCTTTACTCTTTACGCGCGTCGCTGTGTGAGTGCGAGCGAGTAAGATATATGTACTAGAAGTATTTGTGCAGGATTCTCTGTTTGACATTATGAGTGTGGTTACACGTTTGTAACGGATTTAGAAAATTGGGAGAAGGGTATCTTACTGTCGGGCGCCCGACTGTAGCCTTACCCACTTGTTTTATTCAGAATTTTAAAGTTATCTGAATTTACTTTTAAAAGTGAAATATCTGCACCAGTATCAATGAGAAATGTTAATTTGTTTCGAGTTGAATGGTTGTAGTAAGTTACGAATATATTAAGACTGTAATTGATGGAATGAACTTTAGCATTTATTGATTGTTTCCTAAAGGGTTCTGTGAGTTTTCCGACACAACTTGTGTCATTCTCACATTGTGACAATTATTGCACTGGTTGGAGTTACCTCGGCCTCTACCTTGGTTTTGGCCTCGTCTTCCACCATGATTGGGTGTATTGATTAGCTGTTTTACTCTTCTGTTGAAGATTGAGGAGCTTGGCAGATAGAATTTCTACCGATTCTCCTTTTACTGTACTTGACAGTTGGGTAATGATTGCAGCAATTGTCTGCTCATTACTTATAAGATTCCTCTCATGGCCTTTAAGTTAGGTTTTTATAAGGCTTATCGCTGCTATTTCATGCGTGCCTTTTAATGTTTCTAGTAGATCTAGAGCATCTATAAAACTTTGTAAGTTTTCGTGCTTACCATCAAACTCTGGTAGCAGAGATGTGGCTACTCTGATAAAATCGATTACTGTCTGCGCCATTATTATTATTTCTGGCTTACTTTCAATTTGATCGCCTCCTTCCAGTGTTTCAATATCACTATCGGATTCAGCGTCGCTTGATTGAAAAGATTCGTCTAGTTCTTTGAATTGGTCGTGATTGAATTCCACTAGTTGATTTAGACTTTCTGGTATGTTAATCAGAATATGTCTTCTTTTCCTGATATTGGTTAATCTTGTGTTTAGGGATTTTATTACCCTTTGACACATTTTACTTTGCTCAGCTGTGAGTATATTTTCATACCTATTTACTAAAATAACTGTATTATTATATTCTGTGACTACTATCTCTATATGATTTTTTAATGTTTCTACCTTTAGTACTGCATATTTATTTATGCATTTGTAAGATCTATCAAATTTGTATCGAGAATCATCTATATGTTTCGCTCTTTCATTCCATTCCATTCTTGGATTAATTTATAGTTTCCTCTTTTTATACCCTTCGACCATTGAAAATGGTCAAAAAAAGGTATACAAACTTTGTGCAAAATGTATGTAACGGGCGTAAGGAGGCGTGGCAGACCCCATAAAGTATATATATTCTTGCTCAGGGTCACTAGCCGAGTTGATTAAGACATGTCCGTCTGTCTGTCCGTCTGTCTGTCCGTCTGTATGAGACAACAGATCTCAGCTATTAAAAAAGCAAGGGATACCAAATTTGGCATGAAGGTTCCTATAAATCATAGGCAGATCAAGTTTATATCAAACGTTTGATGCTCCGCAAATCGGTTATTTGCGATTATTAAGCAAAGTATTAAACCCATAACGTTCTGCTTTGGTATGTAATTTAATGCAATATGAACATATTCTCCAAATTACAATCCGATCGGACCAATAACACAGAAGTTATTCAAGTCAACGTTTTCAGTACAAATGTTCCGAGCAGTTGACGCCGACGTCGACGTTGCATCGTGTCGCTTTACTCTTTACGCGCGTCGGTGTGTGAGTGCGAGCGAGTAAGCTATATGTACTAGAAGTATTTGTGCAGAATTCTCTGTTTAAAATTATGAGTGTGGTTACACGTTTGTAACGGATTTAAAAAATTGGGAGAAGGGTATCTTACTGTCGGGCGCCCGACTGTAGCCTTACCCACTTGTTTGGAACCGTTATTTTTTGTTATTCAATCCTTGCGTATTCGCTGCAAATGCGAGCGAAATAATGCGAGCATCACGCCAAGAAACAACGGTTTTTTTTTTTTGTAAAATTGCTGTTGCTTTTCGAGGTACAGTACTGTACAGTACCGTACAGTATATATATATTAACGAATTCAGACCGAGGGTTTAATAAAAATATAAAAACACTGTTGTTTTTAAGTTTTTTAGTTAAACACTTTTTTATTTGCTTCCAAAGGAAGAACTAGAGCCTTTAGATTATCTAGGGTTTGATAACAGACTTTAGCGAGCTATCGCGGTTGATAGCGTACTCGGTGCTCGGGACTGAGCTGAACTGAACAGATCTAAGCTGAACTGAACAGAACTAAACTGAAAGTTTACTGAACCTCTGCTTAGACGCGTGCCTGGGTTTATATAGGCAGAGAGGGTGTTAAGAGAGCAAACTCTTTAAGAGAGTTTAGCTAATTTGATTCTAATGTTCTTTTTAAGAGAGTTTGGCTGATTTGACTTTAATGTTCTCTCATTGAGAGAGGGAGAGGTTCCCGATAAATAGGGGTAATTGGAGAATCCTGAGACAAGTGCCTGAGCGGAAACTCGGGTGATAAAGTTTAGTTATTTCAGTTGGCTCGCTGTAATTATTGAGGCTAGCCAAGTGATCAATTGGGGGACAATTATTTGGGTGATCGGGTTCGAAGAATTATATGTTATTGTTCGTGTTTTTGGATTTATGATCTGTGGAAACCAAAGTTAATCGAAGGGCTCTCGTTCTTTGATTACATTTTGTGCTTATACATTAATGTTTGTATGTGCGTTTTACAATAATGTGCGTGTGTGTGGGTGTAGAATGGATATGTCACTATATATATACACATTATTACTATTAAAAGCAATTGCAATGTTTTTTTTTTTTTTTGTTGTTGGTTGCTTTTACACTTTTATTGTTCTTTGTATGACTATTGCGTGTCAATCACCTACTATACGTGAAGTTCTTTGGCGGATAAAACGATTTTATTGCATTACGATGCACTTTTACCTTAGCGCAGATTCGCGTGGTTTAATCACAAAAAGATACGCTTGGTCGTACAAAGATCTTTTATCACTAGATTGATATCGGTAAACGAGTCGCACAACTTTTTCTTTTTATTCTACCGGCTGCGCCATTAACGAATTCAGACCGAGGGTTTAATAAAAAAATAAAAACACAGTTGTTTTTAAGTTTTTTAGTTAAACACTTTTTTTATTTGCTTCCAAAGGAAGAACTAGAGCCTTTAGATTATCTAGGGTTTGATAACAGACTTTAGCGAGCTATCGCGGTTGATAGCATACTCGCTGCTCGGGACTGAGCTGAACTGAACAGATCTAAGCTGAACTGAACAGAACTAAACTGAAAGTTTACTGAACTACTGCTTAGACGCGTGCCTGGGTTTATATAGGCAGAGTGGGTGTTAAGAGAGCAAGCTCTTAAAGAGAGTTTAGCTAATTTGATTCTAAAGTTCTCTTTAAGAGAGTTTGGCTGATTTGACTTTAATGTTCTCTCATTGAGAGAGTGAGAGGTTCCCGATAAATAAGGGTAATTGGAGAATCCTGAGACAAGTGCCTGAGCGGAAACTCAGGTGATAAAGTTTTGTTATTTTATTTAATTTTATTAGTGATTTTTATTACAAACTTATCGTTGACAAGTGACTCGCTCGAGCGTCGGGTTAAAAGTGAGAAAAACCTAGTGTCACCTTTCGTCAAGCTTGCCATATCCTGTCAAACTTGACAGTGTCTCCGCATCCATGCGAAAGGTAAATACAGTTCTGAGGTTAGGCTGGTAGCACACTACATGTAATCGGGATCTAGCTCATAATCCATAACTCCTCCCCCCTCAAAAATCTGCGTCCCGCAGATCATGGGACTTTTGGTGACCCGCACGCATTTTCCAGGTCCGGAATACAGACTTTTACGACCAGGATAGCTTTGGTCGATGTTAGCTTCCTCCATACGATGGATAGGGCCACTCCGACAATCAAGGCGACCAAGGCTTCCACCAGAAAGGATATCCCGGAGAGCCTCCTCAGGTTCTCCATATTGAAGTCGTTCACATAATGGAGCGAAGCGGTAGCCGTAACCGTAGTTAGAATCGCCGGCATGACCATGGGGTGGCTCGACGAGTAACTGGTTCTCCCATCTACACCGATCGTCTTGTTTCTGAACTGGACTTCTAGCGTTCCGTTGAAGTTGGTCAAGAAAATTGTCCCGTCTTCGACCAGCTCTATGAATTCGTCCACCATGGCATAAGTTCCGCTAGAGCTTACAGCGACCTTGCTATGTTCATGATTTACATCAAAGGTTGCCAGAAGAAGAAGAAGCAGTAGGCGGTACTCCTTGGGGGCGACCTTGGGTATTGCCAGAATATACAACAGCACCGTTCCATCCGTCATTACTGGCGAGCGGGAAAACTTTAGTGCCTCGACCGCATTCTGGTATGGCAAGTTCATGGCCTCAGTCAAAATTGCCTGCACCTCCTCGTGGTCCAGCAAACGAGAGTTGACGATTCCTGATTTCGCCAACTGACACGTCTGGATGAGCTCGCAATCCACTTCCAAGCGGACTCGATCCAGTCCAGTGAACGACGTCCGTGCGACGTACCCGTTAGTCTTCGCAGGCCCTCCTGTAACTAGTCTATGTAGTGCGTGACTAGTGCTCTAATACTGGGATCTGTTAATAGCGCCGTGTTGAAACTACTGAATTAGTGATCCGAGCCTACTCAAGTCAATTACGTGTGCCAGCTTGAATTGGCCGTCGACACGCCAGGCTGTGCCCTCCTGTAATGGCACAAGTGGAGCCTCATATTTAAAGATCTCCGCGGCTTCCACCGCGTGGGCGAAAACGATGCTTGCGACATTGATTAGAGAAGATAAACTTATGAGTAACATTGCTTCAATGGTTACTACTTATATTAACTTAAAACAAGAAAGCAAGGCTACCTTCGGCTTGCCGAAGGTTTCATACCCTTGCAGTTATACAAAATATAAAATATCTTTGGATTGCTGCTGGTTTCTGTGGTATCTATTGAAGAACTATAACAGTACATCGATTATATCAACCTCTTATAATTTCGAATACTCAGCCTCCTCACCACGGCAAGGTCGCAATCCTCGAGGAGGAATATTTACAATACCTTAAACAACATTGCACATATATTCTTTATTTACAATAATAAAATAAATTAATTAACTAAATACTTAAAAATAAATTATTAAATTAGTGATTATAGCTAAGGAACACGCCGTCATGGTGACTATATGGAGTTTGATAAGTGATTGTGGCAGCACCGCTTACTGTGTTATCACAAAATATCTAATCAATTTGAGTTAAATGTTTTGTTGTTGGCACATTTAACAATGGACATAACCCCTTATTATTTAAAGTAGACTCGAGCTGATCAGTGGTTGTTGATCGGCAAATGTTAAAATCTCCTTATATTACCAATTTTGTATTATTTTCAGCTGACGTTAGCCTTTCAACATCATTTCTGATTTCATTTCGAAACCTTGTAACAGGAAAAGCTGGATTCCTATAAACAACTATGAATTTTGTATGCAAGTATTTAAATGTTATGGACTGGTATATATTTCTTACATTATCAACTGTAACTGTTTCATATAAGAATGTTATGTTTTCCGATATATTTTGTTTTTCATATATCAGTATACAATTCTTAGAAACAGCATTTGGTCGAATGTCTTTGTGTTGTAAAAGATCTGTTGGTCATAAAATCTAAATTTGGAAAGTTCTCATTCAAAAATGCGTTTGAATAACAGCTATATGATTTTTGTTTAACAGCTACATGTAATAGTACTCAGATTTCCATAAAATTGCAACAAGAACCTTCATTAGGCCGATCGTTGATCGTTATAAGTTATAAAAGATGTGGTAAGCCTGATAGCTATATCTTGAAGTATAACGAAAATCGGCCTATAGGCTCCATAACAGCTATACGATATATCAGTCCGATCTGGCCCGTTCCGACTTATTAAAAGAGGGCAGAAATAAAAAGCTTGTGAGCAAAGTTTCATGATGATAGCTCAATAACTGGGGGACTAATTTGCGTTGCAACAGACAGACGGACTGACTGATTATTCCTATAACAGCTATAGAATATAAACGTCTGAGATATTTAAATGGAAAAACTAAGGGCGGGTTACTGTATAACATTAAAAGGTATTGATAATGTGCGGTAAAAAAACAAAACAGGTTTGCATACAAAAACCCTGATTTCAGCCGATTGTTCCTATGGCAGCTATATGTTATAGTGGTCCGATTTCGATACAATTTTGACAGCACATTAAGAACGTAATAAGAATAAGATTTGCCAAATCTTGTTGCAATATCTTGAAAAACAACAAAAATCGGCCGATAGCTTCTATGACAGTTATACGATATATCGGTCCGATCTGGCTCGTTCCGACTTATTTACAGCCTACAGCAATAAGAAGCTTGTGTGCCAAGTTTCATGAAGATAGCTCAAAAACTGAGAGACTAGTTTGCGTTGCAACAGACGGACGGACGGACGGACGGACGGACGGACAGACGGACATCCATTTTTCGACTCCTCTGGTGATGCTGATTCAGAATATATATATTTTATAGGGTCGGAGTTGTCTCCTAAGGTGCGTTGCAAACTTCTGGCTAAAATTAATATACCCTCTGCAAGGGTATAAATATAGAGTGAAGAGTGTGTAAATGTACGTGTTGTGTGTTTATTTTTAAATGGAAATAAGTGTGTGTATTATTGTCATTATTAATGAAAAGCTTGTGAAACGCACACAAACAATCCAATGTCTTCTCAATTCCGTATATCAGATTTATGAAAAATTTTGCCGGTCTTGGTTTTGAAACGGATAAGAAGAAGTATAACGAGGAGCGCCTTCCGGCCGGTAAAATCGGGTGTTCGGTGCGAAATTGGCCGGTGGCGTGGGCTGGGAAAACGAACCTCCTCTCGGAGAAACCTCCTGCAACTCCTTACAAAAGAAGTAGGCTTCCTGCAAATCCTTTGGTGTATAATCCATAACTAGTAACCTAGAGGCATCGTTACCGACTCCGCGAATAAAAACGTCAAGGGCCTTGTCCCTCGAATGTTCAGACAAGGCTCTAGCTACCCCTTCATTGATTGTCCTATACCCTTTAATCCGTTGAGGATAAGTGAAAGGTATTAATTCACCTCAAAAAAGTACTCCTCCAAGGTTTTATTACCCTGGCTAAGTAAACTATTCTGGTTTTCTAACGTTCGCACATCGCGCTTATCCGCGTAATGCAACGCTAGAACTCTCTTGATCTCCTGCCAGTCATCCTTCTCGGCTCCGCCTCTTATTTTTTGCCTAATGTGGCAGCCTATTGCGCGGAACAGAGCACTCCCTTTCATTTCTTCGAAATCGTTCAGAATTGCCTGTGCACGCTTCACCCAAGAGACATATGTTTCAGGCTGACCTTCAAAAGTTTGAAGCTCCTTAACGCAATCCGGGAGCGCAAAAGTTTCTTTCAGCTCACACTCATTGCGCGCGCGCGTTAAGGGCACCTGAGGGGTAACCAACGGGTTACGGGCGTCGTTTTCAGCTTCTAGGGCGCTAACTCTGTTATTGATTTCCTTTAAGTCGCCTCTGATCCCAGATATCTGGGCCAGGATTATATTCAGAGTTTCTTTCATCTCCTCCATTTCTTTTAATAGACGGGCAGCGGAGTTTGTAGAATCAGACAGGACTGCTGACGGACAACCAAGACCTTTTTGTTTATGCGAGAATATTTCCTGCTGGTATTCACGGAAATTTCTAGATATAGATATATCTATATCTATATCTATATCTACGCCGCATTAAGCGTGTCCCATTTTTGTCATTATTTATTTTTTAAACAAACATTAATTTTTTGTTGGAAATAAATCTTAAGTTCAATATACCCCATAGTTTTCTTATGTAAGTGGTAGCGAAGACATAGGCAAACACAGACAGAGACATAGGCAAAGGCATAGGCAAAGGCATAGGCAGAGACATAAGGCAGGGCTAAAGGCTAATTCAAGCACGCAGGGTACGAGGTGTAAGCAAACGCCCGTTGTTCGGCAGCCATGCACACAAGCAACGGCGCCTTGACACATTACGCAGCGCACAAGCAACGGTGTCTCGACAAATTTTGCAGCGTGTGGGTAGCGGTATCCGTACAAATTTCGGGAAGCGCGTGTGTAGCGACGTTCCGACATTCCTCGAGCAGAAGCAAAGCGAAGCGAGCAGAGTCATACGAGAAGCGCGAAGCGAGCAGATGCATGCAGGCGGCACGAGGAAGACGGAGTCGTGGACGCAGCGGAAAACACGAACGGATCGATGCAAGTCGCGCCCCGTTCTATGCAAGAATTGAGCTAAGCCGCGACAGCGCGGGACAAGCAGCGGACCAAAAGCTGCGAAATGGAAGTTGAAGAATTAGGTCAGGTTACAGAAGTTCCCGAAAGTAAAGAAAATAATGACAAGTGAAACAAAGTGAGAAAGAACAAAACCCAAATGCCTGCAAGGACAAAAAAAAACCGAAAAGCCTGCAAGGACAATGGACCCTATCTTAGGAAGGTCGAGGTAAGCGGTGCAAAAGAATAAAGAAATGGATTCAGAAGCAACGTATGGTGCGAGGTAGGCAGGGACACGGACAGGCAGGCAAACAGGCATGAAGGAAGTTCGTCAGGGAATAAGCGCAGGGTAAAAAGTGGATATTTGTACTTGAATAAAAAAAGTTGTGAAGAAAAAAAAAAAACAATAAACGATGCATAGGCATTTATACTAAATTCGCGGCCTATATTTAGTGATTCCTTAGTGACCGTTCCCCTCTTGCATGTTAACAAGAATTACGCGTTTGCTGTGCTTTGAGTGATCGCTAGTTGGTAGGCGAGTACACGAGCGTGTGTTCAGAGCGGCGTGGTACACCAGTTAAAGACTTGTGGGAGCACAGGCAAGGGTATTCGCGGCCACGGGCGTTCTGTAACGGCAACGGCCGGTACAAGAGCGTGGTCTAACGGGTTGCAGCATGGTGCAATACACCACCGAGCGAATTGTGGGAGTACAGGCGACAGTACCAACAGTCACGAGCGTTCCCCACAGCCAGCAGCCGAGAAGGCGCGGTGAAGCGAAACGCGGTCAAAGTGCCAGGCATGGATGAAATACACTACACGCGGTTCACGAGTCGAGAGGAGTCGAAAAATCAATGTCCGTTAGTCCGTTCGTCCGTCCGTCTGTCTGTCTGTTGCAACGCAAACTAGTCTCTCAGTTTTCAAGCTATCTTGAAACTTGGCAAACAAGCTTTTTATTTCTGCACGCTGTAAATAAGACGGAACGAGCTACATATTTGGCAAGTCTCATTCTTAATACGTTCTCAATGTGCTGTCAAAATTGTATCAAAATCGGACCACTATAACATATAGCTGCCATAGGAACAATCGGCTGAAATCAGGATTTTTGTATGCAAACAGAAACCATCAGCAATCCAAATGTATATTATATTTAGTATAACTGCAAGGGTATAAGACTTTCGGCCTTGCTCTCTTGTTTTTCTGATGTTGATTTAATTAATGTATAATCCATACATAACCAAGCGGATGCTTGTTGCGCGCGGATCCCAGACACAGCGAATGTCCACCTCCCAAGACCTCTTCAAGTTCGCCGAACGTACGACTCGAAACGCGATAAAGAGAACGGAGTATGAAATTAAAAGTAAGGATAAGACCAGTGATAACTTAATATGACTTATTTTTAAGAAAGATGGGACAGTATTTAAAATTTTAAGCGTTAGAAATAAGAAAGTATAGGTTATTGAAGTTCGAGCATAATACCCTTATCGGAACGTGAAGGACATAGTTCGACCTACAATAAGAAAGAGTTAGTGTCAAGTAGTTGAGTGTTATTCTACAAGGTACAGAGAAGTCAAGCTGGGTAACCAGGTCAACACTAACAATATCACCTTGAATGAGGTAATTAATAATTACTACACTTAGCATTGGTCTACGACTAGCTAGAGAATGTTATTAAAATTCATATCCCAATTAAGGGCTCGTACAGCGAATAGTATAAAGTTTTTTTTTTACAGATTCAATGTAATTTTTATGAGTAGTGAACTATCCGTATTCCGAGCAAGTGAAGTATAGAGGATCTTTGTTACATAAGGATGGTCCTTACTTAGACCACTTCTTAATGTAGCCAACCATACCCTTGGCTTTTTCCATGTTTTCGGTCCAATCGGACACCAAGATCATCAGCTAGGTTAATTATATATAAGAAACAATTACAAAGAGTGTTTGACTGGCTTGAATGAAAATTATCTTTAGCTTTACATCATCCGCATACATGAGAGTACGAAAGTTATGTACGAACATAAAATTTAGATCCCAATTAAGGCCTCGTACAGCGAATAGTACAGATGCAATGTAATTTTTATGAGTACCGTACTAAAATGCCAAAATTGGACGAGCAAGTGAAGTATAAAGGATCTGAAAATATTTCTAATCTGTTTCAGAGAAATTAAAATTTTTTAAAATAACAAAAGAGACGCGGTGGCTCGGATTAATAAATTTACAAATTTATTGTTGCTGCTTGCGACGATTGCTACTCGAAAATGAATTCACTACATTCTTTTTGCGAGGTGCCCAGAGCTTGGCCACGCACTTGACTTCCCACGGTACGCGGGCTACGCCGTATCCTTTTAGAGGTCAGCCCTCACGGAAGCATGTTCTCGGATCCACACGCTGCGACTGGACTCAATAAACTGAACACCCGTGAGGAGAGGCTTTTTAAAGCCGCACTCGCAAAGGGCTCGAGCAGAGCGGAGGCTCTTGCTATCGCCACCGCACACCCCGTGGAAACAAAGGCCAAACGGACGCGCGCTGACTCGAACCCAAAGGGTCCTTAAAGAAACACAAAAAGACTCATGTGGAGTCCACAAAGCCACTGTACAGCCAAGTGGAAAGAAGCGTGAAACTGGGTTTCATTTCGGCTGGTCCCACCAAACCGCTTTTATCGGAGCAGTTGCATACGTTGAAAGCAAGCATAACAAAGGCATTGCTGTTCCACTCCTCACCTTATGTCATTCCGGGTTTCGATGATTGTATACCTCGAAACGAATGGCTGCTCCTGGTGTGAGAGGATAACAGCACCGCCGATTGGGTCAGGGGAGTTGTTGGACACATCAGGTCTATCAGCACTCTTGAAGTGAAACTATTGGAGGAGTCCGTGTTATCTAGAGCTCACCTCATTAGAGGATACTTCCCCAATAGTGCTGAACTTACACCCGCCGCCAATTTGGATTACCTCGATATCCAAAATGATGACTGCTTCTCGACTAAGCTGTGGCGGGTGGTTCAGCACAGCCTTAACGGCACCACGACTCACCTCACGATGATGGTCGATGAGGATCCGGTTAAGGCTCTGTCAGAGAGCAATTGGAAAATAAAGTTCATTTTAGACTTATCCTGAAGAACTACGTTACTAGTGTCTCTCCCATCCCTGCCCGTAACCCATCCCCTTGAGCAACCATTTCCCCCTATCTCATCCAAGAGCCATGGTTAATCGGTGGCCTCGTCCGTGGACTATCATGCGGATCATGTTAGTTGTTATATGACCGTATGGGAGGTGCCCCTCGCACTGCTATATTGATTAATAACAGTGTGAGATACTTCCCTCTAACAAATTTCATTCACAGAGACCTGGTTGCAAAGGCTATGAAGGTAGCCACAGCTGAGGGCGTCCGGGAAGTAGTGATCGCGTTAACCCTTAAGTTCCATGGTGAACGGAAGAGCTGTCTTCACAAGGAAGGAAGGTTAGAAGCCTATTCAACAAGGCTAGATCTAACGTAAGTTGGGACGTCTGTTGGGACGCTCTCACAAACTCTAACGTAAGACGTGCCAAACGCGATACGTGGCGCAGCATTGAATCGCTGCCAGAGGCAATGCTGACGACCTGGCTCTCGTAGTGAACGGGAACTATGCCAACACCGTGACAGAGTTGAGCAATCAGCTCTGAACACGGTTCGTAGATGGTGCGAAGAAGTATGTCATAGCATCAATCCACAAAAGGCAATCATTGTTCCCTTCACGAAGCGATACTTCATTGACATTGGTCAATTACACATTGGTGGCTTTCCTTTGGGGCTTTCCAACGAGGTCAAATATCCATGGGTAACCCTCGACAAACGACTAAACTGGAACTTCGTACGCTGCTATTGTGTGGTGGCCAAAGGTTACGCAGGTCACTGCCATCAGCAAATGCACGAAACTGCATAGGCTACTCTGCTTTTCTTTGACGGGTGCACTTCGCACCTGTCCCACCGCAGCAATGGAATCGATTTTGAATCTGACTCCGCTGCACATCCGTATAAAAAAATTTGCTGCTATGAGCCTTTGTAGAATTAAGCTGCAATCTGGGCTTCTGCTACCGAATCAGGGCATGCTAGTTAAATCAAATATATTCCTGGCTTAGAGATCTGCACCAGATCAGATTCTATGACCAAGAAACTTTTCTTTGGTGCAAAATTCAGAGCCCTTATCCCGGACCGTAGGGACTGGGATGCTGGCAACCCCATCAGAGACCCCAATGGTATACATTGGTACACCGACGGGTGAAAGACTGATAAGGGGGTTGAAGCTGGGATATATGGTCTCAACTTCAAAACCTCGATTGCTATGGGCAACCGGCCTACAGTTTTTCAATCCAATGTTCATCCCATTGAGTTCTGCAGCCATCTTATCTTTGAGAAGGGGATGAGAGGAGCGAATACCTATAACTTCTCGAAACAGCCAAGCGGCCATACTAGCCCTCTCCTCAAAAGTAAGCTTGCGTATGGTGGCTGACTGCTGGAACTGTCTCCAGAGACTGTCGAAAAAAAATAAGGTTACCCTTCTTTGGGTACCTGGACACTCTGGCTTCCAGGGCAACGAGCTGGCGGATGAACTAGCGAGGGTCGGGGCATCGGCCCCCTGCTTGGCCCCGAGCCCTTCTGTGGCATGGGGTGGTCAACTATTTCCTCCCTGGTGAAAACCTGGGCTGCAAGGTTTACCGAACGCTACTGGTTCTTCCAACCAGGGATGCGGAAGGCTAAAGAGCTTACCAATCCCACAGTTGATTAAAGCACCAAGCTACTCTCCAGGAGGGACCTATACCTTCTTTTTGCTACCGTAGTGGCCACCACTTGGTGAATTATTACCTCACCAAAAAGCGTTTGTCCTCGGATGCGGAGTGCAGGTTCTGCAAAATGGATGACGAAAGAACCAAGCACATCTTATGTGATTGCCGGCCTTGGTATGGACAAGGAGGCAACATCTGTATGTGGAAACCGCAGGTCCCGAACATATTGTCTCTTCCTCGACAAAAGACCTGTTAGGCTTAATAAGGGAAGCAGAACAGCTTTTGTCAAGATAGGGAGAGCATTTAAGGTAAAAAAGATTATCACGGTCGCAGTGCCCTGCGCCTTATCCGCTGGGAGATTCCCTCTTTATAATAATAATAATAATAATAATAATAATAACAATAATAATAATAATAATAATAATAATAATAATAATAATAATAATAATAATAATAATAATAATAATAATAATAATAATAATAATAATAATAATAATAATAATAATAATAATAATAATAATAATAATAATAATAATAATAATAATAATAATAATAATAATAATAATAATAATAATAATAATAATAATAATAATAATAATAATAATAATAATAATAATAATAATAATAATAATAATAATAATAATAATAATAATAATAATAATAATAATAATAATAATAATAATAATAATAATAATAATAATAATAATAATAATTATAATAATACTGTTAAACTATGACTTCATTGTTAATATTCAAGCATTATACAAAAATAATAAAAATACTAAAAATATCAACAATAATAGTAATAAAAATAAAACTAAACTTAATATTGCTGCTCTAACATTCCGGCCCCGTTGAAAAGCTCCGGTTTTCAATGATTGGGAGTAGAGCCAACTTGTGTATAAGGCGCTAAGTGCCGCCTGTTGCGGTTTTTACCTCTGCCACTCTGACCTTGACGTCCTCCCCTCGAATTGTGCGCGTTACACGCCCGGTTACCCACTGCTGAGGGGGTGTGTTGCCCTCGAGCAATAGCATGACCGCCCCTTCCTCAGGTTGTCTTCACCTTTGGCCCATTGTGCTCGATGCTGGAGGCTGATCAGATAGTCCTTGGGCCGCCGGCTCCCAAAGTCCTCCGAAGTGCAGGGCGTGGGGGGAATGAATTTCCACTCCACTCCTCTCTTCGCTGCGTAAAACGTCAGCCTTTCCCGTTGGTTGTGGAATGCCGTCTGCAGCTCCTTCCGAACATTGCTCGCTTCAACGAAGTTCGTCGCATTGTCGCTGAACACCGTCTCCGGTAATCCGCGTCCCCCAGTGAACCTTAAAAAATTGTTTTAAAAAGCATCAGTCGATAAATCGGTTACCAGCTCTAAATGAGCCGCCATTGAGGTAAAGCAACTAATATGGCATCATACATTTTGTCGGGTGGCCTACCCCTGATCCTATAGCTAACAAAGAATGGCCCACAGAAGTCTACTGCACATACTCGAAATTGCCGATCTTTTCAAAGGCGATCAGCAGGCAAATTTCCCATTATTTGCCCCAACAATTTTAGTTTATATCGAAAACAGTGTACGCAATTCCGAACAACTGCAGTGCATAAACTTCGAACATATACTACCCAATTCTGCTGCCTAAGAAGTCAAACTAGAACTTTTGGACCAACATGGTAGTGCCAACGATGCAAATATCTGACAAATAGTTGAATAAATTCTGAATTCTTTGTCAATAAGAGCGGAAACTTATCGTCATACTCGCATGAGTTCAAATTGTATTCCATTTTTGTCAAATTTATCAATAAATGGATTCAGCGATTGCAACATATTGAGGTACCACCAATCGAACTGGCATCAGTATGCAACTTTATTGCGTATTTTGGATAAAATTTAATGATCACAGGTTTTTGTGTCAATACTGCTATTATTTGTAATTGTATTACCTCATATTCTTGTTGCCAATTGAAATTTTAATTTTACAATGGCTGAAGTGTTTCTGAAAATTTTGAAACAAACTATCTGAAATAAAAAGGTTTACCTATGAATTTTCGTAGCTGTTATACATACTGTGGAGGTAGAAGATCTATAAGTGCTCGAATCTTCCGAACCTTTGGCCTGATTTCTCCGTTACTTATTTCGTAACCTAATTACTCCACACCTGTTTTGAGAAAGGTACATTTATCTACATTAAATGAAAACCCCGCTTTACTAAGTCGCTAAAATAGTTTCCAATCGCTCAAACGCCTCTTCTTTCAGCTATCATTAATACGTCATCGATGTAAACGATTGCGTATGTGTAAGCGTCCCAATTCCTTTATTATAGCCCTTTGAAACACAGTAGGCGCATTCTTTAAACCAAACGGCATAGTAAAAAACTAATACTGACCTACTGTTGTTACGAAAGCAGTTGAGTTTTCATGAACTGGGATTTGATAAAAGCCACTCGCCATATCTATACTTGACAAGTATTTAGTACCACCGAGTCTGGCAATCTGATCTGCAATTAGAGACAGCGCATATCTATCAGCAATTGTATTCTCGTTCAAAATACGGTAGTCTACACAGAGACGACCTGGGTCATTTTTTTTTCACTTACATCATAGGACTAGCGAAGGAGAACAACTAGGACGAATAATATTTGATTTTAGTAGTTCCTCAATCGTAACTATTGGAGCGCTGCAGCGTTAAATAATAAATGATTATAGAAATTAAGATTACATTGAAATACCTTAAAGTACATTGAAATTGAATACATACCAGAGAACTGCAACATGCATGCATGCACAACAAGCCACTCAAAAATGAATGAGATTTTTGCCACTCGATGTTCATTTTGCACAGGCCGCACATAGCACACGCCTCAAGCCGCGTAAGCCTCTAAAAGCAAGAGCCTCAAATAGCGGGAGACTCTAAAAGCAAGAGACGCAAAAGGCAGGTACGTTTTGGCAAAAAACACTAGTAGTGCAGGTACGTTTTGGCAAAAAACACTAGTAGTGCAGGAACATTTTGGCAAAAAAGACTAGAGACGCTTGCCCAAAGGCTCGGTAGGCTCGGTAGGTAGAGACAACAGAACGTTCGGGGTTTTCCCTTTCTGCTAGTGTTTCTGTTAACGCTCGTTTTTGCTGCGGCTGTTAAATCCGCTGAAAAGAGGCTGAAGAGAGTAACTAGTATATGTTAAATTTATTATTGTACTGATCTCGAACAAATGAACGTCGAAAAAACTACACGCTAATAATATTTTAATATCGGGTCAATTTCGTTTCGTTTTGTTATTAAATTCGCATCTGAAAAACTATTTAGAATTTTCATTGGCGCCCAAGCAGAGACATCGGTATTATTATTTTTGCTTTCGTTAAATTAATGGCTGTGTAAATTCGGTTTCGCGTTGTTTAAGTGCCAAGAGATGTCAAGCCGCTCATCAAGGGAAGTGTCCATGGAATCCACCAAAAATTGAGTTATTTGTGTCAACCCGCAATTGTGCGAGAATATTAAAGTTTTGGCAATTTAGTGTGAAGTGTGATTGTGCACCTTTATACATATATGTACATACATATATAAAAGTACATATATAAAAGTACATAGTTTTGAAGAGACTCAATTATTGGTGTCAGTGAAACAAACAACTAACATACATATATACACACGAATGTGCATACTTGCATGTAGAAATGCGCATACATATGTATATGTCGAATTATCTTCGGCTCCCATTAGAGCGTAGCGCGTTTCGAACTTTTCACAGGCGACCACTCAAGCATACTGCTCTGCTCGTTTTCTAACAGCCTATACGAAACCTCGAACCACACTCGGCGACAACGTCGCCACGCATCCTCGCGCAACTTAACAGGCGACGCGTCGTTGTCGCCCCGCTCCAACGGTACTTGCAGAAAAACGACGGACAACCACACTCGGCGACAACGTCGCGCAACTAAACAGGCAACGCGTCGATGTCGCCCCGCTGTAACGGTACTTTCAGAAAAACGACGGACAACCTCGTGGTTTTGTCTTGCATTGTTGCAAAGACGCAAGTTCATGCGTAATCTTTATACTCCGACATATATGTACATACAAACTAACTAAAGCCAGCGAAATAAACAAATAAATTGAAGCAACTACATTCTTTACATATTGGTATTATATTTTTGGAATTTGCTGGTTACATTTGTTTTGTTAAACTTTTTGTACAACAATTTATAGTTGTTGCTGCAATTGGTGTACATAAAGGTCAAAGTCGCTTTCTCGGTTTGCCTGTTCCGATATTTGTCTGTTCCGCCTTGGCGTTAGCGGCTGTGGGTTTACAGCTATGTTTTCTGTCGCTTAGCGAAGAAGTCGACTAATCTTGGTGCATTGAGTATTCCGTTATTTCGTGGAGCCGTTGGTCCGTCAATTGTTTGCCGCCAAGCTGAGCATTTACATCTTACGTAGCTTATACCCTGTACATATAGGTAAACGGGGTTTATAGGTCGAACGGTAAAGTTGTACATTGAACATTAATTTTTCTTGTTGATTGCTGGATATCGCTTAGCATTTATTCACATAAAAGTTAGTAAGCTCGTAAAGTTAAATTTACTAATCATGGGCATTGAAGAGGATTCCAAACCAGCAAGCAGCTCTAAGCGCATGGCAACAATGGTTCAAACATTAGATCGCTTGAAATTTGATATTGAGCACATGAAGACTTCGTTTGAGCAAAAAACAATATCTTTCGAAAGAACACAGCTTGAGTGTCGTCTCGAGATCTTAGAAGGATATATTGAAAAGGCAATGAGCCTACAAACTCAATTAGAGAGTTATGATCCCAGTGTCAACACAAGAGGGCCGCTTAAGGATTTGTGTATTGCCACCAAAGACTTGTTTTTAAATGCTGTTAAGCAAAAGAGGCCTGAAGTATGCACTGTCACTGCTAGTACAAGTCATCATGCTTAATTGCCAAAAATGTCTCTTCCAAAATTTAGTGGCAAGCATTCAGCTAATAGGAACTTTAGGTGCCTTTTTAATACATTGGTTGATGCCGATCATTCATTATCACAGGTAGAAAAATTTAATTACTTGCTATCATGTCTATTAGATTAAGCGTTAGTAGTGGTGAAACCATTTCAATTGTCAGAAAGTAATTATCAAAAGGCTTTGGACAGTCTTGATGTTGTTTTTAATAATAAATGCCTCATTTTTTTTGATACGGTGCCTCAATTGTTCGAATTGCCAAACATGACGAAAGCATCGCCAGGATGTCTGCGATCAATTATTGACACAGTTTCTGTCATTTATTCGTCGTTGTTGTCGCTGGCAACTGATACGGACATTGCCAACGCTATGATTATCCATATGGTCATGTCTAAGGTGGAACAAACGACCAAGTCTAAATACGAAGAACAGCTTGACAAGCTGCCTTCTTGGTCTGATTGCGCTTCATTTGAATAGGCGCTATCAATATTTAGCAGCAGAAGAGTCAACGAAGGCGAAAGGCAAGCCTAAAGATATTCCAAAGGGGCATAGTAAGGCTTTGTTTTCGTGCGCACAGGGCAGTCAAGAATTGCAGAAATCCATCAAGAAAGCAGCATTCAATTGCAATTATTGTCAGAGCCTCGAACACAAGATTGATTCGTGTCCTTCCTTTAGCTCTATGGCGTGACAAATCGTTTTGCATTCGTGAAGGCTAACAAATTATGCATAAATTGTTTAAATAGTGACCAAATTGTAAAGCTTTAAAGTGTCGGGTGTGCACAAAGTCTCACCATTCCCTACTTCATAGATATGAGCCAAGAGCTCAACAATTACCTAGTGCCGCATACACAGGTCACGTGCTTATCACTGACCAGGTTATTTTAACGACGGCAAGTGTACAAGTCAAGGACCGATTTGGCCAAGTTTATATGGCCAGAGCCTTGTTGGATTCAGGGTCGCAAATTAATTTTATGTCTGAATCTTTGGCGCAACAATTGAGATTGCAGCGATAGAGGTCAGCACAAAGCGTCATAACAGTAGGTTAATCAACTACTTCAATAAAACATAAAGTATCCGCTTATGTCCAGTCTCGCTTAAATTCGTATGGCTTTTCAGTCGATTTTTGGGTATTAAAGAATATATCATCGTGTCAGCCTTGGCAAATGCTGCCTTCTGACAAATGGAAAATACCTGCAAACATAGAGTTGGCCGATCCAGAGTTTCATAAACCTGCAAAAATTGATTTGTTGCTAGGAGCGGAAGCATTCTTTGATTTGCTGTGCGTCGGGCAAATACAATTAAGTGCAGAGCTTACGTCAATCGAAAAAACCTTGTTCGGTTGGATTGTATCCGGCAAATATAGTGGTGAATTAAATCATCGAAAATTGAGCTGTAATATAGTAGCTCAAAAAATGGAATGTTCTCTCGAATCATTGGTGGAACGGTTTTGGGAGTTAGACAGAACACCAGATGAGTCGAAGGCTGTACATAGAACAGCTGCATAAAGAGAGTGTGAAAATATTTTTATTCGCACTCTCCAACGTATGCCTTCCGGCCGATTTCAAGTCAGGCTACCATTTAAAAAGGATCCGAGTATACTTGGCATGTCATTTGAAACGGCGGAAAGGCGTTATCTTCAGCTTGAACGCAAGTTAAGTAAAGACGATGCACTGTCAGATATGTATCATACATTTATGAAAGAGATCTGGGTCAAATGTCTATTATAGAATCTGCTCCTTTAAGTCATCATTATTACATCCCCCATCAATGCGTCTTGAGCTGCGTCATCAACAGCTGTTTCATTAAATGAAACTCTTATGGTTGGGCCGACAATTCAGAGGGACCTTTACTTAACATTGCTAAATTTTAGATTAAATAAATTCGCTGTAACATCTCTAAAATGTATCTCATTCTTTGGAGAGAAAAAAGCTCACAGCCATTGCAAACGTACAGACTTAATACGGTAACAAATGGCACAGCATCTGCACCTTTTTTGGCAATTCGATGTTTATTTGAATAAGCAGAAAACTGCTTAGAATCGCATCCAGTAGCAGCAGCTGTCATAAAAGATTGTTTTTATGTAGATTACATGCTTGCTGGTGCTGACACATATGAAGGTTTGCAGGAAATTTGCCAATAAGTTAAAGAAGTTTTACTGTCCGTTGGCAACTAAGACTATTCCTCGTCTGGAGTTGTGCGCTGCGCATTTGCTAAGCACTGTGTGGAGACAAATTATTCTGTCCAAATTTAAAATAAAAAGCGAGAACTTCTGGTCTGACTCTCAAGTAACTCTTTATTGGTTAGAAAGAGAGCCAGCGTCATTATCTACCTTTATAGCTAATAGAGTTGCTCATGACATGTACCGACTGAGTTTAACCCAGCAGATATTGCATCTAGAGGTGCTTGTGTAGATGAGCTTATTAAATCATTATGGTTTATGATCGACCCAATTCTCTTGTCGTGTCGGCCGTTGAAAGAAGACTTGCCTTTTGGAAAATAGTGCAAATAGTGCACGAACATAGATTTCAACGAGAAATATTGTTGCTTGAAAAATCGAAAAATCGTGTTGCAACCAAGTATTCAGTCGTTAAACCCTTTTATGCATGAATCTGGAATACATTTTAAAGTCATTCGTGTAGGTAGTAGATTACTGCAGAGTAACACTCCCTACGATGCGAAAATTCCTTTGTTGTTGCCTGTGCGCAATCCGCACATTAAAAAATTTTCACGCTGGCCCAAAAAGTATTGATGGCACTTTTGAGGCAGCAAATTTGGCTAATAAACGCACGAGAAATGTGCTCAGCAGTTGTTCGCAACTGCGTGCATTGTTTCAAATATAAGCCAAAATTATTAGGCCAAATCATGGGCAACTTGCCTGCAGACCGGTTGAGAGAAGGTCGCCCATTCAGAGTTTGCGGGGTTGATTTTTGCGGGCCTTTTTAAGTAAGCTACAGATTGCGCGGTAGACCCCCAGTAAAAGCGTATGTCGCTGTATTTGTTTGTTTTACGTCAAAGGCTGTTCACCTTGAACTCGTAATTGACTTGTCCACTGACTCCTTTTTAAATATATTTAAAAGGTTCGCGGGCAGACGAGGACTGCCGGAGAAGATCTACAGCGACAATGCCACCAACTTCGTAGGAGCAAGCAACGTGCTGAAGGATCTGCAAACGGAGTTCGAGAAGCAGAAGGAAGAGCTTCAGGACTACGCCGCGGAGAGGGAAGTGGAGTGGATTTTCATTCCACCCAGAGCACCACACTTCGGAGGGCTGTGGGAGGCGGCAGTCAAGGCCGCGAAGCATCGGCTGGTGAGAGGGGCCGGCAACGTCAACCTCACACACGACGAGCTCAACACGCACATAGTCGACATCGAAGCGCTGCTGAACTCCAGGCCACTGGCGGCCGAGGGCAGCAATCCCAACGACGGCGAGCCACTAACGCCAGGCCATCTGCTGCTGGGTCAGGCTCTCACCACGCAGCCGCGTGAATACGCGCCAGGCATGCCTTGCAACATGGCAAGCATTCCGTGTTTAAAGCGGTGGCGGCAGCTGTCGGAGCTCAAGCTGCGGTTTGGCACAGCTGGTCCAGGGACTATCTGCTCAGCCTCCAGCAGCGAGCACAATGGACAACAGAGGCCAACAACCAGGAGGTGGGTCGCGTGGTGCTAATTTATTTATGTTTTTATTTGACGTCAACTAAGAGCAGTCGACTCAAAGACTAAAATATAATAAAATTACAAATGTAAAATTAAATTAAAAATATAAGTATAATTTAAGTTGAATTATTATTTAAAAATATTTTATTTTTTTTTTTTTTAATTTTGTATTAGTAATTAAATTATTTATTTAATTTATTTAATCTGAGAGTAAAAAGATAATTTTAGTTGATCCAACATTTGTTGCAAAGGATTGGGGAAACCCAGAAAACCCAATCAGATCAAAAGAAGAATGTTAATGGATTAAAGCGCTCGTAATGCCCGAGGAGGGCAGTTAACGAATAGGAAGGTCGTGAGATCTCTAACTTCTAGCCAGGTGGGAAAGTAGTGAAAGTTTAAGATTATTAGTCGATTAGCTGTTAGATATAATAAAGTAGTATTTGTTGTAGTCCGAACATAATACCCTGAACGGTTCGTGCAAGGCATAGTTCGACCTACAACTAGGAAGAGTTAGTGGAATATAATTTCTTGTTAGTCGGCAAGGGACAGTGAAGTGTAACCGGCTAACCAAGTCATCACTGTCAATGTCACTGTTTAATAAGGTTATTGATAAAAACCACACCAAGCATAGTACGCCGATTGGCTAAGGAAGGTAGATTTAGTAGAAGAAGTCTGTTAGTATAGGAAGGTAGTCTTAATTTTGAATCCCAATTAAGTCCACGTAATGCGAAAATCAAAAAGTTCTTTTGAACGGATTCAATGCGGTCCTTGTAAGTTGAAAACTGAGGACACCAAGTGAGATATAAAGGGTCTTAGTTATATAAGGATCGTTAAATTCCATAGCCCACCTCTTAATAAATACGAGTACACTCATAGCCTTATTGACTATGGAAGAAATGTGCTCGGAGAACTTGAGCGTCCAGGCGTACTCCAAGGTCGTCCACAGAGGTAATTCTTTCCAGAGGAGAACCACATAAAGTGTAAGATTCGTACTTAGGACGAGAGAATGTCATCAAATTGCATTTTGAGCTTTTCAGATTTAATAGGTTTGCGCCACACCAACTGTTTAAACAATTGAGGTCGGCTTGAAGGGATGAATGACAGGAGGCGTATTTAAATTGAAAACAAAGCTTTACATAATCTGCATACATAAGAGTACGCGAATTATGTATGGCCGAAGGAAGGTCATTGATGAAAAACGTAAAAAGGAGGGGACCTAAATGGCTTCCCTGAGGAACACCAGAAGTAACTTGAATAGGGTCAGAAAGAGCATTTTTAAAGAAGACTGTTGGCCAAATAACTTATAAGCCAGCTTAAAATATTTGGTGAGAAATCAATAATGTTTAGTTTATGTTCAAGAAGGGAGTGATTTACTGAGTCAAATGCTTTACTGAAATCAGTATAAATGACGTCAGTTTGAAATTTTTTCTGAAAGCCCTTTATTACAAAGGATGTAAGCTCAAGTAAATTTGTCGAGGAGGAACGACGTTTTAAAAATCCGTGCTGACAAGGAGAAATGACGGATCTACAGAAATGCTGCAAGTGAGGAGTTATGACATTCTCAGACTTGCTGCCCTTCTTGTGAAGCGGTAAAATGAAAGATTCCTTCCATATGGAAGGAAAGGTGGAAGTTTTCAGGGACAGCGAGAAAAGTTTGAGCAACAGCTTAGATAGAGGATCGGCACAGTATCGAAGTACGAAACTAGGAATTCCGTCAGGACCAGGTGAGAAAACTGGTTTTATCAAACATAAATCCCTGAAAATCGAACTTTCGTTTAATTGTGGGGCGAAAATGCCATTTGAACTGGGAATGGTGAAAGGATAAGAATTTACATCGCGTGTTGAAATTGAATACGTTGTTTGAAAGAACTTTGCAAACAGATCAGCCATTTCTTGGTCAGTATTTGCATTTGCTCCTTCAAACGATAGCTTAGATGATAGGCAGATGACTTACGCTTCATGTTAAAAAAATTATAGAACTGTCTGGGATTCTGCCGAAACTGAATCCCGCAACGAGTCAAATACTTTTTGTAGCGTGTAGCGTTAAGAGCAACAAAATTTGACCGAACAATAAGAGTCTAGACTTTAGATTTTTAAGACTGGATAGTTCTTTAGTAAACCATGGGGGTTTACTCGAATGCCTCGGATAAGAAGTTATTTAATGTTTTATAAAATAAATTAAGATCCATATCCATATTGTTACATTTGTAAAAATTAGACCAGTCATAATTTGAAATTAAATAATTAATTTTATCAAAATCGGCTTTACGAAAACAACGCGCTCTCTTGCACGACGTAACTTTTTTATCCAATACGTTCAAACCAGTTTCAAAAAACAACCTCGAACATTGGATGATAGGGATCTTCTGGTTGGGTAAGTGGGTGGACTCTAGTCAGAGTTACCATACTCTGATCGGAGACAAAGCATAAATCGAGTGTTCTATTTAGAGAATTTTGTAAGTGGTTAACCTGCAGCAGAGAAATGTCATGCAGGCCGTCAATAAGATCGTGTTATTGTGAGGGCATCAGGAAATTTGCCCCATTACTTGGTGTCCAACTACACTCAGGTATGTTTAAGTCGCCAAGGACTATGAGGTGGTCTTTGTAAGATAGCAAATTGAAGACATACTTTATTGCAAGCAAATGTTGAGTGTAGATAAGAATATCCGACGAAGGTGGGATGTACGAGCATGTTATAAAAACCTGGAAGCCGGGAAGGTATAATTTTACACAAATGTTTTCAATATCATATTGAAAATCCGGGTGTACATGTTCTGACACGATATCAGAATTTACCCCAATAAGAACACCGCCGCCCCGCCGATCATGACGATCAAACCTATAAGTTGTGAACTTGCTTGGAAAAATTTCAGAGCATAAAATCTCAAGTTTTAACCAAGTCTCAGTGAACACAAGCACATGGGATTCAAATGAAAGGCTATTTAAGAATAACGTAGGTAGCTTGCTACGCAGGCTTGTTTTGGTAGGTTAATGTTAAAAATATTATTAGTTTTTTGAAGTCGCATTTTTGGAAGTGGTGGCCTGGTTTGGCAAAGGTAGTCTAATCGGTTGACGATTCTTTTTTTTGTTTGCTTCGAATTCTTTAACCACAATATGATCGGGCCAGAAGTTAGCTGAGCATATTTGGTTAAATAAATCGTTAGAGACACTAATTTTAAAGAATGATATATCCCTTTTATATGAAAACTTAAATTGTTCCACCTTTAAATCTTGGGCTTGAGATTTGTCTTGGATATAAGCCATAACATCTGAAGATAATCCCGAAGGCGAGCTTGCCTGAGGGACTATCGGTTGGGTAATTAGTATTTGCGGTTTCACAGTAAATGAAATCGCAGATGAAGTATTGGGCAAAGGTGAAATGAGCTCCACGGGCTCAACAGACCCATTTTTCTGTGCTGCTGATCTCGTAACTACAGGTGTAGTAAATGATAGCAGCGGCAACGTCACTGGTGTGCTGAGTTGGTCAACGTTCTGAGGCTGATAGGCACTAGTTGACGGCTGCTCCTTTTGAGCTGATTTTTTGCGCTTGGGAGACTCATTTAGTAGCTTAAGGCTATTTAATGAAGTGTCCAGTGCGGAGAACTGATCGGCAAGTTTGCGAAAACTACCAAACAGTTCCTTAAATCCCGTCCTAGTTTGGCGCATGAACGATACAAAATCGTTCTCAACCTCACGACACGCATCACAACAATAGTGCAGCCCGTTTCGCTTGGCTACAGCATCGGCCGTTGGGCCACTGAAGCCCGCACATTTTGCATGAGCAACGTTGTTGCAGATCCAACAACAAATACTTGCCTGAGCAGATGTAATCCACAAAGAAAACACACCGCCCAGAAATGGCGTCCATTTTTGCCTCTTAAAAAGTTTGCCAGTGGTTTAGACAAAAATAAATAAACAAAACACAAATAAACCGCCTATAATAACTAGCCAAACCCAAGAACGACATAAGTTCTTTTAGTATTCTGGGGTTAGGAATTGTTCTATTGCCTTTACTTTTTCGGCGATTGTTTTTACGTCTTTTTGTGAGACAGTAAATCCCAAAAAATTTACTTCTTCTTTGAAGAACTCGAATTTGTCCATCTGCACTCTCATATTCGCCTTTTCTGTGTGGCAAATATTCTATCCAAGTGCATAGCGTTCTCGTTTTCTGACCAACTAAAGACGATAATATCGTCAATATACACGTAGCATATTTTCCCCACGTGTTCCCCTTGTCTATGGCTATCAGTAAAATAGACGGTGAATTCTTTAAACCGAAAGGTAATCGGATAAATTCGAACTTTCCACCGTTGATTGCGAACGAAGTTTTTTCTTGTCCTCTTCTTTAAGCGGTATCTGGTGAAATTCGCTTTTGAGATTTAGAAAGGGAAATATTTATTGTCGCCTAATTGTGCGATTAATTCTCCAATCTTAGGGATAGGGCACCTATCCGAAATAGTTACGGAGTTGAGCTTTCGATTTTATTTCTCCGGATGCGTCGTTTTTTTAGGGACTATCCATACAGGCGCACTGTATGGTGACTGTGAAGGTCGTATTATGCCGTCTTCAGGCAATTGTCCCATCTGTTTTACTACCTCAGGCCTTAGAGAGGTTGGATACGGTTAGTGTTTGCTAAACGCCGGTGCCTCCGATGATGTTCTTATTTCCTCTATCACTCTGGTCATGTAGGTTAGTCTTTCGTCTGGAACCGCAAATAAGTCCGAGTGTTTTTGTGTGAGTGAATTTATGAGACTTTTCTGGTTGTTCGACATATGCTCCATTCTATTAGTTGTTTCGGTAGTTGTTTCATTCGGATACTATAGTTTGCATCTAGTGCTAGTGCATTATTTTTTACGTTAATAACCGCATTAATTTGTTTTAATGTGTCGTTCCCTACCGTGAAAGGTCTTTAGTGTGGGCAAAAGAATTTCTCCTCGTTCTTTTTCGGATATTGAACCAGATTCGGTTGAATGTGTTTTTGGTTTGATCCGAGGTCTATGAGGAAATTGAGTTTGGTGCCATCTTCCGTGATGCATTGGAAGTATGGCAAGGATGACCCGATTAACCTAAAAAATGAACATCCGAAGCGTCGACAAAAGTCGGCTCGCTTTTCAGTTCGTTTTCTTCAGATTGCTAATCATACATGCCGCGGCTCCTTCAAAATCTACATTAGCGAAATAGGCCTGTTTATCAGGATCAGATACCTCTTTTGGAACCTCTGTTGCAATGTGAAATTGCCTCAGGAATTTTGGTGGAGGTCCATTTCGTGGGGCAGGTCGTTTCCAAGAGTAGTCATTAGAATTGGGTCTATTCATGTAATTGATATTGTGGTATGCACTTATATCGGTTAATCACTGTACTCGTATGTAATCATAACATACAATCATATTGTAGCACTTTGTTCCAATATGTACATAAACAGTCCGGCCCAAGTGTATGCGTAATATAAGCTTGGCGACAATACATATATAGATAAGATATGCATATAAGCGTCGCTGCGCTGCATCCTATGCTGGCAGTGCTGCTTCTAAGCTTTAGGCTAAGAAACCTTTTATATATAGATCATAAACATATTGTCGATTGAATATTCAAACAAAGCGGAACCTTGTCTAAGGCTAACAAACCTTTTATATATAGATCATAAACATATTGTCGATTGAATATTCAAACAAAGCGGAACCTTGTGCGCTTCTTTCAATAAATAACTAAGTCAAACATACAAAGTGTATTTATAATCAACCAGTTGATTACATGGCGACCGTGACAAGTTGACACGAGTCTAGCCCTCTCTACAACAAACAAAAATCTAAAATCTAGACGGAGACAACAACAATGGACTCGTCGTCAACAAGCAACATCAAACAAAAATCTCAAATCTAAACGGAAACAACAGCTTCCCGATATATGTGTGTGTGTGCAGCACAAGAATCAAGACGGCGGCAAGGCGGAGGAATAAACAATGATCTGGGTGAGTAGAGTGTGAGTGTGATGGGAAAAACCAGGGGCGGAGTTCGAAATAAAGCGAAAAAGAGAATAGCTCACCTAAGGTGGCTATTATATACGAACACTCCAGCGCCAGAATGGTCGAAAGCTCAAAAACAACAAGCTAAGCGAGACCACTAAGTTAAGTTTCTAAAAGAAACAAAACCCGGTACCCAGAGCTTGTGCATACACAAGTAACGGTGATTCGGTGAGCACACGTACATGATGTGGGTCATGCCCATCGCCGATACCCTGTAAACGACCCTTTGAGGTATGACCTGCTAATAACCTCTCTTACTAAAGTCATAGAAAGTACTAGTATTTATAAATTTTCTGTAAAGACTCTGGCTAGACTGAGATATGTACCCCAGCCTGAGAAAACATTCTTACAGATGGCGCCCGAGCAGGGACTACTATGACTAGACATTTACTTTTGAGGATTTTTAACATCTTTTAGTGGACTTAAGACCCACGTAGCAAATTTATGCAGGGTATAGCAGGCAGGCACAAGATCCACATTGCAAGTTTCACACAGGGCACTCGTAGCAAAGAATAGACATAGACATCGATGCATGCATAAGAATCATAGTTTTTCTCATATAAGTCGTAGGACAGGTTCCACACGTGTCTACGACTACTGCGCATACTGACGTGGGCGCAAACTTTGACCTTCTGATTTTATTTTGCACGGCCTAACCTTTTTCCTGCGCCGGCGCAGCCTGAGCAGCGACAGCGCTCAGGCAAACTTGTATATAAGACTCGGTACCGAATACCGAGGGAGTCAGTCGCGTCCGGACTCGCAAGTAGTCAACATCGGTGACAAATAATTTTCGTTTAAAAATATCGTTCCCTGACAATACCGCGAGATACCCAGCAGTGAACAAGATCGTGAACCAGACTATTTCGAGAACAAGACTAAGTGAAAACAAGACTAAGTTAAAACAAGACTAAGTGACGCACGTAACACCTACCTCGCGAGCAATTTTTTTTAATCAAGTGAAACAGATACAACAAACTCGTCCAACATGGGAACACGCTGGATCGCGTTCCATAGGAAGAGCGAGCTGCAACTCATCCTTAAGGAGTTCGGACTGGATACGAGTGGTACAGTGGAGGAGATGAGGAGCCGGCTGGTGGCTTTCTCCAATCAGGAGGACCTGTCGAAGGAACAGCTGCAACGACTTATGGAGCTAGAGGCTAGCTTAGGCAATGCAGTTACGCGAATGAATGAGAATGATTTCGGGACTATGCCCTGGCACTATGCCCTGCGACGTGCGAAGTACACCCAGGAGCAGGAGCTGGACAGAATTTACGACAACATGATGCCGGAGTATCAACTGTTTACCCGCCGACACGAGTTCCGAACGCTGGCTCAGCTGAGCAAACTTGTGACCACGTACGAGACCACGAAGGAGCTGCAACGCCAAACGACGAACCAGGTTGATAGACGGAGAGAAAATCCGAAGCCACCGAACCCGCCAGTGACGACCAGCGCACCGCCAACAACACTGGCACCCACAGCAGCGACAGCCACTCCTTACACAATACCCACAGGGGCTACAAAAGGCGACCTGCAGCGCGTGTGCCATAATTGCGCTCAACCCGGGCATCTACAGGCGGACTGCCGAAATAGCCGCGTGTGGTTCTGTTGGGACTGCGGTCGACACGGTGTACGCACGGTGGACTGTTGTCGACGACCTATGTCGGGAAATGCTGCGCGTCTTCAGCCGATGGGGAACAACATGGAGACGCCGCACCGCAGTTCCCAGGAGTAGCACCTCTGAGGTGCGGTAGTGGACGTGTCATCGCGAATGTTCGGATCGAGGGTACAACAACGGACGCCACGATCGACACGGGAGCCACACGCAGCTACATCAGCGAGCGTATGGCGGCCAGGCTGAGCACACCAGAGAACGAGCGAGCAGCACTTATCCGGATCAAGCTGGCGGATGGATCATCACGTGCCGTGACTCGAGCCTTGCGGGTGAGGATCCAGCTGGGCGAGAGAGAGACGACAGTACCAATGCTGGTACTGCCCGTCATTCTGGACGACGTGATTCTGGGAATGGACTTCCTGTGCGGCGTCGAAGCGACTCTCAAGTGCGGCCGAGCAAAATTACGTTTGCAAAGCACACTTGAAGAGGCAGCACCGACGCTCGGGACATCCCACGGAGCGACGGAGGACGCGGTGGCCCAAGACAACGACAAGGTCACGGGCTTACCACCGATTTGTCCCGTCGCACGGCAAAGGAATCCGTTTAGGCAGCCCAGGGTGGGGTGGGGGTGTCGCCCATTGCGGAGCACACCATCACTATGCCGGATGGGTACCCTATCAAGCAGAGGTACTACCCGAAGAATCCGGCCATGCAGAAGATCATCAACGAGCAAGATGATGAGCTTCTGCGAGATGATAGGATCGAGCCATCGAGGAGCCCATACAGTGCACCGATTGTACTTGTGGGGAAGAAGACCGGAGAGATGCGGATGTGCGTGGACTATCGCCAGCTCAACGCGAAATCCATCCCAGACGCCTACCCGTTGCCACGCATCAACCACATCCTGGAGAAACTCAAGGACGCAAAGTACATATCTACGCTGGACTTGAAGAGCGGGTATTGGCAAATACCTATGACCGGGACAGCAAGGAGTCCACCGCGTTCACAGTGCTTGGCAGAGGCCTTTTTCACTGGAAGGTGATGCCGTTCGGACTACATTCGGCCCCGGGCACATTTCAGCGGGCTTTAGATGGAGTCGTCGGACCAGACATGGAGCCGCACGCGTTTGCGTACCTCGACGATATCGTCGTAGTAGGACGCACCCTCCAGGAGCACCTGGATAACCTACGAGAGGTATTCCGGAGGCTTCGGAACGCGAACTTGCGCCTGAATAAGGCCAAGTGCAGCTTCTTCCAAAAGAGCATCATTTACCTGGGGCACCAGGTCAGCGAAGGTGGAATCCACACCGAGCAAGATCGCCGCGATAAAAGAACTCCAGCCGCCAACGACTGTCAGGGAGTTAAGGAGATGCTTAGGCATCGCTTCCTGGTACCGGAGATTTGTGCCGAACTTAGCCACCCTGGTACAACCCATGTCGTCGTTGTTAAAGAAGGGCCAGCGATGGGTTTGGAGTGAGGAACAACAGCTAGCGTTCGAGACTTTAAAGACGAGTCTCACGCAAGCACCAGTTTTAGCCTGCCCGGACTTCGCTGAGCGCTTTACACTCCAGACAGACGCGAGCGACATCGGACTAGGAGCAGTGCTGACACAATAGATCCATGGAACAGAACGCGTCATCGCATACGCAAGCCGAAGCCTCTCAGTAGCCGAAAGCCGTTATTCGACTACGTAGAAGGAGTGCCTGGCCATTGTGTGGGCGATAAAGAAAGTGCGATGTAACTTGACGTTAAAATGGTTGCACAGTATCGATAACCCTACTGGAAGGATTGCGCGCTGGGCGTTAGAGCTACAACAGTTCCGCTTCAACGTGCATTACCGCCGCGGGGATCAAAACATCGTAGCCGACGCTTTGTCCAGACAGCCCTTGGAGACTCTACAGCAGGTCACTCAGGAGAGCCCACCCTGTGCGTGGACAACCCGGATGCTGGAGTTAACCGAGGGGGAACCCGAGAAGTATCCAGAATTCCTGAGGGAGAACGACCAGCTCTATCGACGAGGAGGTTTTCGCCCGGACGACGAAGATTACACACCTTGGAAGTTGTGCGTGCCGAAACCACAACGCCAACGGGTGCTGCAGGAATGCCACGACCAGCCCACAGCCGGACATCAGGGGGTACGGAAGACCCTAAATAGGATTCGCCAGCGATATTTCTGGCCAGGCCTCTTCCGGGACGTAGCACGTTACGTACGGAAGTGCGAGACCTGCCAGAAATTTAAGATTAGTCAACTGAAACCTCCGGAACAGATGCACACCCGGCAAGTACATGCACCATTCGATGTACTCTGTGCAGACTTCGTGGGACCACTCCCGCGCTCTACTCACGGGAATACCATGTTACTGGTGTTTTTCGACGCCTTTTCAAAGTGGGTGGAGCTGGTGCCCTTGCGCAAAGCAACGGCAGCACACCTGATGCGCTCGTTCCGAGAACGAATTCTGGCCAGGTTTGGAGTGCCCAAGATGCTAGTTTGCGACAATGGAACACAGTTCACAAGTCGAGCTTTCGCCACGTTTTGTAAACAGCTGGGCATGACTCTGCAGCACATCGCGCCGTACACCCCGCAGCAGAACCCCACGGAGAGAGTAAACAGGACCGTGAAGACCATGATAGCACAGTACCTGGGCGACCAGCAGCGAACGTGGGATGAACGCCTCCCCGAGATCAGCCTGGCGATCAACACCAGCGCCTCGGACACCACCGGATTTAGCCCAGCGTACCTCGTACAAGGGCGCGAGCCTCGTTTGCCGGGAGCCCTCTACGAGGAGGTGACGCCTGTCGTACGGGCGGAATCACAGATGCCCGAGGAGAAGGAGCAACACCTGCAGGACGTTCGCCGAGAATGCGCAACAAGCAAGCGCAGAACAAGGGAGACAGTACAACTTACGCCGCCGAGAGTGGAAGCCGGCCATCGACTTCATACTACTGAGACAACATCATTTGTCCTAGGCAGCCGATGGATTCGCCGCCAAGTTGGCACCCCGCTACGATGGACCTTACCGGGTTTTGAGTTACATCTCACCCGCGATTCTACGCCTCCAAGACGTCGGAACGAAGAAGAGACGCCATGCTGGATTGGCCGATCTGAAGGCTTTCCACGGGGAGGAATCGACCAACGAAGGTGAACAGGTACCGGGTGGGGTAGGCTACCACTAAAAATTTTGACCTTGACATACATGTAGTTATAAATTACCAGTAGAGTTTCACGTTTCGCACCATTAGGGCCCGATAGGAGATAGTAAACAAAACCACAAGCATATCTAAGTAAACTTCTTTGTAAATTTATAACCCCGAGTCGGATCGCGAGTGGCACAGGCTGGTCCAGCGGTCAGCGGGGGACGGGGTCATCGACCTGATCGACGACGAGTGGGGTTTCGGCGACATGCCACCCCTAGTTCCACAAGAAGAGGCACCTGCCACCATTATCATCACCGAACCCGTTCCCTCGGGTGAATGGGTCCCCAACGCGGAGGATTTCGTGACCATCCACCGCTTCACCGACCACTGCTTGGCCGGCACCCCTACGGGCCAACCGCCGATCGCTTATCCTGAGGAGATAGGGCGCTTTAGCCCCATCAGCGAGAACGACAGCGAGGGACCTCCGTCTATGCCGTCGCGGGCAATGACCTCGTCAGCTGGGTCACCGAGAAGTATCCAGAATTCCTGAGGGAGAACGACCAGCTCTATCGACGAGGAGGTTTTCGCCCGGACGACGAAGATTACACACCTTGGAAGTTGTGCGTGCCGAAACCACAACGCCAACGGGTGTTGCAGGAATGCCACGACCAGCCCACAGCCGGACATCAGGGGGTACGGAAGACCCTAAATAGGATTCGCCAGCGATATTTCTGGCCAGGCCTCTTCCGGGACGTAGCACGTTACGTACGGAAGTGCGAGACCTGCCAGAAATTTAAGATTAGTCAACTGAAACCTCCGGGACAGATGCACACCCGGCAAGTACATGCACCATTCGATGTACTCTGTGCAGACTTCGTGGGACCACTCCCGCGCTCTACTCACGGGAATACCATGTTACTGGTGTTTTTCGACGCCTTTTCGAAGTGGGTGGAGCTGGTGCCCTTGCGCAAAGCAACGGCAGCACACCTGATGCGCTCGTTCCGAGAACGAATTCTGGCCAGGTTTGGAGTGCCCAAGATGCTAGTTTGCGACAATGGAACGCAGTTCACAAGTCGAGCTTTCGCCACGTTTTGTAAACAGCTGGGCATGACTCAGCAGCACATCGCGCCGTACACCCCGTAGCAGAACCCCACGGAGAGAGTAAACAGGACCGTGATGACCATGATAGCACAGTACCTGGGCGACCAGCAGCGAACGTGGGATGAACGCCTCCCCGAGATCAGCCTGGCGATCAACACCAGCGCCTCGGACACCACCGGATTTAGCCCAGCGTACCTCGTACAAGGGCGCGAGCCTCGTTTGCCGGGAGCCCTCTACGAGGAGGTGACGCCTGTCATACGGGCGGAATCACAGATGCCCGAGGAGAAGGAGCAACACCTGCAGGACGTTCGCCGAGAATGCGCAACAAGCAAGCGCAGAACAAGGGAGACACACAACTTACGCCGCCGAGAGTGGAAGCCGGCCATCGGCGACTTCATACTACTGAGACAACATCATTTGTCCTAGGCAGCCGATGGATTCGCCGCCAAGTTGGCACCCCGCTACGATGGACCTTACCGGGTTTTGAGTTACATCTCACCCGCGATTCTACGCCTCCAAGACGTCGGAACGAAGAATAGACGCCATGCTGGATTGGCCGATCTGAAGGCTTTCCACGGAGAGGAATCGACCAACGAAGGTTAACAGGTACCGGGTGGGGTAGGCTACCACTAAAAATGTTGACCTTGATATACATGTAGTTATAAATTACCAGTAGAGTTTCACGTTTCGCACCATTAGGGCCCGATAGGAGATAGTAAACAAAACCACAAGCATATCTAAGTAAACTTCTTTGTAAATTTATAACCCCGAGTCGGATCGCGAGTGGCACAGGCTGGTCCAGCGGTCAGCGGGGGACGGGGTCATCGACCTGATCGACGACGAGTGGGGTTTCGGCGACATGCCACCCCTAGTTCCACAAGAAGAGGCACCTGCCACCATTATCATCACCGAACCCGTTCCCTCGGGTGAATGGGTCCCCCAACGCGGAGGATTTCGTGACCATCCACCGCTTCACCGACCACTGCTTGGCCGGCACCCCTACGGGCCAACCGCCGATCGCTTATCCTGAGGAGATAGGGGCGCTTTAGCCCCATCAGCGAGAACGACAGCGAGGGACCTCCGTCTATGCCGTCGCGGGCAATGACCTCGTCAGCTGGGTCACCGAGAAGTATCCAGAATTCCTGAGGGAGAACGACCAGCTCTATCGACGAGGAGGTTTTCGCCCGGACGACGAAGATTACACACCTTGGAAGTTGTGCGTGCCGAAACCACAACGCCAACGGGTGTTGCAGGAATGCCACGACCAGCCCACAGCCGGACATCAGGGGGTACGGAAGACCCTAAATAGGATTCGCCAGCGATATTTCTGGCCAGGCCTCTTCCGGGACGTAGCACGTTACGTACGGAAGTGCGAGACCTGCCAGAAATTTAAGATTAGTCAACTGAAACCTCCGGGACAGATGCACACCCGGCAAGTACATGCACCATTCGATGTACTCTGTGCAGACTTCGTGGGACCACTCCCGCGCTCTACTCACGGGAATACCATGTTACTGGTGTTTTTCGACGCCTTTTCGAAGTGGGTGGAGCTGGTGCCCTTGCGCAAAGCAACGGCAGCACACCTGATGCGCTCGTTCCGAGAACGAATTCTGGCCAGGTTTGGAGTGCCCAAGATGCTAGTTTGCGACAATGGAACGCAGTTCACAAGTCGAGCTTTCGCCACGTTTTGTAAACAGCTGGGCATGACTCAGCAGCACATCGCGCCGTACACCCCGTAGCAGAACCCCACGGAGAGAGTAAACAGGACCGTGATGACCATGATAGCACAGTACCTGGGCGACCAGCAGCGAACGTGGGATGAACGCCTCCCCGAGATCAGCCTGGCGATCAACACCAGCGCCTCGGACACCACCGGATTTAGCCCAGCGTACCTCGTACAAGGGCGCGAGCCTCGTTTGCCGGGAGCCCTCTACGAGGAGGTGACGCCTGTCATACGGGCGGAATCACAGATGCCCGAGGAGAAGGAGCAACACCTGCAGGACGTTCGCCGAGAATGCGCAACAAGCAAGCGCAGAACAAGGGAGACACACAACTTACGCCGCCGAGAGTGGAAGCCGGCCATCGGCGACTTCATACTACTGAGACAACATCATTTGTCCTAGGCAGCCGATGGATTCGCCGCCAAGTTGGCACCCCGCTACGATGGACCTTACCGGGTTTTGAGTTACATCTCACCCGCGATTCTACGCCTCCAAGACGTCGGAACGAAGAATAGACGCCATGCTGGATTGGCCGATCTGAAGGCTTTCCACGGAGAGGAATCGACCAACGAAGGTTAACAGGTACCGGGTGGGGTAGGCTACCACTAAAAATGTTGACCTTGATATACATGTAGTTATAAATTACCAGTAGAGTTTCACGTTTCGCACCATTAGGGCCCGATAGGAGATAGTAAACAAAACCACAAGCATATCTAAGTAAACTTCTTTGTAAATTTATAACCCCGAGTCGGATCGCGAGTGGCACAGGCTGGTCCAGCGGTCAGCGGGGGACGGGGTCATCGACCTGATCGACGACGAGTGGGGTTTCGGCGACATGCCACCCCTAGTCCCGCAAGAAGAGGCACCTGCCGCCATTATCATCACCGAACCCGAGGGAACGGATGAATAGGTCCCCAACGCGGAGGATTTCGTGACCATCCCCCGCTTCACCGACCACTGCTTGGCCGGCACCCCTACGGGCCAACCGCCGATCGCTTATCCGGAGGAGATAGGGCGCTTTAGCCCAATCAGCGAGAACGACAGCGAGGGACCTCCGCCTATGCCGTCGCGGGCAATGACCTCGTCAGCTGGGTCACCGCCAACCACGGGTTGGACGCCCACCGCAAGCCAGGTTTGCACGATGGAGGGCGACCCGGTCTTCCCAGGGCAGGTGTAACGCCGCATGAAGCGACGCCACATTTATCATTTAAGTTAACGTATTATTAAATAAAAAAGACAAGATATCTTTAAGCCCGGCATACCCCGTAGTTATTTAAATACAGAAGCATAGGCATAGGCAAAGGCAAGGACGTAGACAGATCACGCGAAACAGGGCAAGAAACAAAAGAAACCCCAGTCACTCGGCATCCATGCCTAGTAACTGTGCCTCGGTACCCAGAGCTTGTGCACACACAAGTAACGGTGCCTCGGTACCCAGAGCTCGCACATTTAGGCAGGCAGCCGTCGAACACTTGAAAAAGTAACGGTGCCTCGGTACCCAGAGCTCACGTATTTAGGCAGGCAGCCGTCGAACGCTCGCACTAGTAACGGTGCCTGGGTACCCAGAGCTCGCGCACACTCAAAGTAACGGTGCCTCGGTACCCAGAGCTCGCGTACAGACAGCACGAGCCAACGGCTTCGCGGCCGATTTTTGGGCAGCGACGCCGGACCAGCAGCGACGCTGCTAGCAGAGCCGCAGCACCCAGGCTAGATCGGCCAATGGCAGCGGCGACAGGCAAGCAGCGGCGACATGTACGCAGCAGCGGCTACATGTTCGCAGCAGCGAAAAGGGAAGTCGCCTAATTAGGCCACAGGCAGTTGATCCCGAGCAGCCAGCAGAATAGGCAGCAAAGTGCTCCCTTTAAAAGTGAAAATAAAAGTAAATAGTAGTGCCAAGTCCTGTCAAGTGCCAGCCCAAGGACCCCAAAGGACGAAACAACAACAACATGAATCCTGTCGCAGGAGAGTCAAGGTGAGCTGAAGTAAACATAAAACAATGAGAGCGCAGTTAGAGCTAGCGTAAATGGTGCGAAGTAGGAAGTAGGCAGGGACTAATTAAAATGAGGACTAGTGCTTAGAGATCGAAGAAAATCCAGTGAATAAAAAAAAACCATGTTAAATATTAACGAAATTTCTCTGCAGTGATTATTTAAAAACAATATACCCGGTGTACGCTCTTCCCCTCTAGGGTAGGCAAAAAGTGTCGTGTCCGTGTGTGTGCCGTTGTGAGTGTGTATTAGCAGAGTCGCGCTTTCAGGTATGCCGGTACTCCGCTGGCCAGTAAGCGAGCCTGCGTGTACACACGCATAGTTCGTGTCGTCAGTGAACGTCAGTTGGCGAGTGGGTGCGTGAGCGTGGAATACACCACCGAGCGACTTGTGGGAGCGCAGGCGAGAGTACCTGCGGTCAAGGGCATCCAACGGCCGATCGTGAGTGTCGTGCGTGAAACGTTAGTTGGCAGTGGGTGTGAAACGTGTACCCTAACGAGTTTGCGGCGTGGTGTAATACACCACTGAGCGGCACGTGGGGTACAAGCAAGAACACCTGCGGTCACGGGCGTTCTGTACGACCACCGATCGACCGTGAAGGGGCGTCGTGAGCGAGCGATAGTTGGCAAGCGAGGTGCGAAGGGCGTGCACTTTACCTAGTTTGCGGATGGTGGAATACACCAACGTGCGACTTAGGGAGTGCGAGCGGAAAGCACCCGCGGCCACGTGCGTTCCTCACGATAGGCCGCCAACGGCTTCGGCTGTACGGCTTCGGCTTCGACTGCAGGATGACGACTTGGTTGATGACGAAATGGTTTAATTTTCTCATCCCGTACAACTCGTAGCTGAACAGGTGACTCAGCGAGCGGCAAAGTTGACTGATATTCCTCTATCAGATTCCGTATCATGGGTGCAAACTGCGGAGGAGCATTCACATTACTTGCAGCACAACCATAATCCTGAATACTTATCTGATTTATGTCAGCTATTTCCGGGCAAGCTCACAACAACGCAAACTTGAATCCATTTGCATCCAGTGTAAATTTAAATTTTCTGAGAAAGTCATATCCAAGTAGAGCATCATTTTCTATTTTTCGTCCGCCACCATGATGAAATTTTGCATAGTCTCCATGTCGTCTATTTGAACAGCTCCGGTAAACACACCCAGCGGTACAGTGCCCGTATTGTCCAGGCCACGCAACACAGAATGACATGGACTCAGCATAACATCCACTAGCTTCTTGTACAGCGAATGCTTTAGGATCGAGACATCTGCACCCGTGTCAATCAGGCACGTAACTTCAATTCCATTTATTAAAATGCTTTTAAACCGTTTGTCATCCTTGCCAACTTGCACCAAATTCACTGACTGCGGGCAACTCGTTGAAATATGGCCAGTAGCACCACATTTAAAGCACTTCACTCCAACATCACAATCTTTCTTCATATGTTGCGACGATCCACAATTGAAGCACCGAGCTGCCTTCTTATTGTTGTTGTGATTTTGCTGGCCGCCACCATAATTCTGTTTCTCTTTCGTGCTCTTATCAACCAGTTAAAAATGTTCATACCGCTCTTTGAGTTCATCATAAGTTGTACAACCATGCTATATGTATGAACTTATATTCGTTTTTAATGCTCAATTCTATAACAATAAAACGTATTACAGACTTTTTTCAACATTACCCAGTGCGCCTATTTTCTTCATTTACAAAACAATTCATGAAAACTCTCTCTCTCTCTCTCCAGTTTTTCATGTACCTGCGCACATTCCATTATTTGTTTAAATTCTTTCAACAGTGCTGCTTTTAATTCATCATACGATCCTACCAACTCCGATTCGATTCGTTTTTGTCACCTTTGACCATGCTTGAGCATATTTTTGCCTCTCGTTTAATCCATACGCGTCAGCATTCAACTCGAAATTTTCAATCCAATTTTTGACCGGCACCGTCTCGCCGTCAAAATCTTTTACAACATTGCCAAAACATTCAATTGAGACTTTTGGCGCATTTTGCGTCACCACATCAGCTTGAATTTGTAGGCTTAATAGTTGAATAATTTGCTGCAACTCTGTATGTTGTTGAACGAAACAAAAGAGTGGACAGTAATTATCTTTATTCTAGGTTGCACACTTTATTTCTTAATGTGTCCATACAATATTGGCGAGCTAATTCTTGCGTTGCTTTTCTTAACATCTTCACAAAAATACTGGCTTTATCTAGTATACACAGATTTCGGTAACAAACTTATCGATATCAATTATATTCTAAGGCAGAAGCAGAGTTGCATTGCTCTGTTAACAAAACACATATTTCTAGGAAGTTTAACATACAAATTTAAATTCAATAAGTAAACGTTCTTATTTCTAGCCATACCGGCCCCCCTGAACTCCGCGTTCAGTCAATTGGGAGCGGTGCAATCTTTGTAATAGACCGCTTATATATTCCATGTGCCGTCTTTATCGTGACAACTCTGATCTTGTGGTCGGTTCCTGGAAGAACCTCAATGATGCGCCCCAGTAGCCATTTGGATGGAGGTAGATTGGGCTCCTTGAGAACCACAAGTGTATCCACGCATAGATTTGGGGTTTTCAAGTGCCATTTGTTGCGCTCCTGCAGACTCGTCAAGTACTCCATATGCCAGCGCTTCCAGAATCCTTGTACCATAGCCTGAAGCTGAGTCCAACGCTGTAATTTGTTAATGTTTGTGTTCAAAAGCGATGGTTCTGGCAAAGCTGTGTAGGGTTGTCCCACTAGAAAATGTGCTGGTGTCAGTGGAACAAGGCTGTCATCACCAGATTGTGACCAAGGCCGTGAATTCAGAAGAGCTTCGATTTGTGTCAATACGGTACGCAACTCTTCAAAGGTGAGAGCGGCTGCTCCTACTACTCGGCGCAAATGAAGTTTAATTGAACGCAAGCCCGATTCCCACAACCCACCAAAATGTGGTGCGGACGGGGGACTGAAATGCCAAGTGAGTCCTTCCGTGGCAAAGAAGTTAGCTAGTTGCTCACCCTTAGCATGTGCTGTAGCTACTTTTCGCATAGTATTCAGCTCCCGTTTGGTTTGGTGAAATGTAGTTCCGTTATCGGAGTAAAGATCCGTCGGAGTCTTCCTTCGTGCACAAAAGCGTTTGAACGCGGCTATAAATGCTTTTGTAGTCAGATCGCTGACTACCTCAATATGGATGGCCTTAGTTGCCAGGCACACAAAGATGGCAAACCATGCCTTGCCAATCCTCGGAGTTCGACCCTTAGGTTCTTTTATAGCAATAGGTCCTGCGTAGTCGAGACCAGTGTGTTGAAAACATGGACTTTGATGAACTCTAGGTACAGGTAGATCTGCCAGTACCTGCTGTGCTGTGTAACGGCGTTGCATAAAACATCGCTTGCAACGAAAGACCTCTTTCCGGATTAAGTTACGTGCTCCTAATATCAAAAATTGTTGTCTAACGATATGGAAAGTAGCCTCCACACCGGAATGAAGATGAGTTCTGTGAAAATAATGAATTAATAGCGATGCAATTGCCGAAGACTTAGCTACAAGAATGGGATGTTTTGCATTGAAGTTCAGTTCGGATTTCACAATGCGCCCTCCGACTCGCAGTAATCCAATCGGGTCACAAAATGGTGCGAGCTTTATTAAAATCGATCTTGTTTGTAGAAGGTTGCTTCTTTAAAGTACTTCATAGTCCCGAGTAAATTCAGTACATTGCATATGCAGCAAAAGTCTGTTACGAGCATAATTCAATTCAGTTGCCGTCAAGAATCTGCCTCGTGTCCAATCCTGACATGAATACTTCAAATTGTCGCCGTTGTCTAATTTACATAGTTTTCCTTTGCGGCAATGCTAGTGTAAGAAACGAAAGACATAGCAAGTAACCCGCAGGAGATGGCTCCATGATGACAGCTTGTTGCTCAACAGGTTGAGCACGTCTATGTTCAATTCAGGATTTTGTGCTATTACAAAGGGTTTGTTGTGGTTTTTCTTCCACTGCAGCGAGGGGAAGCACGTCGAATTCAGATCCTCTTCTTTCAGATGGCAATTCTGGACGAGGTTGTGAGAGCCATGGACCTATCCACCATAAACTGTGTTCAAGTAGCTGGGAAGGCAGTAATCCTCGCGATGCACAATCAGCTGGATTGTCTTCTGATCTTACATGATGCCAACAGTTTCTTGGATAATCCTGTAAGATTTCGGCTGTCCTGTTGCACACGTATGTATTCCATTTACGCGGTGGTGCTGATCAGTGTCAAAAGTATTAAGTTTTATGCCGACCTCATCGGATCTTGGACTCCACAGCAATCCCAATATTTTGACCAAGAGAGATACAGACCAGTCTGTATTCACAGTCGTGCAAAGGTAACATTCTCATAAGCTCTTCACAATTAGAGCTCCACTTCCGAAGATTGAATTTCGCTTTGGCTAGCAAGCAAACAAGTTCGTCCTTTTGTTTGAGTAGACCCTCTACAGAATCGGCTCCCGAAGATATGTCGTCCACATACGTATCGTGTAATAGAGCGTGCGCAGCCAAGGGATGCTCCTGTCGATAATCTTCAGCGAGTTGCTTTAGTACTCTTACCGCTAAAAAGGGTGACGGTGCTAATCCATATGTGACCGTCAACAAACGATAGTGTCGAAGAGAAGATCTTTTGTCTTCACGCCACACTATGCGTTGCAAATCCGTATGTGACTTTGATACTTGAATGCCTCGAAACATCTTCTCTATATCAGCACACACTACGTAGTAATGTTTCCGAAATCTCAGGCAAACTCCAAACAGGTCTCGTTGAATTGGTGGACCGATGTGTAACCGATCGTTGAGTGAGAAGCCTGTGTCATCCTTAACCGAGCCGTCGAAGACCACTCGGCACTTGGTAGTCGTGCTTTCTGGTTTCCTTGCAGCATGGTGAGCCAGGTAAACGCACTTGTCAAGACTCTTGCTTTCCTGGACCAAATGAATCTCTTCCATGTGTCCCCGTTCAAAATAATTCTTCATGGAATCAATATACTGGTTGCGCAGATCTGGATAACGCCTAAACTTGCCTTCTTGTGATGCAAATCGTTTAATTGCCTGTGTCAACATTGAATTATGAAGAGGTGGCGCATCAGCCTTGAAGGGGTACTCCACTATGCACACACCCTCGCTATTGCGTTTATGAGAGGCCACACAATGCTGTTCGGTTGGGTCACATGCATCGATCGTCGATTTGCTCGGACTTATGTTGTCCATTTCCATAAATGATCGAACCAATGAATCCAAGTCTAATTGAGCATGCAGTGCTTGATGAGTCATCGTCGTGTCCTGGGCGTTGTTACAAGAGCCGACAACGACCCAACCAAAAAGGGTGTTAAGTGCTTGAAGGCCATTGTTTCCTATGGGGATTCGCTCGGCTGTGTAAATGCTCCATAGTTGATCAGAGCCAATAATAACGTCAATCTGACCAGGTGTATGAAACGTCGGGTCTGCCAATGCCAATCCTGCAAGGGCATCCCAAGTACTTGTGTTGACCTCATGAGAAGGAACAGATGATGTTAATGAATTCATAATGAAGGTGGTGATGTGAACAGCATCATTAGTTATACGAGATCGTAGATGCAACTTGGTGCATCCTCGAGTGGTACCTGCGTGATTGGCTGAGAACCCAACCACCGAGATTCGGTCCTGTCATCGACTTGCTCCGACTCGTTGTACAAACGCTTCGCTGGCTAACGTTATAGTAGATCCAGAATCCAAAAGTAGGCGAAAAGTTGTAAGTTTGCCCCACTTGTTGATCACATGTGCAAGTATTGTTGGCATTTATGTCTGCGTTCGCTGCAGAAGCATCGTACCTGCCGAGAAATGTGACATATCGGCTGTGGTCTGTTGTGTATCCGTTGGAGTGCTTATAGTAGTTGGTCGAAGATCCAATTTCACTTGTGGCGTATAGTGAACAAGCGTATGATGCATCCCTTGACAGTGGAGACACCGATATTTTGAAGTACATTGTTTTGCTGTATGATTCTGAGCTAAGCAATTGAAACAAAGCTTGTTGTCCCTTATAAATGACCTGCGTGTCAGCAGTTCCATGGCCTTAAATTGAGCACATACTACACAAAGCTTTCCACTGGTGTTCTGGTCTCCGTTAGCTAGATGCACAGTTTCTGTACGCTTTCCCGATGTGTGGCGAACAGGTTGGCATGATTTCAATGCGTCGCAACGGTTAAATATGAATTTAAAAAAAGTATCGATGCTCACGTTGTTTTCGGTAGACTCATCGCGCTCTGCCCACGATTGTCTTGTATTAATGTCCAGTTTGTTAAGCAAAATATTTATGACCCATAGATCACGCCCATTGCAATTGAGAGCTTTCAGTCCTCGGATTGCTTCATCTTATCTTGTAACCAATCATTCCCATGCTCCTGTATAGTTCTCCTCTGTCACTGCAATGTGTTTTACCAAGTTAAGTGCGTCTCCGGCCAAATAAGACTTCAAATAGTGAGCTTCTGGCAGCTCGTGAAATTGCTCCGATTCCCGATTGATCCCCGAAATAAATCACAAAACTGCGGCCAGTCCTCATAATTGCCGCTGAAAGTAGGAATTTTGATTTTCTCACATCAAAAATCACTGTTGTTTGAACTGCACATGTGTTCTAAAAACTCCGCTTGCGATGTAGCGAGCCGTTCCAGCTGATCTGCAGTTGCGTGATGATCTCGCGACGATCCGGCTCGAAGGACCAACAAGTTGTTGAACGAAACAAAAGAGTGGACTGTAATTATCTTTTTTCTAGGTTGCACACTTTATTTCTTAATGTGTCTATACAATATTGGCAAGCTCATTCTTGCGTTCCTTTTCTTAACATCCTCACAAAAATACTGGCTTTATCTAGTATTTACAGATTTCGGTAACAAACTTATCGATATCAATTATATTCTAAAGCAGAAGCAGAGTTGCAATCAACAGAGTTGCGCCAACACATACGAAATTTTAGTTTTTTGACGCTATTTCACCACGACGTCAATTTTTGCAATGATAGTTGCGTTTATTTGTAATGTTTGTTCAGCGGTTGAGCCCCCAAATGTATTATTTATTGAAATATTAGAAAGTACAAATAATAAGTTTAGTTTAGTTCTTCTTAGTCCTTCTTTAACAACATTGAACGACCGACGTCTTTGTTACAAATCAAACCGACTTGCTTGACTTTTACAAATAATCTTTCGCGACTTTACAACAACTCTATGTTAAAAGACAAACCGATTTGCTTGCCCTTTACAACAACTTAATTCATGACTCTCTCTTGCGACTTCTTGACTTCAACTCTTACAACTGACTCTTCGATTATTCTCTACTGCAACTCTGTTTCTATCGATAGGCTCCTGCAGCGTTGCCACCCGTACCCTCACGCTGCCATCACCTCTATTGTTTACATACATATATATTTATATATATAGTGACATATCCATTCTACACCCATACTTTGAACTCCCCAATTCCACATAATATACTCATAAACAACGCACACTATTGTAAAACACACATACACACATTAATGTCGGTTCGATTAACTTTGGTTCCCACAGATCATAAAACCAAAACCGCGAACAATAACAAATAATTGCTTCGAACCCGATCACCCAAATAATTGTCCCCAATTCGATCACTTGGCCAGCCCAATGTTTACAGCGAGCCAACTGAAATAATAAAGCTTTATCAACCGGGTCTCCGCCCAATGTTTACAGCGAGCCAACTGAAATAACAAAACTTTATCGCTCGAGCTTCCGCTCAGGCACTTGTCTCAGGATTCTCCAATTACCCCTATTTATCGGGAACCTCTCCCTCTCTCAATGAGAGAACATTAAAATCAAATTAACTAAACTCTCTTAAAGAGTTTGTTCTCTTAACGCCCACTCTGCCTATATAAACCCAGGAACGAGTTACAATCCTGTGGCCGAGGGAGGAAAGCTTTCAAGAAAACAACTGAGTAGTTCGGGGTATGAAACGAGAATGATCTCTTTATTACAAAGATTGTATGTTTTTGGCAAATGTATCTTCGGCCGAGTTCTTGTTGGCGATCTTCGTTGAATCTCCTCGGCTCTGAGTTTTTGTTGCCGGGTCGGTGTTGTTTCTCTGTGGCCGGGGAGAGGGGCATGTTAACTCCTCCCCCCCAGTCCGAAGAGATGGCCATAAGGGGAATGGCCAGATCGGAGAAATGTGATTAGGCGACGTGTTGTTGGTGTATGCCACGAACTCCGACGACATTTTGAATTTAACAGTTTTTAAAAATGGGTATCTTAATGTTAAACATGAGTGTTGTTTTTATAAACGTTACATCTTATGCTAAAGTTACACTTTGTTTCCTTATTATCTATCTTATATTATTACTTGTTTCTTATGAAATAACAGTTTAGGAATAATGTTTAGTTTACTGGCTAATGGCTACTACTTTGTTTACATAATCATACAGTATTTATATTGTAGCTTATCCTATTTTATAATGAATAAGTGTTTTTTCTGACTTCCCTAAGTTCAATAAAAAAAAATTTTGTGTCTTTTCAGATTTTTTTTTTCGTAGATTGTGTCTTGTTAATGTGGTCTTTTATGTTACTTAGTTTGATAATAATATATTTATTGAATAGTGCTTGTCTATCTTATGTTTCTTCCACTGTTTTCCTAACTGTTTTTCTAATTATACCCTTCGACCATTGAAAATGATCAAGAAACGGTATACTAACTTTGTGCAAAATGTATGTAACAGGCATAAGGAGGCGTGGCAGACCCCATAAAGTATATATATTCTTGCTCAGGATCACTAGCCGAGTCGATTGAGACATATCCGTCTGTCTGTCCGTCTGTCCGTCTGTATGAGACAACAGATCTCAGCTATTAAAAAAGCTAGGGATACCAAATTTGGCATGAAGGTTCCTATAAACCATAGGCAGATCAAGTTTATATCAACTGTTTGATGCCACGCCCACCGCCCCCGCAAATCGGTTATTTGCGATTAATAAGCAATATTTAAACCCATAACGTTCTGCTTCGGTATGTATAAAGCTAAATGCAATATAAACATATTCTCCAAATTACAATTTAATCGGACCAATAACACAGAAGTTACTCAAGTCAACGTTTTCAGTACAAATGTTCGGTACGGGCAGCAGCCGACGCGCTGCTTTGAGCAGTTGACGCCGACGTCGACGTTGCATCGTGTCGCTTTACTCTTTACGCGCGTCGCTGTGTGAGTGCGAGCGAGTATATTATATTATATAGAATGTAGTAATATATTGTATTATATTTTGCGATACTATGTATATGTGTCTATGTTTAAATGTGTATTATAATATGTGTGTATTCTTTCCAAAATAAAAGAGAACCTGTATGTGTGTGTCTGCTACGCAGTTTCCTCTTTTCCTTCTTTCCCAGTGTTTAGTGTATGTCATTCGTGTAGTGCTGCTGTGCTTCCTTCCACCTTTGTAGTTTTTTTTTTTTGTTTTCGACTTTAACTGTAATGTATAAATTAAATAAGTATTCAATAGAGTGTATTTTAGAGGTTAGTGAACATGTGAAAACAATACGTTAAGTTGTTTGTCGATTTTTTTTGTTGTTTTCTATTATTTTTCTTGTTTTTTTTTTTTTTTTTATAAAGTATAATATATTTCTTTAATTAATTTTATTGCTATTTTTTTTTTTTTTTGAAGTGGTTCTTTTCTCGCATTGCAAAGTATTACTGTGTATAAATTTTATTTTTTATTTATTATTTTATTTTTTTTATTGTTATGAACAATAATTGCCCAAGTTTTTTTTTTTTTTTTTTTTTTGTATTTATTTATAAAATAAATTTGCGTTTATGTAAATTGATAAATGAAAACAATTCCGGTGCCTGAATAGTGATTGTTGTACACATATTCGGTCGTTAATCACACAACTCACATTTATTTTTATAAACGACTGTGCGGAGTAACCCGCTGCCTCGGCGGCGACTGATGTACACATTCACTTCTTGCGCAGTTCTCGTCACAACGAAGTCTTATATTTGACTGATCTAGCTCTTTACCATTTCTTTTTTTTTGTGCATAACAACTCACAGTCAGCGACAGCGACGCCAGTCTATCGCCGAGCAAAACGGTTGTTCTCAGAACTACAGAACTTCAACAACCATTCGCAATGCAAATATGGGCTGATGCAATATTACCAAAGTGATGAAATTACTATTCTGATGAAATAACCAAAAAGCATACCAACACTCTCCCAAATACACACACCAAGTGCTCTCCGACATACACAAACGGTCACCACAGACAGCAAATTTTTCTTTTATTAATTTACTATTTTTAATTGGTATAATTTTATGAGTTGGGGTGTATGGATGATCCCGGTCCTTATCAGCGATTGATGTACACTTATACGGTCATCACACGCAGCAACATGTTGGTATAATTGTTGTAAATTGTCCCGCACAAGCGATCCCGGTGCCTTATCAGAGATTGATGTACACATATACGGTCGCCTGTTAAGCAATTTGAACTTGATTTTGGTTGTTTCTTTTGTTTTATTTGCACTTGCACGACATAATGTTTCCATAATTTTTTATTTAATTTATTATTTCACCACACACTACTAAAATCCCTACAACCACTGCCGTCACATGTTCATCACCTCTTTAGAATTAGACCGATAAGCATAGTGGGCATTGCTAATCCCTTGTCCGTAGACCGACTGCGCCAGTTACAATCCTGTGGCCGAGGGAGGAAAGCTTTCAAGAAATTAACTGAGTAGTTCGGGGTATGAAACGAGAATGATCTCTTTATTACAAAAGTTGTATGTTTTTGGCAAATGTATCTTCGGCCGAGTTCGTGTTGGCGATCTTCGTTGAATCTCCTCGGCTCTGAGTCTCTCTTTATTTTGAGTCGATCGGCAATTACCGACGGCAAATTTGAGAGTGCGTGGCCGAGTTGTGGTCACCGCTCTAGCAAGTTGGAATTTCGCTCTCGTGAAGAAAAGCAGCAATAAGTGTGCCATCTGCAGCAATAAATTGTTTAAATATCAAAACCGCGACTGCGCACCTGCGTCTCAATTTTCTTGTTAAATTTGTTTCTCTAAAAACGCTTAGAGATTTTTCATTGGCGCCCGAGCAGGGACTTCGGTGTTTTTGATAAATTTGATTAATAATTTGCTAATATTATTGTGTGCTGGTTGGCTATTGCTTGCGCGTTCGTGTGTGGGTTAAAATCAAATTAAAGAGTTTAACAACAAAGTGTGACCCCTGCCAAGCCGTTTTCTGTTGTCGCCGCTGGACCTAATGGAAAATAGTCTTCGTTCCATGTCTATCGATTCCCTAGACAGTCTCCAGGCATTAGTGTCAAAAATTGAGCTTACAGCTTATTGTATTGCTGTTTGTTCGAAATAAAATTTAAAAATTAGTGAACAGCTCAATTCCTGGCACTTACTGTAATAACCTTTGCATGCAAAATATATAAGCTGATGTATGTATGTATGTTAACATTTTATTGCCATACGACTACATCTCAGAAGTGGGATACCTCGAAATTGGAAACAATTGCCAAGATGCGGCCATCAAAAAACTCGATGCTGACACCGAGGAAGACGCGGGAAATGGCGCGAAAAATTTAGCGGCACCAAGTGCCGTTATAACGGACAGTCAAGCCGTTAGTCGGCCGCCCTCTGCTGCTGAGGAAATCACCAATACCAATGTATTGGTACCTTCTGCACCATCTGTACCTTTTGCACCATCGGTATCTTCTGCACCATCTGTACCTTCTGCACCATCGGTACCTTCTGCACCATCTGTACCTTCTGCACCATCGGTACCTTCTGCACCATCTGTACCTTCTGCACCATCGGTACCTTCTGCACCATCACCGAGAAGTAGAGGAACTACGCGCGTTGTCTCACCGAACGGAGCAGGAACCACCGCCGCTGAGAATGGACGTCAACACCATCGAAACAATGGTGCCGTTGTGCACGGGTGACGACAGCTACGACGTGATGAAGTGGATTGAGGACTTAGAGGATGCCTTCGGTATGTTGCATTTCGATGACCGCGCACGAGTTACCACTGCACCTTTCCTGCTCTAACAAAAACCGTCCAGATCCCGTTGAAAACAGCATTAACGGCCACAACAACAACAACATACGTGAAATGCTCTCGAAAATTCTAGAAATAGATTTCATCACAATGGTAATGTTGCATCAGCCTTTAAACGCGATGTGATTGGTCAGCTATGCATTTTGTAGCTTCGAAAGTACCGCTATAGCTGTAGCGAAGCGTTGTAGCTGACGCCGATATGCAGAAAAACGACGGGGAAGTAAAAAGAAGTTGCGACGGTCGAGCAGTTGCAATTTGGTCGTGCATAAAACCGCAAGTCAAAAAGTAAATTATAATAATAATAAATTTAAATTAAAAATAAAATAAAAATTAAGAACATAAACGTTGTTGCGGAAATTAATCATTAACAATAATAGACCAATTGTTACGTGGAGCTACGGCCCAATTATAACTGGCGCAGCCGGACCTAAAGAGCTATGCAGTGGACTCCCGTATATTGGATATTCATGTAAGACAGCAACGGTAGTAGTGAACACTAAAATATTAACAAAAATAAAAAATTATAATGCAAAGTTACACAATCAATATCTGTACGAAAATCACAATGCATTGTCAGCGAAAACCCGGTGGTCGCACTTGACGGCCGCAGCCACGTGTTAGATTGCATAAATTCAAGCAAGCGAGCACGTGGCAGCATAAGTCTGTAGTGAGTAGCGTTCGGTTTAACGATGCATGCATGTGATGTACATACGAATACCCAGATTCATAAAAGCAAAAAGGCTTACGCAATAAGGCGACACGATAAGGTGTTCTGGAGTATACCAAGAGATAAAGCATTAAGACTTACAAAAATAATGTGTATAAGATATATATATATATAAAAAAAAAAAAAAATACAAGCAATAAGGCTTCCGCAAATAAGTGCGAGATATATCAAAAAGAAAGAAATAGGGCTTAATCTGAAGAGGCACCACCTGAATGACGAGGACGGGAAATAGTTCAATTACCATAATATTCAGAGTTGCAGGGCGCAAAGCTGTATGTTGTTTTTGAATATACCCGAAGTCGTTGTTTAAAGGGACGCAAGCTGATTATTAAGCCCATTTAAAGCAATATGAGAATTAACAAATATAAACGAAAACAAATGAACTACCGATTGCACCACATTCATGACTTTACACATGTACATCAAAACTAAAAAAAAATCTATCATTACAGAAAATTTTAGAAGACACCATTACATCAACACACACCACAACACAACGGTTAACAGGACACGCAAAATAAAATAAGTTAATTAAGAATAACATTAATACACACACACTATAAATTAAGATAACAACACACATTAGACACTAAGACAACAACACACATTTAAAACTAAGATATCAACACACATTAAAAATTAAGACAACAACACACATTAGAAACTAAGATATCAACACACGCATAAAAATTAAGATAACAACACACCAACACACATTGTTCAGAATAGCAATCAAATTACACACGAATTATATAAGAAGAGAAGAGTAAATAGGAATTCACAGGACATAATTGAAATACTAAAATAGGTCGGATAGAATTTACAGCTGTATAGAGAGAGTTCATGTCGAATATCAAAAGGTTGTTTCCGAACACCAGAAGTAGAAGTAGAGCTGAAAGAGAAGGATTAGCAGCAAGGTCTTTAGAATCCATTGAAGAAAATTTTATCTTAGGTAGAGAAACAGTCCCGACAATAATGACTTCCAACGCTCCACGAACATCGGCACTCCAAACGCCGTCACCACCGGTAAACACCAGCCCCAATGACATATTTAACACCTTACGGATTCCAGACGCAATTAGATTTCTGCCGACCTATGACGGAAATTTTAAGACCCTTAACGACTTCATTACGAACGTCGAAGAAGTTCTGATGATGATCAGGGGAGCAGACCAAACTCCTTATGGTCGTCTATTAATGAGAACTATTAGAAACAAGATAGAAGGACGAGCAAACGAAGTCTTAATTACAGAGGGAATCCCTCTCGATTGGGACACTATTAGAGAGACACTTCGCGCTAACTTTACGGACAAACGAGACGAGTCTTCCTTGCTACAGGAAATTCATCTAATTAAGATGAAAGATCTTTCTTTAACTAGACTATACGAACAGATATCGGAAGTTAAACTGGCATTGTTTAATGTCATAGAGACTAAAGAAAGGGAACAATCAGTAGTGAAAGCAAAAAAAGAATCGTACACAAAGTTATGTCTAGACGCATTTATAACGGGAGTAAGGGGACCGCTAGGCGCCTTTATAAGGGCCCTAAGACCCAGAACCCTGACCGAAGCCTATGAAGAGGCAATAAAAGAAAGGGAATTATATTTTCAGGAAAGAAAAAGAAAACAATTCGATCAGAAAGGATCAGGACAGGAGAAAAGGAGAAATAACACAGATCAGGGTCAAGTAGTCCAAGCATCGACTAGCAACAATGGAAATAGAAACTTTAATAACCGTTTTGGATCCAATCAGGCTCCACAACAGTATAGTTCCAACAATAGTGCTAGGACAAACAATTATAACAGAAACAACCAATCAAATACACGGGCAATAATGGCCAAGCCAGAAGGACCAGACTATACGAACGGACGGACACAAATGAGTTCCTCTAACCGTTCGGGGCAATCGTATAACATCAACGGACAAAGTCGAAACGATGAGCAGACACAGGACACCCTACAAAATTTTCAAGAACTAGCCTCGGTAGACAGACGGGATATATAGACAGACACAAACATGGTTCAACTCTTCCATATGTGACAATAGACTCACCGTTTGGAAGACAACTAAAATTTTTACTAGACACAGGGGCTACCCATTCATTCTTAGACCCCAAATTTACCACGAGCACTAATAGAATTAGATTAAAAACAGATTTTAAAATCAAAACAGTTTTGAGCGAACACACATTAAAGGAAAAAGCAGAATTCATAGGCTTTAAAGAATTTAAGACAAATATAAAATTTACATTTCTGCTGTTCAAATTTCATGACTACTTTGATGGTCTACTAGGCATAGATTTGTTGTCACAACTTAAAGCAAATATTGATTTAAAAATCTGGTGTTACGCACCGAGTTCGCTCAAATACCAATTATATTAAAACAGAATAGGACAACGCAAGTTTATCTGCTAGAGCCACAAGCAAAAACAGTGGTAGCTCTTCCGGTTAACATAAAAGAAGGGGAATTTAATTGTAAAGAAGTTTAAATATGTAAATTTGTGTTAGTGACAGAAGGATTATATAAAGCAAAAGATAATGTTAGTTACATGGAAGTAGTCAACTATTCAGACAAAGAACAGAAGATTTACTTAGATTCACCATTGACAGTAGAAGAATGGAAAAACGAAGAATTTGTAGAAATTAACGTGACTACATTGATAACGGACGAACAAACAAATCATAAGATAGATTTTAACCAATTACGCATTGAACATTTAAATAAGGAAGAGGAAGTTGAATTGAAAAAACTACTTTGCCAATTCCCAAAGATTTTTCACAATGAAACGGACAGACTATCATTTTCAAACCAAATTAAACATTTTATCCCCACGACAGACGAAATCCCAATTTATTCAAGACCATTTAAATACGCCCAATGCGAGAAAATAGAAATTAGTAAACAGATTCAGAAACTTTTAGAACAAGATATCATTCGGAATAGCCATTCCCCTTGGAGTGCCCCAGTGTGGTTGGTCCCCAAGAAGATAGACGCTTCGGGCCAACCCAAATGGAGAATGGTAGTAGATTTCAGGAAACTTAACGACAAAACGGTAAAAGATAAATATCCTATGCCGGCCATTAACGATGTGCTGGATAAAATAGGCCGGGCCAAATATTTCTCAGCACTTGATCTAGCAAGTGGCTATCACCAAATTGAAATGGCCAAGCAAGATAGGGCAAAGACCGCCTTCACAGCAGTAGGTGGCCACTATGAGTTTACAAGAATGCCGTTCGGATTAACAAATGCCCCGGCAACTTTCCAGAGAGTCATGGATAATGTACTAAAAGAGTTAATTGGCGAATGTTGCCTAGTTTATCTTGACGATATCGTCATATTTTCAGCATCCCTTCAACAGCACATAGGGCACCTAAAGTCGGTATTCGACAAACTGACACAGGCAAATTTAAAATTACAGATAGACAAATCAGAGTTCCTTAAAAAGGAAATCGAGTACCTCGGACATGTTGTAACAGCGGACGGAATTAAGCCAAACCCCAAAAAACTAGAGACTATAAAAAAATTCCCCTTACCACAAACAAAGAAAGAAATAAAGTCGTTTCTAGGACTCTTAGGGTATTATAGAAAGTTTATTAGAGATTTCGCTAGAATTACGAAACCACTAACTAAACAATTAAAAGGGAAACAAAAAACCATAAAGATAGATAGCGAATATAAAGACACATTCGAGAGTTGCAAAACGCTCTTGTGTAATGACCCGATACTACAGTATCCAGATTTTTCCAAACAGTTTATTTTGACCACTGACGCTAGCAACGTCGCAATAGGTGCAGTATTGTCACAAGGTACATTAGGAAAAGATAAACCAGTATCTTTTGCTAGTCGGACGCTTTCAGATACAGAATTAAACTACTCTACAGTAGAAAAAGAAATGTTGGCTATCATTTGGGCCACAAAATATTATAGACCTTACCTATACGGACAAAAGTTCAAAATAGTTACAGACCACAAACCACTTACGTGGTTGATGAGTTTTAAAGAACCCAACTCAAAGCTTGTTCGTTGGAAATTACAGCTCTTAGAATATGATTTTGAGGTGATCTATAAAAAAGGTTCCCAAAACATAGTCGCAGACGCACTAAGCCGAGTGCAAATAGAAGTTAATTATAATGACAATGTATCGGTAATAGAATCAGCAGGGGACACAATACATTCGAGTTTCGAAGAACTTGATGAAAACTTGTTTATCTCGGAAAAACCCTTAAATGAATACAACATACAACTTATATTTGAAACCGGTTTAAACTCAAGAGCCGTTTCGACCACCCCCTTTAGAAACAAAATCAGACGAATAATTTATGAACCTGACTTTACGGACGACACAGTAAATAGACTATTAAAGAACTACCTTAGACCAAATAAAACTTGCGCAATTTTTGCACCAGACCCCATTTTTAAAAAAATTCAAAAATCGTACTCTAAATATTTCGCACATAGCAAAGTTTATAAAGCGGTAAGGTGCATAATGTATCTTGAAGACATTAACGACACAGACGGACAGGAAAAGAAAATTATAGAACAGCATGAAAATTCCAATCACAGAGGCATAGATGAGGTAAACGCCCAATTGAAAAGAAAATACTATTTCCCAAATATGAAACAAATAATTATAAAGACCATTAATAACTGTGACATATGTAAACTACTAAAGTATGACCGATCGCCACCCAAAATTAAATATTTAGAGACAGAAACCCCCTCAACACCTATGCAAATTATACACACGGACTTATATACAATCAACGGAAACTATGTAATGACTATAATTGACAAATTCTCTAAATTCGCTGCGGCTTATACGATCCCCACTAGAAATAGTATAAACGTTGTAAAATCAATGCAACAGTTCATACAATATTTCGGTATTCCAAGCAAGATAGTTTGCGACCAAGGAGCCGAATATAATTCGAACTTGTTCAAAGATTTTTGCAAACAATACGGAATAAAATTGCACATGACATCATTCCAACAGTCATCAAGCAATGCACCAATAGAAAGACTACACTCAACCTTAACAGAAATATATAGGATAATAGTAGAGAAGAAAAAGTCAGAAGATTTACAGATAGAACACGATAGTATATTAACGGAAACTTTAATAACTTATAACAATGCTATTCATTCAGCAACTAAACTCACACCTTTCGAACTGTTCTCGGGTAGAACCCATTCGTTTAACAAGAATATTGTATTTAACGACCAGCATGACTACCTCAGACAATTAAATGACTTCAGGGAAAAACTTTACCCGGACATAGCAAATCAAATGATCAAACAATATTTACAATTCATTAACGTTTAGTACTGGGAACAAGGAACTCCAATGTTCTACAAATTCCAAATTATATTTTATTTAACAAAGACATTGTAAAATCTGTAAAAGAAAGATAAGTTCACGAACTATACATTTGTAAATCTAAGCTAGAGGTAACCCCCAATGGAGAAGAGAGGTGTCTTCGAGCAATATCCAATGCGGACTTAAGGTTTGCGACGCGATCAAAGTTGACGAACAGGAACGGATTCTGGAACCTGAAAAAGGAAACATTTGGTGCTAAACGGAGTCCGAACGCAATCACACTCAAATTGCGTGAGACCATTCCGAGTAACGGGGAATGCCATTATTACGTTTGAAGACTGCAATATTACGATTAATGGATGCACCTATGGACACGAAGCAATAAAGATGGATGACGAAATCAAACTCGTCATACCCTTGTTCAAAGGAGTGGAGATTTTAAATCAACAGAAGTTGCACTGGGAAAGTGTAAAAAGCCGAAATAATGGTTATAAGAAGGAGAGCTGCCATAGTCACACCATCGCCATCACCGGTAGATTTCGTTCCGACACTTCCTTCGATGTGACCGTCACTTCAATCCAGGGGGGGAGGAGTTACCACTGCACCTTTCCTGCTCTAACAAAAACCGTCCAGATCCCGTTGAAAACAGCATTAACGGCCACAACAACAACAACATACGTGAAATGCTCTCGAAAATTCTAGAAATAGATTTCATCACAATGGTAATGTTGCATCAGCCTTTAAACGCGATGTGATTGGTCAGCTATGCATTTTTGTAGCTTCGAAAGTACCGCTATAGCTGTAGCGAAGCGTTGTAGCTGACGCCGATATGCAGAAAAACGACGGGGAAGTAAAAAGAAGTTGCGACGGTCGAGCAGTTGCAATTTGGTCGTGCATAAAACCGCAAGTCAAAAAGTAAATTATAATAATAATAAATTTAAATTAAAAATAAAATAAAAATTAAGAACATAAACGTTGTTGCGGAAATTAATCATTAACAATAATAGACCAATTGTTACGTGGAGCTACGGCCCAATTATAACTCACGCTTCGTTGGAATGCGGCGCATGTTAAGTGGAACGGCTAAGCTGTTTGCGCGAACGGTGCATGCTCACACTTATGACATGTTGCGCAACGCATTAACGGAGGAGTTTAGTCGCCAATATTCTGCGGACGAAGTCTTTCTTCAACTACGTGCCAGACGTTTGCGGCCAGACGAGACAGTGCATCGGTACGTGTTGACGATGCAGGAAATTGCGGCGCGCCCGTGTAGCTGAGAGCGAACTGATTGACATTGTCATTGAAGGCCTCGGAGATCAATCCAGCGCGAGATTCATTTTATTTGCTGCCAAGACGATGCGTGAACTGAAGACACTGCTTATTCGTTATGAGCGCGTGCGTCCTCGAACACTGGTGGCTGCCGCTCCCAAGATGCCTGCTGCTAGGGCTCCTGTGGCCTGGCCTACGATGGTGTCGACGGCTCCAGCAACTAGAATGATGACTACTGCGTCCAGTCCAGACACTTCGGTCCGCTGCTTCAACTCGGGTTACGGGCATTACCAAGGTGCTTGTCCGAAGCCCAGACGCCCAGACGCCTTTGACTCCGGTAGCCCTAGAAGATTTGTGCAGCGAGCGCGTGTAGCTAATTTTGTCAATGGGCCATTAACGAAGAGTCAGTATTGCGGAATAGGAAAGAAACGTTTGATGTCATTCGGAGAAGTTACCAGCAGTATTAAGCTTAACGATAAAATCATTACACACGAGTTTATTGTAGTCCCCGATGAATCTATTTTTGTACCTATGATCATTGGTAGAGACTTTCTTGAAAAAGCAGATATTAAACTGTTTTGCGTTAAAAAGCGTTATATTAATAAAGATTTGTTATATTGTAATAAACCCGGAACAATAAGTAATATGTTAAGATGTAAATTAGTGAACCTTGGCATACTTCGGTCCCTTGATAATCATTTAAGCAATTCTGACATACCTGCCAAGAGTATTGCGGCTAAATGCGGCCTAACAATTGATAGCCAGACTTCTGTACCGCCGAACGGAAATGTTGATAATTGTATTAATGAGTTATGTGCGATTGATGTCACTTTAGAAACTGAGGAATTGTTTAACATTAACACTGCTCTTCCTGCCGATGAATATAACACGCTTCTGTCATCTATTTGTGAGGCTTATTACAATACGCCACTTGCGCCTTATCCTGACGACTACTGTATGAAAATAGAAACGACAAATACGATTCCTATTTACCGACGACCCAGACGCCTCTCATATCAAGAGAGAATTGAAGTTCGAGAAATAATAAATGACTTATTGAAGAGAAATAGTATAAGACCTAGTTCTTCGCCTTACGCTTCCGCCATTGCACCAGTACGCAAGAAATCAGGAGAAATGCGTAAATGTGTAGACTATACCCTTAAACAAAATCAATTTGCGTGATAACCACCCGATGCCCTTAACTGATGACTGTTTAGAACATTTAGGAAATAAAAAATATTTTACATTGATGGACCTTAAGAGCGGCTTTAATCAAATAAAGATGCATGAAGATTCGGTTAAATTAACTACCTTTGCTACACCTGACGGACAATACGAATACTTACGCGTACCTTATGGACTGAAAAATGGGCCTGCTGTATTTCAGCGATTTGTGAATAAGGTGTTACGAGATTTAAATAGTGCTTAAATAATAAACTTAAAAACAACTTAATTTTATTTTTTTATTAAACCCTCGGTCTGAATTCGTTAATATATATAAGATAAAAAGTTGTAACAACCATTGTAAGAAAGAGCGGACAACTTTTCGCCCATTGAGAAGTTTGGCCCGCAAAGCCAAACGAAAACAAGTGGGTAGGGCTACAGTCGGGAGCCCGACAGTAAGATACCCTTCTCTCAATTTTTTTAATCCGTTACAAACCTGTAACCACACTCATAATTTCGAACAAAAATTCTGCACAAATTCTTCTACTACATATAGCTTACTCGCTCGCACTCAGGCAGCGACTCGCCTACAGAGTAAAGCGACACGACGCAACGTCGACGTCGGCGTCAACTGCTCAAAGCAGCGCGCCGGCTGCTGCTCGTACCGAACATTTGTACTGAAAACGTTGACTTTAATAACTTCTGTGTTATTGGTCCGATCGGATTGTAATTTGGAGGACATGTTCATATTGCATTCAGCTATATACATACCAAAGCAGTTTAAGACTTTGCTTAATAATCGTAAATTACCGATTTGCGGGGGCGGTGGGCGTGGCATCAAACATTTGACATAAACTTCACCTGGCCCGGATATATAGGAAGCTTTATACCAAATTTGGTGTCTCTAGCTTTTTTAATAGCTGAGATCTGTTGTCTCAAACAAACAGTCGGACAGACAGACGAACATGACTCAATCGACTCGGCTAGTGATCCTGAGCAAGAATATATATACTTTATGGGGTCTGCCACGCCTCCTTATGCCTGTTACATACATTTTGCACAAAGTTAGTATACCCCTTTTTGACCATTTTCAATGGTCGAAGGGTATAATTAGTCATATCGAAACGTATTATAATATTTTTGCCTCTTCTTAGATTTTGTGCCAATAGCTTATTTAGACCCATTTTCAAGTTATTTAACTTGTCTTTAGCATCTTGTACGTTTCCTCCAATCAGGTAAGAATCTTTTTCTATTCCTCTTCATAAAAACGGGTCGAAGTCTGAAGTAATGAATTATAGGTGCATTTCCAAATTATCCTCTATTCCAAAGTTGTTGGAAAAAATTATTACTGTGGAGTTAACACATAAGTGCAAGTCACTTATTTCGCCACATCAACATGGCTTTGTAAAATCTCGATCTACTACCACGAATCTTCTGGAATTCACCTCAATAATTAATAAAGGTTTTCAGAAGAAAATGCAAACTGATGTGGTCTACACAGACTTCAGCAAAGCATTTGATTCAGTAAATCACTTACTTCTTCTTCATAAGCTTAATCTTATTGGTTTTTCCTACCCATTGCTCATTTGGATCTCCAATTACTTAACTTGTAGGTCCCAAAGAGTACTTTTCAAATGTTTGCTATCTAAGCCTATCTCTGTATCCTCTGGTGTTCCTCAGGGCAGTCATCTTGGGCCTCTACTCTTTAATCTATTTATAAATGATCTTCCCTCTGTTCTACACTATTCTAATATTCTAATGTATGCTGATGATGTGAAACTTTGCTTAACATACAATGAACTGACCGCTAATTCACTTCAAGTCGATATTGACTCATTTTTTACTTGGTGTAGCCGTAATTTGCTATATTTAAACTGTTCGAAGTGCAAGGTCATGTCATTTTATAGAAGTAATTCTCACGTTATCAACTATACCCTTGATCACTTTCCACTTAACAGAATTTTTGAGGTAATGGATCTTGGAATTCTTTTTGATCATAAGTTGAAATTTGATAGTCATATAACACACATTATCAATAAGGCGTATCGGGCTCTTGGCTTCATTAAAAGATGGGCTAAAGAATTTGAAGACCCTTATACGACAAAATTTGTTATATACTTCTCTTGTTCGCCCGATTTTGAAATATGGATCCTGTGTATGGTCTCCTCAATACCAGGTCCATCAAGACAGAATTGAGTCTGTCCAAAAACAATTTTTGCTCTTTGCTTTGCGTCGCTTTAACTGGGTTTCTAGCGTAGATTTACCACCTTACTCAAGCAGACTCCTGCTAATTAACCTACCCTCCTTAACTAACCGTCGTATTATGCTAGGTGTTATGGTCATAATAAAACTAATAAAATACGACATCGACTCTCCTTTCCTGCTTAACCAACTAAACTTTTGTGTTCCTTCTAGGGTTACACGAAATTTTTTACCACTTTCTTTGAGCTTTTGTACTAATAACTATAGCTTGCATGATTCTTTTAGAGTTCTCTGTGCCGATTACAATAAGCTTTTTAGAATAATCAATACGGAATCCTCCCTCTCATCTATCAAATTATCTATTTTAAATTATCTAACCTTTTCACCTAACAACAATTAACTATACATCCTAACAACTAATACTAATCTACCGATCTGATTGGGTTTTACTGGGTTTTCCCCAATCCTTTGCAGCAAATGCTGGATCGTTTTCTTTTATATTTCCCAGCCTAAATTTTAAAATATAAATATATTTTTAATTAATTTATACTGTTTTTTAAAAAAAAATTCAATTCATAATTTTCTTTTTTTTAATTTTAATTATAACTAATTTTAATTTAAACTTAAAAAATTAATTCTAATTTCAAGTCGACTGCCTTAGTTGACGTTAAATAAATAAATAAATAAATAAAAAGAAAAGGGCAGAATATTATAAAATTTAAAAATAGCGCTATTAAATAAGGTGACTAAGATAGATAAAAACAAGTGGGTAAGGCTACAGTAACTAGTATAACTTTTGTGTTATAAGCCCGATCGGATTGTAATTTGGAGTCTCTAGCTTTTTTACTAGCTGAGATCTGTTGTCTTATACATACGGAAATGGCTCAATTGACTCGGCTAGTGACCCTGAGCAAGAATATAAATATTATATAAACTTTATGGGGTCTGCCACGCCTCCTTATACCTGTTACATACATTTGCACAAAGTTAGTATACCCTTTTTTGACCATTTTCAATGGTCGAAGGGTATATTGATGATGTTCAGATAAAAGCAATTTTGTCTAAATATCATGACGATCTGTCAGAAGGAGGCCATTTAGGAATTTCTAGAACCCTGAGGAAAATAAAAAACTTTTTTTATTGGCCACAAATGACAAAGGCAATAAGTAAATATGTCAAGACATACGAAAATGCCAATGACAATAACTGAAACGCCAGCAAGAGCATTTGGTATAGTTTTGATAGATACCATCGACTTCAAAGATCAGAAGATGGAAATGAGTATACCGTCACAATCATTTGTGATTTAACAAAATATTTGAACTTTTTATTCTGAAGTACGGTCCAATGAAAACAATCATTACGGACATGGGAACAGAATACAAAAACCAGATTATAGACGATGTTCAAGCACAACCACATAATTAAGCTTGTAGTTAAGAGAACACAAGAAGTGTCGTAAATTTAAGTCTCTCTTTATTTTGAGTCGATCGGCAATTACCGACGGCAAATTTGAGAGTGCGTGGCCGAGTTGTGGTCACCGCTCTAGCAAATTGGAATTTCGCTCTCGTGAAGAAAAACAGCAATAAGTGTGCCATCTGCAGCAATAAATTGTTTAAATATCAAAACCGCGACTGCGCACCTGCGTCTCAATTTTCTTGTTAAATTCGTTTCTCTAAAAACGCTTAGAGATTTTTCATTGGCGCCCGAGCAGGGACTTCGGTGTTTTTGATAAATTTGATTAATAATTTGCTAATATTATTGTGTGCTGGTTGGCTATTGCTTGCGCGTTCGTGTGTGGGTTAAAATCAAATTAAAGAGTTTAACAACAAAGTGTGACCCCTGCCAAGCCGTTTTCTGTTGTCGCCGCTGGACCTAATGGAAAATAGTCGTCGTTCCATGTCTATCGATTCCCTAGACAGTCTTCAGGTATTAGTGTCAAAAATTGAGCTTACAGCTTATTGTATTGCTGTTTGTTCGAAATAAAATTTAAAAATTAGTGAACAGCTCAATTCCTGGCACTTACTGTAATAACCTTTGCATGCAAAATATATAAGCTTATGTATGTATGTATGTTAACATTTTATTGCCATATGTAGTATTATTTCGCGCCTACCTCAAAAAATAACCGCTAAATATTATACAGAACAAAACAGTTCTGAGTTATACACATATGAACATACCATACACACATATATTAGTTCTAATACATACTACCAAGTAATATTCGATTGCATGATCTTGACATAAGCATACAAATAAACAAACAAAACGGCAAATATTTATTTACATTTTCTATTTAAATATAAAACTTCTGGTGGTCAAATTGTCATTAATTGTGTGTGTCATTGTGCCAACGCAAATTATCGCGGTCTTTTCGCAATTTCGCTTTTGGTACATATTTGGTACATTACATACAACCGCGAATTTTATAACATCCGTTAATACATAAAGTTACAAGCATATACATATTTGCGTTTGCACTTACACACCTACATACATATTTCCTTTCGTCGTCGAACAGGTTGGCATGATTTCAATGCGTCGCAACGGTTAAATATGAATTTAAAAAAAGTATCGATGCTCACGTTGTTTTCGGTAGACTCATCGCGCTCTGCCCACGATTGTCTTGTATTAATGTCCAGTTTGTTAAGCAAAATATTTATGACCCATAGATCACGCCCATTGCAATTGAGAGCTTTCAGTCCTCGGATTGCTTCATCTTATCTTGTAACCAATCATTCCCATGCTCCTGTATAGTTCTCCTCTGTCACTGCAATGTGTTTTACCAAGTTAAGTGCGTCTCCGGCCAAATAGGACTTCAAATAGTGAGCTTCTGGCAGCTCGTGAAATTGCTCCGATTCCCGATTGATCCCCGAAATAAATCACAAAACTGCGGCCAGTCCTCATAATTGCCGCTGAAAGTAGGAATTTTGATTTTCTCACATCAAAAATCACTGTTGTTTGAACTGCACATGTGTTCTAAAAACTCCGCTTGCGATGTAGCGAGCCGTTCCAGCTGATCTGCAGTTGCGTTTGATGTCGAGGAGTGAATCTGAGCTGCTGTAGCATCAGCCAAAGCACCAGATAATTTGGAATGTGTCTCGTAAAATTTATTTTCATATTCATGCAAGTCGTCTGGTTCAGACCAATTGCCTTCATGTAAATAATTGTAATATTCCGCAGTTAATCTCGTCAAGTCCTCAAACGTTTCAGTCAAACGTCGAATGCGATATTCCAAAGTCGCCAAAGAAGTTGTGGTCAAATCCACCGTCGAAGTATAAGCGCGAGTTATTTGCGATTTGCAAAAACCACGCTGTTGAATGACTGCCTGCATTGTGAGGTTAGAAACGAATTTTCACTCAAGTGTGAAAAGTCCAAATTCAATAAGAAAGAAATAGTGCCAAATTCCAAGCAAGCCGTGATGATGCCGTGATGATCTCGCGACGATCCGGCTCGAAGGACCAACAAGTTGTTGAACGAAACAAAAGAGTGGACTGTAATTATCTTTTTTCTAGGTTGCACACTTTATTTCTTAATGTGTCTATACAATATTGGCAAGCTCATTCTTGCGTTCCTTTTCTTAACATCCTCACAAAAATACTGGCTTTATCTAGTTGTCGTGGAGCCGCCGCGATATCCGGGGGAATGCCTTTTAACAAGCTCTAGCCGTCTTTTCCCGGCACAGAGTAAGCTTATTGTGCGGCGCACAGTTATCGATGAGTGTTGCTTGAGTTGGCTATCTGAGCTAGTGCTAGTGGCTAGTGGCGCGTTTTATTCTTTATGGAAATACAGTTACATTAGTTTAATTCTAGACATATTCTTATAACGTACCGCAGTTTTCTTCCCCTCTCATTGGATATCGCAGACGCACTAATTTGTCGCGCCATTATTAAGCACGATTTAAGCTGAATTAGTGTGACCGAATATCGCTACAGTAAAATGACATACAATAAAAAATACTAGATACGACATTCACACAAATTAACATTAACTATCGATAACAAGCTGATCCGTTCCGCGACATCCCCTCCCCCGTGAAGCAACAGCATTCACCACATCTAAAATTGCTAACTTCGAAGCGGGACGCATTATCAGCTTTGTTTGATCGCTAGTCCTCACTGCCGCGCGTCGTGGCACTCCATCTACTCCAGTGAATACTTCCTCGATGACGCCTCTTTTCCACTCCCTGCGTGGTATGGCCGGATCACAAATGAACACCAGATCTCCAATGCGCATCGGTTCGGCGCGCTGGCACCATTTCTCCTTGCGGACGAGAGTGGGCAGGTACTCATGTACCCATCGCTTCCAGAATCTATCCCGCATCATCCTCGCAAGTCGCCACTGCTTCCGTGTGGTGCATCTCTCATAAGCTGTCCCATCGTCTCCGGGAAGATTCGGAACGTCAGATGTTCCCTTTAACAAATCGTTCGGTGTCAGCGGAGCCTCCTGATCCACCGTAATCGGCAGATGCGTGAGAGGGCGAGAGTTCACTATGTTCTCCGCCTCGATTAACAAATTCTCGAGCACATGCTCTCTGGGCGCGAGCTCCTTCATTGTGTGCGCTAGCACCTTCTTCACACATTGGACCATCCTTTCCCAGACGCCACCCTCGGCTGGGTTCGCCGGACAGTTGAATATCCATTCTACTCCTTTGGACGACAGCTCGCCCTGAATCCTCGCTGGCTCGAACACTTCGCCGAACCTCTTAGCTTCCCGATCTGCTCCCACGAAGTTCTTTCCATTATCGCTCCTTATTCTAACCACCGGTCCACGGCGGCACATGAAGTTCCTTATTGCGATGATGCATGAATCCGTCGATAAGTCATGTGCCATCTCCAAGTGTATGGCTCTCGTTGTAAGGCAGGTGAATAGCGCCACCCACCTCTTCTCTATGCGACGTCCAATCGATACATGCAGTGGTCCAAAATAGTCCAGGCCGGTATACTTAAAGGGCCAGCCATTTGCTTCGAGCCGGTCCTCTGGCAAGGGTCCCATCTCTGGCTGTGTCGGTCGCGCCTTGCGCAACTTGCAAACGTTGCAGTTTGCCACTACCTTCCGTAACAGCCTCCTTATGTTAGTTATCCAAAACTTTCGGCGGATCTCGCCGATGGTGGCCTCCAAGTTTTGGTGACACATCCTTTCGTGATGATGATGAACGATCATCTCCGCCAGTGCGTTTTTATGGGACAGTATGATTGGACGGCGAGCACCGTATGAGATGCATGTCGCAGCGTCAATCCTCCCACTCGCACGCATAATCCCGTCTTCATCGAAGTACGGCGAAAGTCCCGACAATTGGCTGCTCTTGTCGACCGTCCTTCCATGAACCTCCTCGGCGAACGCTTCACTTTGCGCTTGCCGTACCAATGCGCGCTCTGCGTCGGCGCATTCAACCGATGTGAGTCCGTGCTGCTCTCGTTCATGGCGTCGCCCGCGACACCGTCGAATGAACCTTAGGACCCACGCTGTTGTCCTGACCAACCGGTTGAAGCTCGAGAACCGTTCTAGAGAGATGAGCGGCGTGCTCGTCATGACCAATGCAAACTCGCATGGCATCTCTTCTTCCTCGGCAGCCTGTGCAGCGCATACATTACTCGAAGACGATTTGGGCCAATTTTCCTCAGGTTCCCGAAGAAATGGCGGTCCGCTTAACCATCGCGAACCTTGACTTATGTCCACGCGGCGTTGCGACCTAGTTGCGTCATCTGCCACGTTTTCGGCAGATGGTAGCCATCTCCATTGGGAAGCTTCCGTGGACTCTAATATCTCGGCCACCCGGTTTCCAACAAATTGCTTATATCTCCGGTGGCTACTGCCGATCCAGTGCAGAACAGTCTTAGAGTCCGTCCAAAGTACGCAGCTGCTGATTGTCACACCGTGATCCTGTTTGACGGTGTCCATTAATCTCGTACCCAGTACAGCTGCTTGAAGTTCCAATCGTGGGATCGACATCGTCCTCATGGGAGCACACTTCGTTTTGGAGCATACGAAATGTGCCTGCACGTCGTCGTTTGCGTATGTGGCCCGCCAATAAGCCGCCGCAGCGAACGCTGATTGGCTGGAATCCACGAAGACGTGCAGCTGCAGTGTCCGCACACGTCCAGCGCCGAAATAGTAGCGAGGACAACGGAATCCTTCAATATGTCTCATCTCTTGCCGCCAGCACCCAAATGCTGCGGCCAACTCGTCTGGTAGCGGCTCATCCCACTTGACTCCTCTCCGCCAAATTTCTCTCATTAACAGTTTGGCGGTCACCATGTAGCAGCTCAAGAATCCGATCGGGTCAAACGTGGACATGACGAGGCTTAGAAATTCCCTCTTAGTAGGAACGCGTTCTCCATTCATCACGCTGCTGGGCACTCGATGGTACTTGATGCTGAACTTGAAGTCATCTGTAGCCGGCTGCCAGTACATACCTAGTACCTTCTCCTCAGATTCGGTCCATTTAACATTCATGTTGGATCCTTGTGGGTTCAAAGCTTTGACCACATCTGCCGAACTGGAGGAGAACCGACACAAATCAAAACCAGCATTCTCGTGTATTTCTCTCACTCGTGAAGAGACTGCGACGGCTTCGTCCTCGCTCATGAAGCTGTCCACGTAGTCATCCACGTAGTGGTAATCGTTGATCGCTTGAACCGCTCGCGGATCTGTGCTCCTGTACTGCGAAGCGTTGACGATCTTCACGTAATCCGCCGCACAAGGAGAACACGCTGCTCCGAACGTCATCACCCGCATCTCGTATGTGTCTGGGTCTCGTCGATCATCTCCATGTCTCCACAGGAACCTCTGGGCGCATCTATCCTCTGGCTGCATCAACACTTGGTGAAACATCTCCTTGATGTCAGCACAGACGCCCACTGCCCCTTCTCGGAAGTGGAAGAGCACGGCTGGTAAAGGCTTATAACGCTGAGGGCCTTTCATCAGTGCTGAGTTTAGTGACACGTCGTTCACCTTGGCTGCTGCATCGAAAACTAGACGGATTTTCCCAGGCTTGTTTGGGTTCTCCACTCCGAAATGCGGCAGGTACCATACCTTACCGCTGCTGGTTCGGGTGACATCCTGCGGCTCTAGTCGTCGTGCATACCCTTTTCTGATGTAGTCATCCATAATTCCGTTGTAGGCCTGCGCGAAACCCACGTCGCGCTTCATTTTCCTTTCAATGTTGACGAGTCTCTTGAGTGCCATGTTATAGCTGTCTGGCAGTTTCACCTCGTCGTCTTTCCATAGCAGCCCAGTCTGGTAACGGTGGCCGACTCGCTTAGTCGTGCCTTCCAGGATCTTTAAGGCTCGTGCATCATCACCAGCTGCGACTGGCGGTGCTGGCTTTACTCCAAAATTCTCGATTTCGAAGTAATCGCTGACCATCTTCTCGAGCGAGTTATCCTGCGTTACTGTTAAATAGCACGATCTCGGAATCGCTACGTTGCCATTTCCCTTTACTGGTCCGTACACCACCCATCCAAGTTTGGTGGCGGCTGCATATGGTCCTCCTGCACCGAAGCTTCTCGTCTTCAGTGGAATACCTAGGTGCGCGTGATCAAGACCGATCAAAATCCTTGGCGCTGCATTCCAGTACGGCTTCACTGGTAGGCGCGCGTTTGCCTTTGATGCCTTGATGTCCTCTCGTCGCAAGCTTTGCATCGGAAGATTTAAATTTGATACACCGTACACATTCCGTAGCCCGTGGCGATTTGATTTGCCCTTTCCGCTGATCTGCAGGCTGACCATCGTTGCGTGCTCTCTGGCGGATTTGCCGCCAAACCACTGCACGTTAAGCTGTCGGTGTTCGCCTTTCAGGTCCAAGCTCCGGATGAGATCGTCGTCAATAAGCGTGACGGATGATCCTTCATCGAGCAGTGCATAGGTCTCAACTTGTTTGTTGTTGCTGTACAGTGTCACGGGTAATATCCGGAAAAGCAGATGACTCCCTTCCGAAGCAACGCAGCTCAGATTTCGGTGCGGCGATCCTTTGCCGACCTCCTTGCGTCTTGCATCTTGCCTGCCGGGCGCCGACGTAAATGGATTACGGCGTCGCTGACTGCTGTCCCTTTGCAGCTCCCGATCGTTGCTGCTTGTACTCCGTTCCTCCCTCACGTGGCCACTGTTTGACTGTGGTGACCTGGGATTCCCGTCTCTGTCATGCAGCAGGTAGTGGTGTCTCCTTTGGCATCCATAGACACTGCATTTGCTGCCCTTCTTGCAGAACCGGGCCATGTGTCCAATCTCCAGGCACGAGAAGCAGATCCTTAGCTTCCTTAACAGCTCGATTCGCGCTGCTGGCGACACATGGAGAAACTCCTCGCATTCCTTGATAGCATGTTGCCCCTGACATACCGGGCAACCTTTGGAACAGTCTGTGCGCTGTTCGTTCTGATGGCTGGTACTTGCGTGCAGTAACCGTCGCTTTTGCTCCTTGTTCCCAACGTCTGTGATGGTGCACACCAGCTTAACGAACTCGTGCAACCATTCGCTAAGATGCACCACTGTAGGGTATGGCTCGATCGTTGCTGCATGCCTTGCCCAGTCCAACTTCTTGCTCATAGGCAGCTTGCTGATCAGCTCCTCCATTAGGGTGGGGTTCCCTAGGTGTTGACTGCCGTTTGCTGTTGATTGAAGAAACGCAGCAAGATTGTTCACTTTCGTAGCGAACGGCACGATCTTGGCGATGTTCTGTTCCGATATGGGCGGCACATCGCGCACGCTCTCTAGTTGGCTTCGGATCAGTTGCTCGGGGCGTCCATATCGAAATCGCAGCTGCTCCATAACGGTTTGCACGTTGTTCGGATGTATGAGCAGCGCCTTTACTGCCTCTCGAGCCTCTCCTTTCAAGGCCTTCACTAGTCTTTGATTGTTCTCCAGGGCTGTGCACTGGTATGCCGCTGTTGTCTCCATGTAGGTGCACTGGAATATGGGCCATTCCTCTGGCTGACCATCAAAATCCGGAAGATCAGGCAGTCTGCGTGGTGTCCATCCATTTGGTATACTCGCCGATGCTGTTCCATAATATCCAGCAGCAGGCGCAGTTACCATAAAGCTGCGTTGTGGTTCCCGAAGTGCATGAGCATATCCTGGCTCTGGCTGCACTGTTGCCGAAACGCAGTAAGACGGTGATGGACTTGCAGTTGTACAGTAGCCGGTGACATGTTGCCCATTTATAAAATGGCTGCCTTGCGTTGGCGCCAAGTTTCCACTCAAATGTGGCGGCAAGTTTCCACTCAAACTTGCGGGCAACGGTCCATGTAAAGATGGCGTCACTTCTAATTCCCGTTGCATATTTGCACTCAATGGTTCCGTTGCTGCGCGCGTAACTGGCAGCGTTTCACTCAAACATACCGTTTCACTCATACCTAACGGTGTATTCGCCGTACCGCTAACTCTGTTGCCGCTTAATCCGTTTACTGCGGGATTCCTATCGGCTTCTGCTTGCCCTCCGTTTGCCCTGGCTTTGGTCAACTCCTTTTCCAAGGTGGCGATCCTTTCTAGTAGAGTCGCTTCCTTCACAGTTGCGGAACTTGTACTCTGCCCTGTCCTTTCAGGCTGCGGAGTACCATTCGGATTCCTACCGAAAGTTCCGTTTTCCTTTGAAGTTTGTGGCCGCTGCTGATCACAAGCCGCACTCGTAAAGCTGGCTGGAGTGCCCGTTGGCGTGATCGTCGTTGCGGTAGAAGCACTCGATTGAAGCAATCGAGGGCTGCGCCGGGGCGAATGGGACGTTGGCATCTCGCAGAGTGCGTACAAAGATGCGAATAAAAGATGCGAATAAAAGATGTCGTGGAGCCGCCGCGATATCCGGGGGAATGCCTTTTAACAAGCTCTAGCCGTCTTTTCCCGGCACAGAGTAAGCTTATTGTGCGGCGCACAGTTATCGATGAGTGTTGCTTGAGTTGGCTATCTGAGCTAGTGCTAGTGGCTAGTGGCGCGTTTTATTCTTTATGGAAATACAGTTACATTAGTTTAATTCTAGACATATTCTTATAACGTACCGCAGTTTTCTTCCCCTCTCATTGGATATCGCAGACGCACTAATCTGTCGCGCCATTATTAAGCACGATTTAAGCTGAATTAGTGTGACCGAATATCGCTACAGTAAAATGACATACAATAAAAAATACTAGATACGACATTCACACAAATTAACATTAACTATCGATAACAAGCTGATCCGTTCCGCGACACTAGTATTTACAGATTTCGGTAACAAACTTATCGATATCAATTATATTCTAAAGCAGAAGCAGAGTTGCATTGCTCTGTTAACAAAACATATGTTTCTAGGAAGTTTAACATTGTAGTGTGCCGGTCTAGCTCTAGTGTTGTACATTGCCATTCACATGTATGCGGACACAGCTTAACATTAAAAGCTGATGTTAGCGAACATGTCATTCTTAACCTGACGCTGCGCCCGTGCACAAGGAAAAGAACTTAATTTAATAAAAAGTGATTATAATATTTAAAGCTGTGCCTTTTAATATACATATTCATCGCCGATAAGCCCGGCGACTACAACATAAAAATTTAAATTCAAAAGGTAAACGTTCTTATTTCTAACCACTGTACTTGATTTTCAATCTCTTCTGTTTCCTCTTCAGTGCTTATCTTCGTGTATTTATTTGTCGCGACGTTTTCGGTGTTTCACCGTTATCTACCGTTGTCTCTTTCACACCCTTTCTTCGAGCGCGGCGCACTTGGCATTTGTCTCGCCGTCTTTAACCGCCACTTTCCTCGAAATTGCGCTTTGCGGCGCCAACACATACGAAATTTTAGTTTTTTGACGCTATTTCACCACGACGTCAATTTTTGCAATGATAGTTGCGTATATTTGTAATGTTTGTTCAGCGGTTGAGCCCCCAAATGTATTATTTATTGAAATATTAGAAAGTACAAATAATAAGTTTAGTTTAGTTCTTCTTAGTCCTTCTTTAACAACATTGAACGACCGACGTCTTTGTTACAAATCAAACCGACTTGCTTGACTTTTACAAATAATCTTTCGCGACTTTACAACAACTCTATGTTAAAAGACAAACCGATTTGCTTGCCCTTTACAACAACTTAATTCATGACTCTCTCTTGCGACTTCTTGACTTCAACTCTTACAACTGACTCTTCGATTATTCTCTACTGCAACTCTGTTTCTATCGATAGGCTCCTGCAGCGTTGCCACCCGTACCCTCACGCTACCATCACCTCTATTGTTTACATACATATATATTTATATATATAGTGACATATCCATTCTACACCCATACTTTGAACTCCCCAATTCCACATAATATACTCATAAACAACGCACACTATTGTAAAACACACATACACACATTAATGTCGGTTCGATTAACTTTGGTTCCCACAGATCATAAAACCAAAACCGCGAACAATAACAAATAATTGCTTCGAACCCGATCACCCAAATAATTGTCCCCAATTCGATCACTTGGCCAGCCCAATGTTTACAGCGAGCCAACTGAAATAATAAAGCTTTATCAACCGGGTCTCCGCCCAATGTTTACAGCGAGCCAACTGAAATAACAAAACTTTATCGCTCGAGCTTCCGCTCAGGCACTTGTCTCAGGATTCTCCAATTACCCCTATTTATCGGGAACCTCTCCCTCTCTCAATGAGAGAACATTAAAATCAAATTAACTAAACTCTCTTAAAGAGTTTGTTCTCTTAACGCCCACTCTGCCTATATAAACCCAGGAACGAGTTACAATCCTGTGGCCGAGGGAGGAAAGCTTTCAAGAAAACAACTGAGTAGTTCGGGGTATGAAACGAGAATGATCTCTTTATTACAAAGATTGTATGTTTTTGGCAAATGTATCTTCGGCCGAGTTCTTGTTGGCGATCTTCGTTGAATCTCCTCGGCTCTGAGTTTTTGTTGCCGGGTCGGTGTTGTTTCTCTGTGGCCGGGGAGAGGGGCATGTTAACTCCTCCCCCCCAGAAGAGATGGCCATGAGGGGAATGGCCAGATCGGAGAAATGTGATTAGGCGACGTGTTGTTGTTGTATGCCACGAACTCCGACGACATTTTGAATTTAACAGTTTTTAAAAATGGGTATCTTAATGTTAAACATGAGTGTTGTTTTTATAAACGTTACATCTTATGCTAAAGTTACACTTTGTTTACTTATTATCTATCTTATATTATTACTTGTTTCTTATGAAATAACAGTTTAGGAATAATGTTTAGTTTACTGGCTAATGGCTACTACTTTGTTTACATAATCATACAGTATTTATATTGTAGCTTATCCTATTTTATAATGAATAAGTGTTTTTTTCTGACTTCCCTAAGTTCGATAAAAAAAATTTTGTGTCTTTTCAGATTTTTTTTTTCGTAGATTGTTTCTTGTTAATGTGGGCTTTTATGTTACTTAGTTTGATAATAATATATTTATTGAATAGTGCTTGTCTATCTTATGTTTCTTCCACTGTTTTCCTAACTGTTTTTCTAATTATACCCTTCGACCATTGAAAATGGTCAAAAAAGGGTATACTAACTTTGTGCAAAATGTATGTAACAGGCATAAGGAGGCGTGGCAGACCCCATAAAGTATATATATTCTTGCTCAGGATCACTAGCCGAGTCGATTGAGACATGTCCGTCTGTCTGTCCGTCTGTCCGTCTGTCCGTCTGTATGAGACAACAGATCTCAGCTATTAAAAAAGCTAGGGATACCAAATTTGGCATGAAGGTTCCTATAAACCATACGCAGATCAAGTTTATATCAACTGTTTGATGCCACGCCCACCGCCCCCGCAAATCGGTTATTTGCGATTAATAAGCAAAGTATTAAACCCATAACGTTCTGCTTCGGTATGTATAAAGCTAAATGCAATATAAACATATTCTCCAAATTACAATTTAATCGGACCAATAACACAGAAGTTACTCAAGTCAACGTTTTCAGTACAAATGTTCGGGCAGCAGCCGACGCGCTGCTTTGAGCAGTTGACGCCGACGTCGACGTTGCATCGTGTCGCTTTACTCTTTACGCGCGTCGCTGTGTGAGTGCGAGCGAGTAAGCTATATGTACTAGAAGTATTTGTGCAGAATTCTCTGTTTGAAATTATAAGTGTGGTTACACGTTTGTAACGGATTTAGAAAATTGGGAGAAGGGTATCTTATTGTCGGGCGCCCGACTGTAGCCTTACCACTTGTTTTTTGTCTGTGTAACTTTTGACCTCTAGTTGTTAGGAAGGTGTCTCTATCTTCTTTGTGTAGTGAAAATCTCGGTGCTATCTTGTTTCTACGGTTTTCTTTTCTAAATATTTTATAATTCGGCTCGACTTGGATTGGTGTCTCTCTGTCCTTGTTTAATTTAGCCAATCTTCTTTCAGTGGTCGCGTTTAAATGTTCCTGTATGTTGGGCTGTCGCATCGTCGGTTTTCTTGGTGTTTGTTCAGGCTTCTAGAGAAGTTTAATTCAATCTGTCCGTACTCGTATGCTTTCTCGATTGTCTCTGGCGTTTGACCTAATGGCTGACCTAAGTGGGTCGTTTAATCCAACTAAGAATGTATTTAGGCAGAATCTGTCGTATTGGTCACGTTTGGCCGCCAGAGACTGTCAACTAGGGTCTGCTTCTCTGGCGAGTGACATTAATTCGCTTCTTATTTTTGCGGTTGAGTAATACAATTTCCTCATAGTGAGTCCGTCCGGAAAATTGTGTAGCTCTCTATTTCTTCTGTTTTCTTGCTAGAGTATAGTCGCTTGAGGTTTGCTTTGATGTCATCCCAATTAAGGAGTACATCGCAGACATTCAGCGCTTCGTCTGCCCTGCCTTTAATTTTGTCACGGATAGGGTGGCACTTAGTGGCCCTGATGCGTTACCGGAATCCAAAGCATTGGTGGTATTATTGTTTTGGGATGGAACCGACTGGTCTTTCTCTTTTGTTCCTGTCGCTTCCCTTATCTCAGATAGACTTGATCCGCTCCTTCACACTAATCTGCCCCTAACTGTGTTACTGGTGTTGCCTTTTTTCCTTAACATTTACGTGTATTGTATTTTTGTTTGCAAATAATGTGCATGTGTATTTAAAATAGTAATAATATGTGAGGTGTAAATAGGTATATCAATAATATGTACGGTATACTAACTTTGTGCAAAATGTATGTAACAGGCATAAGGAGGCGTGGCAGACCCCATAAAGTATATATATTCTTGCTCAGGATCACTAGCCGAGTCGATTGAGACATGTCCGTCTGTCTGTCCGTCTGTTTATCTGTCCGTCTGTCCGTCTGTTTGTTTGAGACAACAGATCTCAGCTATTAAAAAAGCTAGAGACACCAAATTTGGTATGAAGGTTCCTATATATACGGGGCAGGTGAAGTTTATGTCAAATGATTGATGCCACGCCCACCGCCCCCGCAAAGCGGTAATTTACGATTATTAAGCAAAGTCTTAAACTGCTTTGGTATGTATATAGCTGAATGCAACATGAACATGTCCTCCAAATTACAATCCGATCGGACCAATAACACAGAAGTTATTAAAGTCAACGTTTTCAGTACAAATGTTCGGTACGAGCAGCAGCCGGCGCGCTGCTTTGAGCAGTTGACGCCGACGTCGACGTTGCGTCGTGTCGCTTTACTCTGTAGGCGAGTCGCTGCCTGAGTGCGAGCGAGTAAGCTATATGTAGTAGAAGAATTTGTTTGAAATTATGAGTATAGTTACACGCTTGTAACGGATTTTTAAAATTGGGAGAAGGGTATCTTACTGTCGTGCGCCCGACTGTAGCCTTACCTACTTGTTTATTCTCTTTTTTTTTGTATAGGGAAAATTTTGGGTGTTTGTTTGGTTTGTATTGTTTTCGTTTGTATTTTAATGTAGTAATATATTGTATTATATTTTGCGATACTATGTATATGTGTCTATGTTTAAATGTGTATTATAATATGTGTGTATTCTTTCCAAAATAAAAGAGAACCTGTATGTGTGTGTCTGCTACGCAGTTTCCTCTTTTCCTTCTTTCCCAGTGTTTAGTGTATGTCATTCGTGTAGTGCTGCTGTGCTTCCTTCCACCTTTGTAGTTTTTTTTTTTTATGTTTTCGACTTTAACTGTAATGTATTAATTAAATAAGTATTCAATAGAGTGTATTTTAGAGGTTAGTGAACATGTGAAAACAATACGTTAAGTTGTTTGTCGATTTTTTTTGTTGTTTTCTATTATTTTTCTTGTTTTTTTTTTTTTTTTATAAAGTATAATATATTTCTTTAATTAATTTTATTGCTTTTATTTTTTTTTTTTTGAAGTGGTTCTTTTCTCGCATTGCAAAGTATTACTGTGTATAAATTTTATTTTTTTTTATTATTTTATTTTTTTATTGTTATGAACAATAATTGCCCAAGTTTTTTTTTTTTTTTTTTTTGTATTTATTTGTAAAATAAATTTGCGTTCATGTAAATTGATAAATGAAAACAATTCCGGTGCCTGAATAGTGATTGTTGTACACATATTCGGTCGTTAATCACACAACTCACATTTATTTTTATAAACGACTGTGCGGAGGATCCCGCTGCCTTGGCGGCGACTGATGTACACATTCACTTCTTGCTCAGTTCTCGTCACAACGAAGTCTTATATTCGACTGATCTAGCTCTTTACCATTTCTTTTTTTTTTGTGCATAACAACTCACAGTCAGCGACAGCGACGCCAGTCTATCGCCGAGCAAAACGGTTGTTCTCAGAACTACAGAACTACAACAACCATTCGCAATGCAAATATGGGCTGAGGCAATATTACCAAAGTGATGAAATTACTATTCTGATGAAATAACCAAAAAGCATACCAACACTCTCCCAAATACACACACCAAGTGCTCTCCGACATACACAAACGGTCACCACAGACAGCAAATTTTTCTTTTATTAATTATACCCGCTACTCATAGAGTAGAAGGGTATTATAACTTTGTTCGAACCGAAAATGTATGTAACAGGCAGAAGGAGACATCTCCGACCACATAAAGTATATATATTCTGAATCAGTATCAACAGCCGAGTCGATATAGCCATGTCCGTCTGTCCGTCTGTCCGTCTGTCCGTCCGTCCGTCTGTCTGTCTGTCCGTCCGTGTGAACACCTGGATCTCAGCTATTATAAGAGCTAGAGTTCCCAAATTTGGTGACAACATGTGTTATTACTGCAGGCTGATCAAGTTTATTTTGGATTTTAGCCACGCCCCCACCCGCCTCCATAAATTGAAAAAAATTGATTACAGCCGCAATATTAGCTTTACAGCAACAGTTTTATAAATACGTTATAAATACCATCTTGCGGACGTTTCGTGAAAATTTCAGTAAGATTGGACTATAAATGTGGAAGATATTAAGGAAATAGTAGTGCCAAGTGACCACGTGTTTCTGTCTGTTTTATTTTGTTAGATATGCAAGATCCAGGTTCAACTCCGGCGTAAAGCTCTTTTTTTTTCAAATTTATGTACCAAAATTTTTTGCACTCATCATCATTACAATTTTCTGGTAATTGCGTAATAGGCTTGGTGGCTAAGTGGATGTGGTCGCCGACTGTCGTGCAGAAGGGTATGGGTTCTAATCCAATCCGGTGCAAACGTGTGTGCGGGTTTTTATGGATGGTTTTTTTTCAAGCATTTAAAATATTTTAAGTTTAGTATTTAAAATGCATTTTATTAAACAGAATTTTAAAGTGAGTGAGTTGGCATTGCTACACACACACACACGACACAATAATAATTTGTTTTTGACCTGTACGACAAGCTGAATGGTCTTATAATGCAACTTTACCGACCAAATTCAAAATGCGCTAATGGTAGAGCTGTTATAGTTGCAGACTGCATAGACCGAGTTTCTTGGAGGTCCAGGTTCAAGACCTCCTCACGTCGGTAAACAATTTTTTGATTTTTTATACCCTTCGACCATTGAAAATGGTCAAAAAAGGGTATACTAACTTTGTGCAAAATGTATGTAACAGGCATAAGGAGGCGTGCCAGACCCCATAAAGTATATATATTCTTGCTCAGGATCACTAGCCGAGTCGATTGAGACATGTCCGTCTGTCTGTCCGTCTGTCCGTCTGTATGAGACAAAAGATCTCAGCTATTAAAAAAGCTAGAGATACCAAATTTGGCATGAAGGTTCCTGTAAATCATAGGCAGATAAAGTTTATCTCAAATTTTTGATGCCACGCCCACCGCCCCCGCAAATCGGTTATTTGCGATTATTAAGTATTAAATCCATAACGTTCTACTTTGGTATGTATAAAGCTAAATGCAATATGAACATATCCTCCAAATTACAATCCGATCGGACTAATAACACAGAAGTTATTCAAGTCAACGTTTTCAGTACAAATGTTCGGTACGGGCAGCAGCCGACGCGCTGCTTTGAGCAGTTGACGTCGACGTCGACGTTGCGTCGTGTCGCTTTAACCTTTACGCGCGTCGCTGTGTGAGTGCGAGCGAGTAAGCTATATGTACTAGAAGTTTTTGTGCAGAATTCTCTGTTTGAAATTATGAGTGTGGTTACACGTTTGTAACGGATTTGGAAAATTGGGAGAAGGGTATCTTACTGTCGGGCGCCCGACTGTAGCCTCACCCACTTGTTTTCTGTTCTTTTTTTTTTTTTTTTGCATATGCGTTATCTTTATTTAAAATCAATGTTAATGAAGTTTTTACAATATTTAAGGACATTTAGCCATATTTCGCAGCATACAGCAATGTATGTACAACATAAACGACAAATCTGGTTGGATTAATTAATTTCTCAATAAATATGTGAAGCATTATATATGCATCTCTCTTACACATTCATAATTAAAAGCACTCTGATGAGTTCTAATTGGAAAGTACTAAAAGCAATGCGGCAACATCTAATAGGAACCACGTGCAATTTTTTAAGTCAATACAAATTTGAGACTGTGAGACGTGTTTTTTTTTCGCATAGTTGTAGCGGGTATACCACAGTCGGGCGCGCTCGACTGTAGCCTTTCCGACTTGTTTACTATTTTTAATTGGTATAATTTTATGAGTTGGGGTGTATGGATGATCCCGGTCCTTATCAGCGATTGATGTACACTTATACGGTCATCACACGCAGCAACTTGTTGGTATAATTGTTGTAAATTGTCCCGCACAAGCGATCCCGGTGCCTTATCAGAGATTGATGTACACATATACGGTCGCCTGTTAAGCAATTTGAACTTGATTTTGGTTGTTTCTTTTGTTTTATTTGCACTTGCACGACATAATGTTTCCATAATTTTTTATTTAATTTATTATTTCACCACACACTACTAAAATCCCCACAACCACTGCCGTCACATGTTCATCACCTCTTTAGAATTAGACCGATAAGCGTAGTGGGCATTGCTAATCCCTTGTCCGTAGACCGACTGCGCCAGTTACAATCCTGTGGCCGAGGGAGGAAAGCTTTCAAGAAATTAACTGAGTAGTTCGGGGTATGAAACGAGAATGATCTCTTTATTACAAAAGTTGTATGTTTTTGGCAAATGTATCTTCGGCCGAGTTCGTGTTGGCGATCTTCGTTGAATCTCCTCGGCTCTGAGTCTCTCTTTATTTTGAGTCGATCGGCAATTACCGACGGCAAATTTGAGAGTGTGTGGCCGAGTTGTGGTCACCGCTCTAGCAAGTTGGAATTTCGCTCTCGTGAAGAAAAGCAGCAATAAGTGTGCCATCTGCAGCAATAAATTGTTTAAATATCAAAACCGCGACTGCGCACCTGCGTCTCAATTTTCTTGTTAAATTTGTTTCTCTAAAAACGCTTAGAGATTTTTCATTGGCGCCCGAGCAGGGACTTCGGTGTTTTTGATAAATTTGATTAATAATTTGCTAATATTATTGTGTGCTGGTTGGCTATTGCTTGCGCGTTCGTGTGTGGGTTAAAATCAAATTAAAGAGTTTAACAACAAAGTGTGACCCCTGCCAAGCCGTTTTCTGTTGTCGCCGCTGGACCTAATGGAAAATAGTCGTCGTTCCATGTCTATCGATTCCCTAGACAGTCTCCAGGCATTAGTGTCAAAAATTGAGCTTACAGCTTATTGTATTGCTGTTTGTTCGAAATAAAATTTAAAAATTAGTGAACAGCTCAATTCCTGGCACTTACTGTAATAACCTTTGCATGCAAAATATATAAGCTTATGTATGTATGTATGTTAACATTTTATTGCCATATGTAGTATTATTTCGCGCCTACCTCAAAAAATAACCGCTAAATATTATACAGAACAAAACAGTTCTGAGTTATACACATATGAACATACCATACACACATATATTAGTTCTAATACATACTACCAAGTAATATTCGATTGCATGATCTTGACATAAGCATACAAATAAACAAACAAAACAGCAAATATTTATTTACATTTTCTATTTAAATATAAAACTTCTGGTGGTCAAATTGTCATTAATTGTGTGTGTCATTGTGCCAACGCAAATAATCGCGGTCTTTTCGCAATTTCGCTTTTGGTACAAATTTGGTACATTACATACAACCGCGAATTTTATAACATCCGTTAATACATAAAGTTATAAGCATATACATATTTGCGTTTGCACTTACACACCTACATACATATTTCCTTTCGTCGTTGCGTCCGTTGAACTCGGACCGTTTCTTCGCGTGCGCTTTCAACCTTTCGCTTTTTCTTTCGCTTGCACTCGGCGCCGCTAGCATTTGGCGACGATTGCATTTTGTCACCCCGCACCCCGTTAATTATATTGCTGTCTACAAACGTAGCGACAGCGAACCTTTTGATTTTATACTCTGTTCGCTTGTTTCGTTTGTTTGATATACATACCACTTAGAGTGCGTGTGTATATATTCTCTCATTGCATTGCAGACCCCGCACCCCGCATTTTACATTGCTGCCTACAAACGCAGTTGCAGTAAAAGTTTAGCTTGTTTTATTTTGGATCGCTTGGATCAGTTTCGTTTGTTTGCTCACACAACGCTTTGGTTGCGTGTGTGTGTGTATTAAGCAAGTTAGACTTACATAGTCAGCGTCGTTCCGAGGGTAGCTCACAAAGTTTGTGATACATTCTATAGTGTTAATTTAGTAAGCCTTTTTATTAACCATGTCTGAGTCCGAGAAAATTATTGAAAAGCCACAAATCAGCAAGACAAGTGCAAAATTATCACTATACTTGCAAAGATTTGATAGGGTTAGTGCATATATTGCTCGTATGCAAACAGCAATTAAAGCAAAGACCATCTCGACAGATAAAACAGAGAAAGCGTGTCGATTAGAGCTCTTAGAAGGATATATAGGAAAGACAATGGATTTACAGGCTGAGCTAGATAATTTAAGTCCTCTTAATGATTCTAGAGGTCCATTAGAGGATTTGTGTGTCGTCAGAAGGGCATTATATATAAATGCATCCAAGCCAACGTCAGAGCCAAGACCCGAGCATAATTGCTCTGTAGTTTCAAGCCAGCGATCTCAGTTGCCGAAAATGCGTTTGCCAAAATTTAGTGGGAAACACTAAAAGTTTAGTCGATGATGACAATTCTTAGTCAAACGTCGAAAAGTTCAATCACTTAGTCTCGTGTTTGTCAGACGAAGCATTAGGAAACGACAAAGACATTGCTAATGCAATGATAATTCACATGGTCATGGCAAAGCTAGACCATGTTACCAAATCTCGGTTTGAAGAGCAGCTTGACTATGATAGGCTGCCATCTTGGGAAGATTGTGCTAGACAGTTGAATAAAAATATCAGTATCTGTCAGCAGAAGAGTCAACTCGGGACAAAACAAAGCCGCGAGTTGACGCTAAGAAGCCCCATCAGTTTAAATCGTCCTTTGCTTCTGCTGATGGAGGGCGTTCATCATCGTCTATGTGCGTCTTCTGCAAGTCAGAAACGCACAACCTTGATACGTGTCCATCGTTTGCTGCAATATCAGTTATGCAACGTTTTGAATTCGTCAAAACACAAAAGTTGTGTCTAAATTGTTTGATTGTGGGTCATATGGTGTCAAAATGTAAGGCATCAAAATGTCGAATTTGTTCGAAGCCTCACCATGCGTTACTTCACAGGTATACTACTCCTGCTCAAGGTGAGGTATCCAATCTTCAAGCGACTATGTTAGATTCGTATTCAGGGCATGTATCAAACAATCAACAAATTGTTCTCGCCACAGCTGTCGTTAATGTTAAAGACAGATTTGGTCAGTTGCATCCTGCACGGGCCTTACTTGATAGTGGCTCCCAAATCAATTTGATGTCGGAGAGCATGGCCCAGATGTTACGGCTCAAGCGGGAACCAACATCTTTAGCTAACTCAATGGTTGGTGGTGCAACAATAGATAGCAAAAATAAGATATGTGCTTCTATTCAGTCGCGCATAAATTTTTCGGCTGACTGTTGGGTGTTGAGATCCATTTCAACAACACAGCCAGGACAGTCCATGAGTATTTCAAATTGGAAAATACCCAAAAATATAAAGCTGGCAGATCCAGAATTTTATAGGCCAGCTAAGGTGGACATTCTTTTGGGAGAAGAATTATTTTATTAATTGTTGTGCGTTGGGCAAATAAAACTGGGTTCTGAACTTCCAACAATGCAAAAAACGCTGCTAGGATGGATAGTAGCAGGCAAATATACTGGAAAAGTGCCTAGGCATCAGTTCAGTGGGTGCTTAGTAGCCCAAACTAATTGTTCTCTCGACTCGTTAGTTAACCGTTTCTGGGAATTGGACCAATGTTTTGAGTCGATAGTCGCCAAACAGCTGAACAACAAGCTTGTGAACTGTTCTTCAAGAAAAGTTATCTTCTGGTCGTTTCCAAGTGAATCTCCCTTTCAAGACTGATCCTTAAGTTCTTGGCTTGTCCTTTCAAACTGTTGAAAGGCGTTTTTTGCAACTGGAGCGTAAATTATCGAAGGATGCAGTTCTAAAAAGCATGTACCATGACTTCATGAACGAATATTTGGATTTGGGACATATGTCCATTCTGAAGTCAACTCCTCTAGGACAGCATTATTATATTCCTCATCAATGCGTTCTTAGGCCTGAAAGTTCCTCCACCAAGCTTCGTGTAGTTTTCGACGCTTCTAGTAAGACGTCAACAGCTGTTTCTCTAAACGAAACACTGATGGTGGGGCCGACAATTCAGAGGGAGCTATATTCAACCCTGATTAACTTCCGGTTGAATAAGTATGCCGCAACTGCTGACATTTTAAAAATGTACAGGCAGATCAATATTTCTGAAAAAGACAGAAATTTCCAAATAATTTTGTGGAGAGAAAATACTTCACAAAATATTCAAGCATACCGACTAAATACAGTCACATATGGTACAGCTTCTGCACCCTTTCTGGCGATACGCTGCTTATTTGAGCTGGCCAACATGCCCGCCCAATCACATCCTATTGGATCGATCTGTCGTTTAAGACAAAAGCTGGTGACGAAGTGACTCTGAAGATTGATGAGCAGAGTTCCGTCAAAACTCTTGGGATGCGCTGGGCACCTCAAGAGGATATATTTAAATATTATCTCGACGTGGACAGCTTTGTTTCGGATAGGCCAACGAAACGCAACATATTGTCTGCAGCGTCTCTCTTTTATTTGACCCTCTTGGGCTGCTATGTCCAATTGTTACCAAGGCCAAAATGTTTTTGCAGGAATTGTGGAGACTTAAAATACATTGGGATGAAGCCATCACAATGAGCCTTCACACGACATAGAATAGGTTCACCATGACATTGCGCGATTTACACAAAATTCGCATTCCTCGATACGTATGTCTTAATACGTATCAAAAGATTCAAATACATGGCTTTGCTGATGCATCCAGTCATGCGTACGGTTGTTGCATCTACGTGCGAACTTGCAGCAACCGAGACGTTGGCACTACATTGCTCACTGCAAAGTCTAGGGTAGCTCCACTAAACGTGAAGACATTACACCGATTGCTGGCCAAGCTCTGGCACCGAATTGCGACAACCTTATCAAGATTTAGTATAGAAAGTCTGAATTTCTGGTCGGATTCACAGATTGTGCTGTTATGGTTACAACGCGATTCTGGCACGTTGGGCACATTTGTGGCAAATAGAATTGCAGGAATTCAGGAGTTGTCGAAAGCTATTGTCTGGCGTCACGTTCCAACAGATGCTAATCCGGCGGATTTAGTATCGAGAGGAACCGACATAGACGAGATTGTTACCTCGTTATGGTTCGATGTGCCAAGTTTCTTAAAACTGGAGGAAGCCCAATGGCCTCAGCTTCACCTGGTTGAAATAGCGTCGGAAATCAAATCTTCCGAAGACAAAAAAGTGCTGTTGTATGTACTTTGGCAGAAGCTGAGCCAAATTGTTTTGTTGAGCTAATGAATCGTCACTCCAACTTTCCAAAATTGATCCGCATAATGGCTTATGTACTTCGATTCTGCTACAAAGGGCTCAAATCAGACTCTCTCGTCGTGTCGGCATCAGAAAGAAATATTTCATTTCTAAAACTGATCGCCGTAGTACAAAGCACATCGTTCAAAAGCGAATTAAAATTATTGAGACAATCAGTAGTTTTAGCACCAATGCTGCAATCGCTGAATCCATTTATCGATATTTTTGACAAAAATGGAATACAATTTGAACTCATTCGAGTAGGAGGACGTTTGCTACACGGGCTTCTTTCTTATGACGCTAAATTTCCGCTTTTAATGACAAAGAAGTCAGGGTTTATTCAACTATTTGTCAATTATTTGCATGGCATGCACTACCATGCTGGCCCAAAAGTTCTAGTTGGACTTTTGAGGCAGCAACTTTGGGTAGTAAATGCTCGAAGTTTGTGCACTGCAGTTGTTCGGAGTTGCATACAGTGTTTTCGATACAAACCAAAATTGTTGGGGCAACTAATGGAAAATTTGCCTGCTGATCGTCTTCGAGAAGGTCGGCCGTTTCGAGTATGTGGAGTAGATTTCTGTGGGCCGTTCTATGTTAGCTATAGAATCAGGGGTAGACCACCTGTAAAAATGTATGTTTCCGTTTTTGTTTGTTTTGCCTCAAAGGCGGTTCATTTAGATCTGGTAACCGATCTATCGACTGATGCTTTTTTGATCGTTTTTAAAAGGTTTATCGGGAGACGCGGATTACCGGAGACGATATACAGCGACAACGCGACGAATTTCGTTGGAGCGAGCAATGTGCTGAGGGAGCTGCAGACGGTGTTCCAGAACAACGAGGCGAGGCTGGTAAACTTCGCGGCGGAGAGAGGAGTGCAGTGGATGTTCATCCCCCCCCCCCCCCGCGCCACGCACTTCGGAGGACTATGGGAAGCCGCAGTGAAGTCTGCCAAGCACAGGCTTCTGCGGGGAGCGAGCAACGCCAACCTGACGCAGGACGAGTTGAGCACACATTTGGTGGACGTCGAGGCGCTGCTCAACTCCAGGCCGTTGCTCGTCGACAGCAGTGATCCCAGCGATGGAGAGGTGCTGACGCCAGGCCACCTTCTCATCGGTCAGCCTTTGTTGGCGCTGCCTTCAGGATCCGATCCAGACGAGAGCAGCAAGAATCCCGGACGAGGATATTTGAGGCTGTTGTAGCAGTTGTCGGCGCTCAAACTGCACTTTTGGCGCAAGTGGTCCAAGGACTACCTGCTCAGCCTCCAGCAGCGAACCCAATGGGCCAAAGGCGAGGACAACCTCGAGGAAGGGGCGGTCGTTCACCCCCTCAGCAGTGGATAACCGGGCGCGTAACGCGCACAATTCGAGGGGAGGACGGCAAGGTCCGGGTAGCCGAAGTCAAAACACCAGCAGGCGTAATTAAGCGACCCATCCACAAGCTGGCCCGACTTCCGATGGGTTAAAGACCGGAGCTCTTCAACGGGGCCGGAATGTTCAAGCACAACCACATAATTAAGCTTGTAGTTAAGAGAACACAGGAAGTGTCGTAAATTTAAGTCTCTCTTTATTTTGAGTCGATCGGCAATTACCGACGGCAAATTTGAGAGTGCGTGGCCGAGTTGTGGTCACCGCTCTAGCAAGTTGGAATTTCGCTCTCGTGAAGAAAAGCAGCAATAAGTGCGCCATCAGCAGCAATAAATTGTTTAAATATCAAAACCACCGCGTCTCAATTTTCTTGTTAAATTCGTTTCTCTAAAAACGCTTAGAGATTTTTTAGACGATATGTGCAAATATATGAAGATAAAACCAATTACTTCAACAGCACACCATCAACAGACTTAAGGAACAATAGAACGAAGTCATAGAACATTTAACGAGTATGTTCGTTCTTACATTTCTGTTAACAAAACTGATTGGGATGTTTGGATACAATAGTTCACTAATTGTTTCAACACAACACCATCAGTAGCTCACGAATATTATCCATCTGAATTAGTATTTGGAAGACTACCATGACAGTTCACCGACTTTGACAAGATAGACAGAAAAGATCCTATTTATAACATGGATGACTATTCGACGGAGATAAAGATAAGATTAAAAATAGCTTACAAAAGAGCGAGGAATATGTTAGAAAAGGCAAAAGCCGATAGAAAAGAAAAAAATGATAGAAATGTTAGTAATTTTGAATTAAAAATAGGAGATAAGGTATTACTTAGGAACGAGACTGGTCATAAACTTGACAATAATTATTTAGGACCATATTTAGTTTCAGAGATAGGAGATAATAATAATATTACAATAATAGGAAACAAAAATAAAAGGTAACCAAAGAATCATTAAATATAGGCCGAGAATTTTGTTGAAATGCCTATGCACGTTTGCTTCTTTTTTTTCTTCACAACATTCTTATTCTAGTATAAATGTCACCTTGTTTACCTTACGCTTATTCCCTGACGAACTTTCTTCATGCCTGTGTGCCTGCCTACCTCGCACCATACGTTGCTTCTGAATCCTTTTCTTTCTTCTTTTGCACCGCTTACCTTGACTTTCCTTGGATAGGGACCATTGTGCTTGCAGGCTTTTGGGTTTTTCTTTGTCCTTGCAGGCTTTTGGGTTTGGTCCTTCCTCACTTTGTTTTACTGTGTTAACCTTGTCACTTTTTTATTTTCGGTCGCGTCTGGCCTGTTCCAGTGGCCTAAAACTTCTGAAACTTACCTAATTCTGCAGCTTCCATTTCGCTGCTTCTGGGCCGCTGCTTGTCCGGCGCTATTCGGCCGATCATGGTTCGGCTCGTGTCGCGTGGCTCGCTGGCTATGTTCGCGACTTTGTCGCTTGTCTAGCTTAGCTCCCTTCTTGCAAAAGCGCGACTTGTAGCTTTGGCTACTTCGGCTCGCGACTTGTTGCCTGCATCGATCCGTTCATGTTTTCCGCTGCGTCCACGACACTGTCTGCTTCGTGCTGCGATACGTGACTAATGACTTGGAAGGGTCCGTCGTACCTAGGTTCGAGCTTGTCGGCGAATTCGTCGACTGCTTTTGACAGGTGGTGTTGCCGCAAGAAAACCAAGTCCCCGCTGGCTGACTTCCAGTCTCGACGGCGTAGATTATAATATCGCCCTTGATCCGCGCTGGCTTGTTGTGCAATCTCGTTGTCTCAGGTGTCGTTTCTCCGCTGGCATCCTTGATTCCACCTGTACGATTTGAATCACCTCTTCACGGTGGTGTCCGAGGCACTGGTGTCAAACGCTAGGCTGATCTCTGGCAGGTGCTTGTCCCACGTGCGTTGCTTGTCATCCAAGTACTATCATCGTCTTAACTATCCGGTTTGGTCGTTCCGTGGGATTCAGCTGCGGTGTATACGGTGCGTTGTGTTGTAACGTCATGCCGAGCTGTTTACAAAATGTGGCAAACGCCCGACTTGTAAACTGGGTCCCGTTGTCGCAGGCCAGCATTTTCGGCACTCCAAACATGGCCAAAATTCGTTCCCGGAACGAGCGCATCAGGTGTACCGCTGTGGCCTTGTGTGAGGCCACCTTCTCCACCAACTTTGAAAAGGCGTCAAAGAATACCAATAGCATGGTATTCTATGTGTGTAGCGTGGAAGTGGTCCTACGAAGTCCGCACAGAGTACGCCAAAGGGCGCGTGTACCTGCCGTGTGTGAATCCGTCCGGAAGGTCTCTCCAGGCTGATTTTGAACTTCTGAAAGGTCCCGAAACAGGCCCGGCAGGGTCTTCCGCACTCCCTGATGTCCTGTGGTCGGCTGATCGTGGCACTCGTGCAATACTCGCTGGCGTAATGACTTCGGTACGCATACTTCCATGGCATGGATATAACTGCTCGTTTTCCCTCCGGTAATCTGGGTACTTCTCTGGTTTGAGTACCGACTCTCGGCTGCTTAAACACGCCAGCTCGCGTACGCGATAACCCGTTCGGTTCCCTGGATCTACTGTGTCAGGACCGCTCCCAGTCCGATGTCACTCGCATCCGTTTGCAGGGTGAACCGATCGCCAAAGTCCAGGCAGACCAACACTAGAGCTTCCATGAGACTGGTCTTCAATGCATCGACAGCTCGTTGCTGCTCCTAACTCCAGACCCACCGCCGACCTTTCTTCAGTACTGCCGAGATAGGTTGCACTAGTGTGGTATTGTTGGGTACAAACCGCCGGTACCAGGAAGCGATATCTAGGCACCTCCGTAACTCCTTAACTGTCGTTGGCAGCTGAAGCTCCTTGATCGCGGCTATCTTGCTCGGACCAGTGTGGATTCCGCCGTCGCTTACCTGATGCCCCAGGTAAATAATAAGAGTTACACCCCCACCAAACGGTCGAATTTCGTTAGCCTAGACTGAAGGAAGGCCTCCGCCTGTTCTTCGTCAGTCGCTGCTTCTCTTTCCCGTGTCTCGACGCCTCTCAAAGCGTCATGGTTGGTCGTAGGCCTTATCTTACGGCGTCGCCGCTTAGTCCAGGCTCCTAGGGTGTTCGATCCACTACACCGCCTCGTCTTGGAGTATGCTCCGTGTGTTTCGCATTTGCAACCGCACTTGCCCATACTCAAGGCCCGCTTCGATGCCGCACAGGAAGTCCATCCCCAGGACCACGTCGTCCAGAATGATCGGTAATACCAACTTTGGCACTGTGGTCTTCCTCTGTCCGAGTTGTATCTTTACCCGAGTTGTATCTTCACTCGTTTGACGTCCCTGGTTGATCCGTCCGCCAGTGTAATTCTGATCAATGCCGCTTGCTCGTTGTCTGGTGTGCTTAACCGGGAAGCCATACGCTCGCTTATAAAACTGCGTGTAGCTCTGGTGTCGATCGTGGCATCTGTCGCTGTCTCCTCGATTTTGACATGCGCGATGACACGGCCGTTGCTGCACCTCACTTACTTTATCCAAAGCGTCTGCATATGCCCGGGCTGGCCGCAATTATAGCATAGGCGTTTTCCTCTGCTCCTATTTCCGCTGGGTGGTATTGCCGCGACAGTTCCAGGGACCGCTGGAGTTGCTACTACCTTGTTCGTGGCCGGAGTAAAAGCGGGCCTCAGTGTACCCCTCCTTTGCTCCCTTTGTCCTGTTCCTCGGTCTACCTAGTCATCTCGTTAGGTCGTCACCAGCTTATTCAGCTTTGCCAGTGTGTCGAATTCGTGGCGTCGTGTGAACAATTGGTATTACGGGAGCAAATTGTCGTAGATCCTAGAGTCTTGTCCCGAAATGGTTCGCCCGGCCGTGGTACCCGTCTCCGGATCTCCTTCTCAAGCCGTTGAAAATAAAGCGGTGGTAGGAAAAACTCCATAAATTCCATGTTGCCTGGTAGAGCTTGTTTACTCGCAACCGGTCTTCAGCTCGGCCGGACAGCGTGTTCTCGATCGCTTGTCGTAACTGTTGCACGTTGATTTGGTACATCGCTGCCTTCTCCGCAAGATGCTCGATGAAACGCCAAGGGTCCGCTCCTTCTCCACCAAATGAAACACCCCATCGGTGGATTCGGTCTGCCAGTTCGTACGGCTCCATCCGCCATATCTTTTAATGGCACTCACGGCAGGTACCTTTACCGCCGGTGTGAGAACGGGTGCCGGGTTTATCGTGGCTGGGCTGGTTGCGCGGCGATTGTCCATTACCGGGATTGGTAATATCTCGTCGACAATCGGGTCTCTGCAGACTGATGATGGTTCACGTGACCGAGCCTCTCAAGCGTCCGGGGTGGGCGCGTTGACCAGGCTGGCTCCCAGGTCCAGTACACGTTGCAGCTGTCCTTTGATAGTTCGCCCTGGTTGATGAAAGCCACCAGGCGACTACGCATCTCCTCCATGGTACCACTGGTGTCCTGGCCATACTCCTTCAAAATCGCGTATAGTTCGGTCTTGCGGCGAAAGGCGATCCAATGTAGACTATTACCGTTCGGAGTAATAATCTTTTCCACTTTGGCCGTCGCGAACGAAAATTTACAGAAAAATAGCAGGAATGTTTTCTCGTTAGCAACTTTTCTTCAAAAAACATTTTGAAGAAGGAAGATTTTATGCCCGTTTATTAACTTGACGCGACTTATACTCGATGTTGCTTGCTTGCGTGTGACTACTTAGGTTGCGCCGAAGCAAGTAAAAAAGGTAAAGCAGTGAAAAACAAGTAGGTAAGGCTACAGTCGGGTGCCCGACAGTAAGATACCTTCTCCCAATTTTCTAAATCCGTTACAAACGTGTAACCACACTCATAATTTCAAACAGAGAATTCTGCACAAATACTTCTACTACATATAGCTTACTCGCTCACACTCACACAGCGACGCGCGTAAAGAGTAAAGCGACACGATGCAACGTCGACGTCGGCGTCAACTGCTCAAAGCAGCGCGCCGGCTGCTGCCCGTACCGAACATTTGTACTGAAAACGTTGACTTTAATAACTTCTGTGTTATTGTTCCGATCGAATTGTAATTTGGAGGATATGTTTATATTGCATTCAGCTTTATACATACCGAACTTTATAAGTTTAATACTTTGCTTAATAATCGTAAATTACCGATTTGCGGGGCGGTGGGCGTTGCATCAAACATTTGACATAAACTTCACCTGCCCCCAATATATAGAAACCTTCATACCAAATTTGGAGTCTCTAGCTTTTTTAATAGCTGAGATCTGTTGTCTCAAACAAACAGACGGACAGACAGACGGACATGTCTTAATCGACTCGGCTAGTGATCCTGAGCAAGAATATATATACTTTATGGGGTCTGCCACGCCTCCTTATGCCTGTTACATACATTTTTGCACAAAGTTAGTATACCCTTTTTTGACCATTTTCAATGGTCGAAGGGTATAAAAATAAAGTTATGGTTTGCGCGACGCCCGCGTGCGCAGTTGTCGAAACCGCGTGAACTGCCTGTTCTACTAAATCAGGCAAAATACCAATGTTCCCTATGCATGCCTCGTTGTAATATTCCAACCCACATGTACAGCCTGTCCTACAGAATTTAAAAAATATCTACGTTACCTATACTTGCCGTGATACCCTATTCAAAACTCTAGTCTACTCGTTGTCTGGAACTGCGGTTCTCTGTGCTTTTCTAACATAACCTGCCAATTTACCTATGTGGGTCTTAAATCCACTAAAAGATGTTAAAATTCCTCAGTCCAAATGCCTAGTCTTAGTAGTCCCTGCTCGGGCGCCATCTGTAAGGATGTTTTTTGAGGCTAGGACACAAATCTCAGTCTAGCCAGGGTCTTTACAGTAAAATTTATAAATAACTAGGACCACTAAGACGTTTAGAAAGAGAGGGTAGGGTCAATGACAAGCAAAGATAGGCTGAGACTTTTGTCGGGCACAGCGAACATACACCTTTCACCGTACACGTGGTCGACGTCTTCCACGTATACTCGTGTACCGCATGTAGTGTTTTTCACCCGTGCCTAACACTTTGACCGCGTTTTGCTTCACCGCGCCTGGTTAGCTGCAGGCCGTGGGGAACGCTCGTGACTGCTAGTACTGTCGCCTGCACTCCCACAAGTCGCTCGGTGGTGTATTGCACCACGCCGCATACCGTTAGAGCAGGCTCTTGTACTAGCTGGTCAACTAGCGTTCACCTACGACACCTCTCACGACCGGCCGTTGCCGTTACGGAACGCCCGTGGCCGCGAATTCCATTCCCTGTGCTCCCACAAGTCGCACAGCACAGCACACGCGAAATTAATGTTAACACGCACAAGGGGAAAGGTAACCAAGGAATCACTAAATATAGGCCGCGAATTTAGTTTCTTTTTTTTTTGCATCTGAATCCTTTTTTTTCTTCTTTTGCATCGCTTACCTTGGCTTTCCTTGGATAGGGTCCACTGTCCTTGCAGGCTTTTGGGTTTGGTTCTTCCTCACTTTGTTTCACTAGTCACTTTTTTATTTTCGGGAGCTGTAGCGTTTGACCTGTTCCACTGGCCTTAAACTTCTGAAACTAACCTAATTCTGCAGTTTCCATTTCGCTGCTTCTGGTGCGCTGCTCGTATGACTCTGCTCGCTTCACTTTGCTAATGCTCGAGAAATTTCGGGACGTCGTTACACACGCGCTGCCCGAAATTTGTACGGGTGCCGTTACCCATGCGCTACAAAATTTGTCGAAACGCCGTTGCTTGTGCGCTGCTTAATTTTTCGGGACGCCGTTGCTTGTGTGCATTGGCGGCGAACAACCGGCGTTTGCTTACACCTCGTACGCTAGGTGCTTGAATTAGCCTATGCCCCTGCCTTATGTCTCTGCCTATGCCTTTGTCTATGTCTTTGCCTATGTCTTTGCCTATTTCTTTGTCTATGTCTTTGCTACCACTTACATAAGAAAACTATGGGGTATATTGAACTTAAGACTTTTTTACAAATAAATGTTTGCTTAAAAAATAAGTAATGACAAAATGGGACACGCTTCATGCGACGTCACAATGTTAAGCGTTACATTTTGCTTTTTATGATGTTTGGCATGAATACAATACATGCAGTCGAAGCTCACACATGCATACATATATGCGTGTGAGGCAATACACAAAACATGAGGCGGGTTTGAGTAATTTTAACGGACGTCTAAATTAAAGAAGAAGCAGTTTACGCTGGTGTGTGTATGTAACGATTTTTAGCACGCTCCAAAAGTAAATCTCTCTAGTTCTTACATATGCTATCGACTCTTACTTTTTCATTATTTTAATTTTTGTTTATATTATATTAAACATTTTATTTAAATATTTTTTTTTATGGTATATAAAAATAAACTGAAAATCCATGGCCTCATACAGTCACCGCGTGACTGCAGCTTTTTTTGGAGATGGTCTAAGAAATTTTACGACCTTAACTTACAAACACCCTCTACATTTCACTTGTTCGTTCCATTCTTGAATACGGTTCATGCGTATGGTGCCCCAGTAAACTATTCATAAGGAACGCAGCGAATGTGTACAGAAGAACTTTTAACTTTTAGCGTTACGTGGCCTTAGCTGGGATGAACATTTAAGACTATCTTCCTATAAATATAGACTTCTGTTATTAAATCTGTCGTACCTAACCAATCGCAGAACCATGCAAGGGGTCTACAACCTTATGCAAGGTGACATGGACATGAGGCCCTTGCAAGTCAGCTACACTTCTATTCTTTCTTCTTGTATATTAAGCACGTAATAAGTATTATATCCAAACTTGTTATACCCTTCGACCATTGAAAATGGTCAAAAAAGGGTATACTAACTTTGTGCAAATGTATGTAACAGGCATAAGGAGGCGTGGAAGACCCCATAAAGTATATATATTCTTGCTCAGGGTCACTAGCCGAGTCGATTGAGCCATGTCCGTCTTTCTGTCCGTCTGTCCGTCTGTATGAGACAACAGATCTCAGCTATTAAAAAAGCTAGAGACACTAAATTCGGTATGAAGGTTCCTATATATTATAGGCAGATCAAGTTTATATCAAATGTTTGACGCCACGCCCACCGTCCCCGCAAATCGGTAATTTGGCAAAGTATTTAACTCATAATGTTCTTCTTCGGTATACATAAAGCTGAATACAGTGTGAATATATCCTCCAAATTTCATATGCCGATCGGGCATATAACACAAAAGTTATTCAAGTCAACGTTTTCAGTACAAATGTTTGGTATGAGCAGCAGCTTGACGCAGTTGACGCGGACGTCGACGTTGCGTCGTGTCGCTTTACTCTCAACGTGCGGGTGTGTGTGTGTGTAAGCGAGTAAGCTATATATATTGGAATAAGTTGGGCGGAATTCTTTGTATGGAATCATGTGTGAGTTTAAATGTTCGATTGTTAGATGCGTGGGAGTTTAGGGGGTGGGGTGGTAACTCGCGTAACAAGCATCGGCTTGGTGTCGTTGGACCACTTGTTAATAAATTCACTGTCCAAAACATATAGCATCAGACTTGCTTCCCTTTATGTGAAGAGGTAAGATTCCTTCCATATAGATGTAGAGGTGGCAGTATTCGGGGATCCCGAAAAAAGTGTGAGGCACCCCATATGTAATGTCATCTATTATTCATATTCATCATTAGCAGCGCTCTGCTATGTTCTTATTGCACAGCACTGAAAGCAAGTGGCAATAAGAACCACGTGGAACTTGCATTGACAAAACAAATTTTTAAAATGGTTGTGCTACATTACAGTAGTGTGCATTGACTGCATCCTTTTTGACTAGTTTTTACAGAAGGTAAACTGTAAAAAATATATATATTATCATTCGATAATTGAATTCTGAATTCTAATCTAATCTGAATTCTCAGACCGAGGGTTTAGTAAAAAAATAAAAAACAGTTGTTTTAATATTCATTTCTTAAACACTTTTTATTTACTTCCAAAGGAAGAACTAGAGCCTTTAGATTATCACTAGGTTTTGATAATGTATTTCGAAGTTGAAGACGCAATTGATAGCGTACTCGGTGCTCGGGACTGAGCTGAACTGAACAGATCTAAGCTGAACTGAACATAACTAAACTGAAAGTTTACTGAACTACTTCTTAGACGCGTGCCTGGGTTTATATAGGCAGAGTGGGTGTAAAGAGAATAAACTCTTTAAGAGAGTTTAGCTAATTTGATTTTAATGTTCTCTTTAAGAGAGTTTGGCTGATTTGATTTTAATGTTCTCTCATTGAGAGAGGGAGAGGTTTCCAATAAATAGGGGTAATTGGAGAATCCTGAGACAAGTGTCTGATCGGAAACTCGCTGTAAACATTGGGCAAGCCAAGTGATCGAATTTGGGACAATTATTTGGGTGATCGGGTTCGAAGCAATTATTTGTTATTGTTCGCGTTTTTGGTTTTATGATCTGTGGGAACCAAAGTTAATCGAAGGGCTCTCGTTCTTTGATTACATATTATTATTTATTATATTACTTATACATTAATGTGTGTATGTGCGTTTTACAATAATGTGCGTGTGTGTGTGGAATTGGGGAGTTTAAAGTGTGGGTGTAGAATGGATATGTCACTTCCCCATCCTGAAGAAAAAGGCCTGTCCTCAGGCAATAACTTTAGGGTACAATACTGGGGTATTTACTGAAGGTACATTATTTTCTGTTTCAGGACTTATGATAGTTTCATTTTCTGGATTTTGATTCTTGAATTTTACAATTAATTTTTGTGGTATAGTCTTATATTTATAAATGAAGTACAATGCTGTGATTATAATTATTATAACTAGTGTTGTAACTGTTATTATTTGGAGACATTACTTGTTTGAGTGTGTTGTTCAATTATCGCTTTTGCCTGAATCTATTCGAGTGGTTCAAGTTTTGTTACATTATTGTGTACATGGATAGTTTTAGTGTAGTCTAACATTGTATTGGTAATCAAAATTTCTTCTAACTAAATGAAACAATTAAATGTTTTTATCATGTTATTACCTTCTATTATAATTTATATATTGATACAATTTTGGTTTAACGTAGTTTTGGGAAGGTTCCAAGTTGTGATTATATTGGGTTCAACATATTTGATTTCAAAATCAGAACGTGTTTTACGGTATCTACATTGTGTTGAGACCTGGTTAAGTATACCTGTTATGCATTTATTTATGACCAAGCTTTGAGAACTTGCTATGTAAGTTTGGATATTATGCGAAAAATATTTGTCATGTATTGTTTCAGTTAGTATGTTATTATTTTCGTCGGGGTATGGTATTATTTCGAAAATAGGTGTTTTAATTATTTCTCTCGGAATGTGGGATATTATCAAAATTTCGTTAGTGTCAGATTTAAGCCAAGCAGAAGTTTAGATATTAAGAATTTTTTCAGAATTTACGTGAGTAAGGGAATCATGTTTTAAAAGTTTTGGATTGATAATAACTAAGCGTGTCAGTTGCATACCAAGTTCTATGTCTTCTATGTATTCGGTGAATTGTTGTAAGTTGAAAATTAGTAAGGCTAACATTTGTTCTCCTTCAAAATTATTGTTTAAATGCTTGGTTAATTCTATTCCTTCATTAATGGCTTCTATTACATGGTTAAGTTCGCTTACTTGTACATTGTTTTTGCAAATTTGACCTATTTATTGTGGTAATTCTTCTTTATCTTCTTGATCTAATGTGCCGAATAAGTATTTGTAAATAGTTCCCATAAAATTTGCAAGACCGCGTTTGTTACGTTTTGCAATTCTTATGCCATTCATTTCTCTATTGAGTTTCTCTGTTAGGTACTGAATTTGTGGTAAATTTTCAAAGACTTGTGTTTGTTTGATAAGTTCTTTATAAATAATTTCGGTTTTGGTTAAATTAATAGATAAGTAATGATATTCATAGTTTATAGGTAAATCAATTGATCCGGTTTGAAAGATTAAGTAGCCGTTTTTGGCCTGGATAGGGGTTACTTCAAGGTTTTGCGTGCTAATTGTGGATAGTAGGCATAACATGATTATCATGATCGGGAGTAAGCCTGGAATTATCATTATTATATTTACTTTTATTAATTTTCTTTTTCTTTTTATAGCCTTCGACCATTGAAAATGGTCAAAAAAGGGTATACTAACTTTGTGCAAAATGTATGTAACAGGCATAAAGAGGCGTGGCAGACCCCATAAAGTATATATATTCTTGCTCAGGATCACTAGCCGAGTCGATTGAGACATGTCCGTCTGTCTGTCCGTCTGTTTGTTTGAGACAACAGATCTCAGCTATTAAAAAAACTAGAGACACCAAATTTGGTATGAAGGTTCCTATATATTCGGGGCAGGTGAAGTTTATGTCAAATGTTTTAAGCAAAGTATTGAACATCGGTATGTATAAAGCTGAATGCAATATAAACATATCCTTTAAATTACAATCCGATCGGAACAATAACACAGAAGTTATTAAAGTCAACGTTTTCAGTACAAATGTTCGGTACGGGCAGCAGCCGGCGCGCTGCTTTGAGCAGTTGACGCCGACGTCGACGTTGCGTCGTGTCACTTTACTCTTTACGCGCGTCGCTGTGTGAGTGCGAGCGAGTAAGCTATATGTAATAGAAGAATTTGTGCAGAATTTTTGATTGAAATGATGAGTATAGTTACACGCTTGTAACGGATTTTAAAAATTGGGAGAAGGGTATCTTACTGTCGGGCGCCCGACTGAAGCTTTACCCACTTGTTAAACTTAGATTTATAATGTATTATCTTTCTACCTCTATTTGTTTCTTCAAAATGTTTATCATCTATTTGTCTTAAGTTTCCTGTCTTTCTGAATGTGTTAGTTGTTTTTGATCTAACCAGAGGAGATTCTCTGAAATTAGTGTCTATACTGTAGTCTTGCCTTCTTTCGTTGAGTTTGTCAATCTTGTCTATATTATTTTGCTACGTGTTATAGGCAGGGGTTCCTGCAAAAATGAAAATGTTTGCTGGTGTTCGACCAGTTGTGTTGTGTTCTGTTTTATGATTGTATACGTAAAGTATTTTTTCGAACTTAGTGAAGGTGTTTTCTGGTTCATTCTCGCTTACTCGTTGTTATGTTTTAAGTTACTCCTTCTGAATCTAACCAGAGCTTGAGTGCGGTGCACATGAAAGCGGAGTCTTTGTCGGCTTTTATTTCTATGGGTTTACCCGTGTCATTGAATATACGTAAAATAGCTCTTTTAGATTCAAGCCAATCTCTACTTTTTATTTTCTATCATGGAGGCGTATTTAGAATAAATGTCAATACATGATAGGAATTGTTTATTAATTTATTAAATAACAAGTAGGTAAGGCTACAGTCGGGCGCCCGACAGTAAGATACCCTTCTCCCAATGTTTAAAATCCGTTACAAACGTGTAACCACTTTCATAGTTTCAAACAGAGAATTCTGCAAAAATACTTCTACTACATATAGCTTACTCGCTCGCACGCACGCACCGACGCGCGTAAAGAGTAAAGCGACACGACGCAACGTCGACGTCGGCGTCAACTGCTCAAAGCAGCGCGCCGGCTGCCGCTCGTACCGAACATTTGTACTGAAAACGTTGACTTTAATACATCTGTGTTATTGTTCCGATCGGATTGTAATTTGGAGGATATGTTCATATTGCATTCAGCTTTATACATACCGATGTTCAATACTTTGCTTAATAATCGTAAATAACCGATTTGCGGGGGCGGTGGGCGTGGCATCAAACATTTGACATAAACTTCACCTGCCCCGAATATATAGGAACCTTCATACCAAATTTGGTGTCTCTAGCTTTTTTAATAGCTGAGATCTGTTGTCTCAAACAAACAGACGGACAGACGGACAGACAGACGGACATGTCTCAATCGACTCGGCTAGTGATCCTGAGCAAGAATATATATACTTTATGGGGTCTGCCACGCCTCCTTATGCTTGTTACATACATTTTAAACAAAGTTAGTATACCCTTTTTTGACCATTTTCAATGGTCGAAGGGTATAAAAATCCATGACGTACTTGGGGGTTGAAAGTTTCTGGGGTTGTTTTTTGTTTCTATGTTCGGTTTTGGCAATGTTACAGATTTCACATTAATTTATGATGTTTTGGATAAGTTTTTGATAATCGGGGTAATAGTAAAGTTCTTTGAATTGAAGTTTGAGTTTTTCTTTGCCAGGGTGTAATAATTCTTAATGTGGTTTAAGGATAATTTCATTAAATGAGCATATGTTTGGATATCTATTAGTTTACCTCTGGTTCTCATAGTTTTAGTGAAATTGTCGGGACTGATAATTTGAATATAAGCATTTTGAAAGACTTTAAAGTCGGCTTCATTAGGGAAGTAAATAACACTTTTCTTAGTGCAGAAGTATTCTTTAATTAGGTCTTTGGCAAAGGTGTCGGTCATTTGTTTATAACTAATTTTTATTCTAGTTTTATGAAGTTATCTTATTATTTGGACATCGTCAAAATTGTCTTTTAAGAATTCTAATTGTCTGTTATAATAATTGAGGGGTCTTTCGGTTAAGAAAATGTGACTTTGATTGTCTTCTTGTGCGCTATGCAAAGTAGCTGCTATTATAATGGAAACTGGGTAACTTCTCCTAGGAAGTTTTCTTGAATTTGAGCTCTGGATAAGGCATCAGTGTTTAGAGGAAAACCGAATGTCCACCTTTGCACTAATCGCCAACAAAAAGTTCTTGCTTGTTCAATTGTTTATTTTAGTTAATCTTCACTTGTTGCAATTTTAATAGTCGAATTATAGAATAGACGCGTGTGTACATGACCAGTAGATGTGTAAGAATGGTAAAGAATGTAATGATCAATGCTAGAGCAACTAGCTTTTTTAAGCATGTACATAACAGAGTCATAACAGAGTTGCAGTCAAAACAAACAGTGGCGCGAAGCATTTACATTTAAATATAAACTAAGCATAAAGTTCGGGTTCTGCTCCCGACATACTACCCCCGTTGGAAGTGATCACTTTCAACCGATATGGTCCGAAAGAGGCAGAACTGCAAGCTTGGTTACAGCTCGCTTGATCAGGCCAACCGAGGTTTGAACCATGGCTACCCTGGGAACGCCATCATCGCCTGGTATCGTGGACTCCACCTTGCCGAGCCTCCATTTTAGTGCAGGAAGATTTTCATCCTTGAGCAGCACTAAGGAGCCAGCCTTGAGGGCCGTTCGCGAAGTTTTCCATTTGCTGCGCTCCTGAAGAATCGTCAGATATTCGGTACTCCATTTGCGCCAGAAATTTTGACGCATTTGGCATACGCGTTGCCAGCGATTGAGACGCCCTTCCTTCAAATGGGTGATGTCAGGCTCATCTATAGCTGTGAACGTAGACCCAATGAGAAAGTGTGCAGGCGTTAGAAAGCTTGAGTCGTCTGGGCTTTCTGAAATTGCATAGAGTGGGCGAGAATTAAGAATTGTCGAAACTTCATAGACTAGAGTACGAAGTTCATCGAGAGCTAAAACAGAAGACCCAGCAGCACGAAAGAAGTGATATTTGGCAGACTTGACTGCCGCCTCCCATAATCCACCAAAATGTGGAGATCGGGGCGGTATAAAGTTCCAATCAATTCCATTAGCTAGACAAACTTCCGATACAGCGCTGTTGTGCGGGTCGCTTAAGAATAATTCTCTCAGTTCAGCTAATTCGTTTTTAGCGCCAACGAAGTTTGTTCCGTTGTCTGTCCAGATAACGCGTGGTTTGCCCCTGATACTTATAAAGCGTCTCAGAGCAGCAATAAATGATGCTGTCGTTAGGTCCTTGACGACTTCGAGATGAGTAGCTTTAGTACTGAAGCAGATAAAAATGGATATGTAGCACTTTTCAGGTGCCTTATTCCTGGTCTCTGGCTTGTAAAGAAAAGGTCCACAGTAATCGATTCCTGTTGTGTGGAACGCTGGATTTGGACGAACGCGATCTGCTGGCAGCCTGCCCATAATATGCTCGGCATATCGTGGCTTCAGGCGAAAGCATCTCAAGCACTTATTGATGACGCTGGCCACAGTTTTGTATTCCTCCAATTGGCCAATATGCCTGCCTTATTGTTGCGAGAAGACTTCTTGGGCCTGCATGCAGCAACTTTTGGTGATAATGCACGATGATTGCATTTGTGACCGGGTGCCCTTTAGGAAGCAAAATAGGATGACGCGCGTCGTAATCCAGTTGCGAATTGTGTAGCCTGCCTCCAACTCTGATGAGTCCATTTCCGTCGATGAATGGGTAGAGAGAAAGCAAATTGCTTTTGGCTGGAAGCGACTTCTTTGAGGAAAGCATCGCATAGTCTATGGCAAAGGCGACTTCTTGTATGTTTTTAACAAAGAGATATGTGCCCATGCGCAGATCCTCGACGGTCAAATTGAGCGTAGCTGGAGTGCATTTCTTCGATAAAGTGAGCCAAAATTTGCGAACATAAGCAAAAATTCGTTGCAAAGAAGTGAACGAGTTTTGATATTTGCAAAAACTGGTTAAATCGTATTTTGTTGTGGTGATCAGCACCTTGCGACGGCGTTCTGGCAAGTCGACATCTGGCAGCACGTTTGTAGGCCACTTGGATTTGGGCTCGTTAAGAAACTGAGGACCATGTTTCCACAGCTTGTCATTTATCAATTCCTTTGGTGTGCAGCCTCGAGATAGTATGTCAGATGGGTTACAGGCTGTTGGCACGTGATGCCAAGTCATTTCCTGAGTTAACTCCTGTATTCTACTGACGCGATTTGAAACAAATACGTTGAATTCCGATGGCGATGATCGAATCCATGAGAGCGTTATTGTAGAGTCGGACCAGCAATGGTATTCACATTGAAATGGAACAATGCGAGCGAGATTAGCGACCAATTCAGCTAGAACCAATGCAGCTGACAATTCCAACTTTGGTATCGTAAGAGTTTTCAAAGGGGCGACTCTAGATTTTGAGCATAAAAGATGTGTTGATATTGAGTCCTGTGATTCCGAACGAAGGTAAATACAAGCGCCGTATGCCAGGCTGCTTGCATCACAAAATGCATGAATTTGAAATGATGCTGCAGGAATCATCGCGTACCGTGGAAATTTGAGTGCACTGACAATGGAAAGTTGAGAGAAAAGCTGGCTCCATGCTGATTGTAGCTCTGCTGGCATTGCGTCGTCCCAGTTGAGTTGATGTTTCCATAATGTTTGGATAAATATTTTGGCCTTTGTAATGATAGGCGCAATTAAGCCAAGCGGATCGTAAGTTCTGGCGACTGTGGATAGAACAGCGCGCTTGGTGGCTGGTCCATCCGGCAAAATTTTTGAAAAATTGAATAAGAAGTTGTCAGAACTGACGTTCCATACCAGCCCCAAGGCTTTCGCGATTCCATTTCGATCATCAAATGTTAGCAGCTTCTCCTTATCCACTTCGAGTTCACCATCGAGCACGGCTGATTCATTAGAGCACCATTTGCGAATGGGGAATTGGCCACGGCTGAGCAGCCCCTTGACCTGGCGTTTAATTTCCACTACGTCTTCAATGCTGTCTCCACCAGACATAAGGTTGTCTACGTAGAAGTCTCTCTGAACGATCCTCGAGCCAATAGGGAACGTTTCCTCCTCATCAAGTGCTAGCTGATGCATAGTCCTTATTGCCAGAAACGCTGCGGATTTGGTACCATATGTGAGTGTGTCCAATTTGTATGCTTTTATGTCATCTTCTGAGTTATCGCGCCATAAAATTATCTGTAAGTATTCATCAGGATGAGAAACTTTGACACATCTGTACATTTTGCATATATCTCCGCATAGAGCTATTTTGAAAAATCGAAATCTGAGCAATGTGGTGAATATTGTGGCTTGAATTGTGGGTCCCGCCAGCAATAGATCATTCAGAGAGTAGCCAGAGGTCGATTTTGCCGATCCATCGAAGACAACCCGAAGTTTTGTAGTTGTGCTATCGAGCTTCTGGACGCAGTGGTGCGGCAAGTAAAATTTGGGTGCCTTGCACTTATCAGAAACAAGAGACATGTGACCTAAGCTGAGGTATTCTTGAATAAATGCAGCGTATTGCGATTTGATGTTGGGATCCTTGGCCAGCTTTGTCTCCAAGCCCCTGAATCTGCGCAAAGCACGATGGTAAGAATTTCCGAGCATGCAAACATCTGTTTTAAATGGAAGCTTGACCGAGTATTGTCCATTTTCAAGACGAGTGTGATTTTGCTTGAAGAAATCCTCACAAAAAGAGTCCTCTTCAGACATCGAAGCTGAAGAAGCATAGTTTTCGATCTCCCAAAACCGTTTGACTAAATCCTCGAGCGAAGAGTCTTGAATTTGTTGAGTTGTCGCCTTGGTAAGAGAAACTAGCGATGAACGTTTAATGTTTGAATGTGAGATTCCGCCAGATACCGTCCAACCCAGTTTGGTTTCCTGCAGAATCAGTTTGCTGTCCAAAATGCGTATTTGCCCAGTGCAAATTAAGTCGAAGAACAGGCCTGCTCCGATGAGCAAGTCGATGCGTTGAGATTTGTGAAAATTCGGATCAGCAAGAATGACGTTGGCAGGTATCTGGAAAGTACTTTTGTTGAAATCATGTTGCGGCTGGTAGTCCGTGATGGTTCGTGTCACGACGGCTACAAATGAGGCTCCATAGCCAGCGTTTTGCGACTTGACAACGATGTCTACTGCCTTATCAGAGTCTAGCGCAGATTCTCCGATTCCCGAGATTGCTACATGTGATCGACGAGTTTTTAGCTGTAGTTGATTTGCGAAACGAGTAGTGATAAAATTCAGCTGAGAAGCAGAATCTAAAATTGCACGGCATTGAATGTGCTCTCCAAAACGATTTTGCACCAAAACTATGGCCGTAGCCAGCAACACGTAGTCATCAGGCATATCATTTGAGGCTTGGTGTGGAGGGCATGAAACCGAACTAGATATTAGCGAGGATGAGGCCTGACTTGAATCTGCCAGGGAGGAGCTGGGTGCAGAGTTGGCTGATATATGCAAGAGCGTGTGATGCCTCAATTGACACTGTCTGCAGCTACCTGATCTGCACTGTTGCAGCGTGTGCCCCTTGCGCAAACAATTTAAGCATAAGTGCATTTTCTTAGCTTCCTTATAGCGCAAATTGGGCGAGAGGTTCAAAAATCGAGTACATTTTGAAATATAATGCTCCCCAGAATCACAAAATACGCATGTTGCCTTTGTGTTCGATGTTGAGGACGAAGACAAAGTGATAAGAGAGTTTTTCGTAGATTTATGTGATGATTTTCCCACCTGGTTGCTAGGTGTTAGTGTTACCATAGCATTTTCGACGTTTTCCATAGCTCTGCATCTTTTTTCCAAAAACGAGGCCATTGTTTTCCATGCTGGAAGTTCGTTGGGTCCAATTGACTCCTCCCATCGCTCACGCGTGCGTTGATCAAGTTTCTGAGCGACGACATGAATCAAAAATCCATCCAAGATTTGAACAGGATCTGCTAACGTGTTGATGGCTCTTAAATGTGAGTTCATTTTGTCACTGAGCGTCCGCAAGCAAATAGCCGAGCCCTTCTCCACACCATTTAGCCCAAAAATTGCCTTTACGTGTGCCTGGAAATGAAACAACTTATTATCGAATCGATTACGAAGCAGATTAAAAGCAGTAGTATAGTTGTCTTCAGTCGGCTCAATTGAGCGTATGGTCTCCAATGCGACTCCCTCTAAGCAAGATAAGAGATGTTGGAATTTTTCAACCTTACTCATTTCCAAGTCGTCTTCGATAACTGTGGAGAAGATGGCGTAAAAGTGTGGCCAATCCATGTACGAGCCACTGAATTTGGCCAGTTGCAGCTGCGGAAGCCTTGATGATCGAACCGCGACGATGCTTGGCGTGTCGCTTGTAAAGTTACGCACTGCAGTAGAATTTAGAACGGGTGATTTGCGCTGCAACGACACGAGTTCACGAGACAGTGCAGACTTAACCTCAATGTATGCATCGTTGAAGTCAGCCCGCGTGTTTGAGGTTAACTCCGCAAGATCCATTTTTTCCAAGGCGACTTGCGCATCATTGAATTCCGTTTTCATCGTTTCCAGATACTCCAATCGAACTGAAAAGTCTGACTCGTCCATTCCAGCGATTTTCTCAGCAGTAAGATTGGCATTCCAAGCATCCAATTGACGTTTCACAGAATCTGCTTTCGCCTTGTAGAAATATTTCTGATTGTCCGCGTCGGTCATTGCAATGCCGAATAGATGAGACTGCCTTTTGAACAAAAAAGAACACCCTGTTTATACGCGCCGTTATGTGCAAAGACCCGTATGTATGTATGTACGAGTATAACTGCACAACAATATGTGCAAAGCAGATGCACCAAATAACTGTTATTAGTTTGCCTTGATATATGTATATATGCACCCACGACGATTTTAGGCTTTTACATATATTTTTACTGTACAACGATATGTACAGATGCTCACAAGATATATTGTTAACTGTATAAATTTATATGTTTAATTGTCTGCACAACGATATGCACAGAGCGAAAGCACGCACAAGTATGTGTATGTATGCACACGAAACTGGGCACAGCAGGTCGAAAGAAATGAGTGTATGTGTGTCACCGAATTTTCGCGCGCGAATCAAAGAGTACACCGATATGTACAAATCTTTAGGTTTTATATTTGTTACCGACATGCAACAATTAACCATGAGCGAACGAATGTCTATATACTGATTTGCCACCGAATTGTAACAAATCAAACGACCACGAAAATTGCAATAAACGACCGACAAACTAAGAAAAATCACGTCGGGGTCACCAAATGTTTAGAGGAAAACCGAATGTCCACCTTTGCACTAATTGCCAACAAAAAGTTCTTGCTTGTTCAATTGTTTATTTTAGTTAATCTTCACTTGTTGCAATTTGAATAGTCGAATTATAGAATAGACGCGTGTGTACATGACCAGTAGATGTGTAAGAATGGTAAAGAATGTAATGATCAATGCTAGAGCAACTAGCTTTTTAAGCATGTACATAACAGAGTCATAACAGAGTTGCAGTCAAAACAAACAGTGGCGCGAAGCATTTACATTTAAATATAAACTAAAAAAAATTTTGGGTTTTGGTTCTGAAAAAAAAAAGAGGATTTTTTTTTTCCGGGTGGGTTTTGTTTTTTTATATTTTTTTTTTTTAATTTTTTTTTCCTTTTTTGTAATTTTTTATTGGGTTTTTTTATTTTATTTAGCCATAAAAGGGGCCTATGATCTTTTAATATTTTGAACTCTCTATAGAAAAGGAAAGACTTGAAATATTTGTTGGCCATTCTAAAGCTAATAGTTCTTTTTCTATTGCTGAGTAATTGAGTTCGTGTTCGTTAAGAGTTCTACTTGCATAGCAAATGGGATTATGCTCTTGAGATAATTCAGTACCTATAGCTATATTACTCGCATCTGTTGTTAATGACAATTTCTTTTCGAAGTTAGGGTATATTAGTATTGGATAGGACGTGATGAGTACTTTTAGTTTTTCGAAAGCGGACAAAGCCGTTATCTTCTGTATTAAATATTGCTCTTTTTTTTAATTTGAGTGTCATTGGTTTTGCTATTTTTGCAAAATTGGGGATGAACTTACGGTAAAATCCGCAGAGTCCAAGAAAAGACTTTATTCCTTTTGTGGTTTTAGGAATGGGAAAATTAAGAAAAGGAAGAGGATTTCTTTCTTCAGAAATTCACATTTATCACGTTGCAATTTTAAGTAAGCTGATCGTAGCTTTTCGAATATTCTTTTCAATGATATTATGTGTTCCTCTAATGAAGTGGAATAAATGATAATATCATCTAAGTAAACTAAATATTGGGAAATCATGGAATAAAACGCGAGTTTAATAATCGTTTTTTTTTCACAAGAGCGCGACGGCATTATGTGTCGTTCGGAGTTAAACGTAAGAAGAAGGAAAGTACGAAAGATCAGAAAAGAACATATTCAGATCAGTGTGACCAAATTACAAAATATGATTGTTGCTTAATTTTTTTTAGTATTTCTCAACAAACATATTCAAAATCAATTCATTTCAGATATACATTTTAAATGTTTGTTTTTCTGTAGGTTTTTTGTTTAAATATCTGATAACATGTAATTTCTACATATATATTTTACATCAATTTCTTTTTTGGAATATAGTTGTCTTACATAGTGATACTTTATGTCGATATGCTTACTTCTATTATGTAGTATTGGATTCTTAGCTAAACATAAAAGTACTCTGATTTTCGCAAAAAATTAAGATTGATTGATCTATCAACAAACCCATTACCTGCTGAAATTTTTCAAAAATACTGCTTCTCTTGTCGCAATGAATAATGCGACATATTCGGCCTCCACTTTGCTTCTTGGACTCCCAGGATATAAGACCTCCTGCGTTTATGAAGACATATCCACTATAGGATTTACGATCCGAAGTGTCATTTGCCCAATCTGCGTCGACGTAGCCATGAATCGGTTTACCTGTTGTGTGATAATGAAGCTTGAGTCCGAGATGCCCTTCAAATACCTTAGTATACGCTTGGCAGCGACTTCATGCTCCTTATGTGGGTTCACATTTCTTTGAGCCAATTTGCAACTGAATGTAGTATATCTGGCCTGGATGTGATTGCCAAATACATGAGTGATCTGATAAGTGATTGATAGTGATTCTCGTTAACAGGCTTGCAGTAAGGATCAGTACACTTTACTTGGTAACTTGCCTTCAAAGGCGTTGCTACAGATTTGCAATCTAACATGCCCCAGGTGTGTAGCATACTCTCGATATATTTCATGTGACCTATGGATATGGCTTCAGTTTCACCTTCTCGCTCAACTTCGATGCCCAAGAAATGATGAAGCTGTCCGCTATCTACTACTTTAAGCTCTTTTGTAATTGACTCTTTTATGTCAATCAAATCCTTTTTACGCGAGCTTGCAATGAGATGATCGTCGACATATACTGCAATTATGTTATTTTTGTTTTCCTTATTGCGTGTGTAAACACTCGGCTCGCTGGCACAGGGAACAAAATGCAGTTTTCGCAAAACTGCATCGAGCTTGACGTTCCACTCTACCGCTCTGTATTAGCCCGTAAAGTGACTTCTTTAGTCTCAAAACTTTAAGTTATGCTCAACAGCCAGAGATATAATAAGTCTCACCGACGAATATCTGACAACTGGTGAAAACGTTTTATAAAAATCGATACCGTATTGTTGTGCACATCCTTTAGCCACCAACCTCGATTTAAATTGCGTCACGTTGCCCTCCTTATCTCTTTTGATGCCAAAAACCCGTTTACTACCAATGGCTTTCTAACCTTCTGGTAAGTCCTGAATTGACGCTACCCACTCTTGACTTATTTCAGACTGTATCGCTTCAGCAAACGTAACAGGAACCTTGACCTCTTGAACGGGCTGCCCGTTTTTATTTTCTTAAGACGGACAGGACCACGAATTTCCCGTTCTTCGGTATCATCGCTCTTAGCATTCTCGTAAACATCAAACGTAACAGGAACCTTGACCTCTTGAACGGGCTGCCCGTTTTTATCTTCTTCGGTATCATCGCTCTTAGCATTCTCGTAAACATCAGAACTATCATCATCATTAACCTCACTGCCAATTTGCTCTTCCTCAAGCACCTCAGCTCTATCTTTGTTGTTGTCCACTGCAAATATCTGAGAACCATCAACTCCAATTTCGTCAATAAGTGCCGTTTCGTTCTCGCTGTTCCCGTTCTTTGGGCACCCTATAGTTTCCTCTAGAAAAACGACGTCTCTACTCTCGATTACCTTGCTAGATCCAGAACACATCAATCTGTAGGCCTTCGCTGTCGTTGAATACCCAATCATCATGAATTCAATGCCTGTTGCCTTGAACTTTTCTGCATGTTTCATATTTAATGCAATCGCTTTGCATCCAAAGATTTTCAAATATGATATCGAAGGCTTTTGACTCTTCAATGACCTTGTCTCCGATCTGTTGCGTACGTATGCTGCAGTCCTTACTGTCTCTCCCTTTAGAAACTCATTCACTCCTGAATGTATAATTCTCATTGCCGTTTCCACGAGTGTCAGGTTAGCGCGCTCAGCAACTCCGTTTTGCTGCGGAGTGTACAGTACTATCAATTGCCGCTAATACCGTTTTCGGATAAAAAATTCTGAAACTCGTGGCTTATATATTCGCGACCGTTATTGCTGTGAATTGCTTTAAGTTTTTCACCGCTCTGTTTTTCGGGGAACGCGACAAAGTCTTTAAACACGGGAAGTAATTCATGACGGGTCTTTAACAAATATACGAACATATATCGCGAATAGTCATCAATAAATGTTACGGAATATCTTGCTCCACTGGCAGATACTTTGTTCATTGGCCCGCAAATGTCCGAATGAACTTTCCCTAGCACTTTGTCCGCACGATTTTTTGCCATTCTTATACCCTTCGACCATTGAAAATAGTCGATTAAGGGTATACTAACTTTGTGCAAAATGTATGTAACAGGCATAAGGAGGCGTGGCAGACCCCATAAAGTATATATATTCTTGCTCAGGATCACTAGCCGAGTCGATTAAGACATGTCCGTCTGTCCGTCTGTTTGTTTGAGACAACAGATCTCAGCTATTAAAAAAACTAGAGACACCAAATTTGGTATGAAGGGGCCTATATATTCGGGGCAGGTGAAGTTTATGTCAAATGTTTGATGCCAAGCCCACCGCCCCCGCAAATCGGTAATTTACGATTACACAGCCCCACAACATTTTTTTTTTGTCATGATCTGGGCATGCGGCATATGCAGTTATATGTATTTTGGGTCGCTGAATCCGAATCCAGGGTCGAAATTACGTCATCACGTCTGGATTTCGACATAACCTCACAAAACTGAAAAATTTTAAAATTTCCCCAAAAAGATATAGAATCATGATCTGGTCATGCGATATATGTTTTCTCATGTATTTTTTGACTTTCTAAGTCCGATTCTTTAATCAAAATGTCTCCTGCACGTCTAAGTTTCGACTTAACCTCAAAAAACATGAAAAATCTTTAAAGCGCCAAAAAATAATGGGGGGTCATGACCTGGTCATGTGATATATGTTTTCATATGTTTTTGGACCTCTTTAATCCAAATCTGAAGTCAAAATATTTTCAGGACATATACTTTTCAAAATAACCTAAAAATTTTTCAAAAATTTTTCAAAAACTGGGTTTTTGGTTTGAAAACTAAGTTTTTTAATGTAATTAATGTAGGTTTTGAAAAAAAAAATGTTTTCATTCTAAAATACCACTTTAAATACTCTTTCAACGGCTTTTGCAATACGCCTTTTTAAGGTGTCATTGTTTCTCCTGTAATTTTTTTTCTAATGCATTTATATTTTAGGTTAGTCCATGAATGATCATTAAAAATATTTTAGCTGAATCCAGAACAAAAAAACCCAGTTTTTGAAAAATGTTTGAAAAAATGTTTAGGTTATGTCGAAAAGTATATGTCCTGAAAATATTTTGACTTCAGATTTGGATTAAGGAAGTCCAAAAACATATGAAAACATATATCACATGACCAGGTCATGACCCCCCATTATTTTTTGGCGCTTTAAAGATTTTTCATGTTTTTTGAGGTTAAGTCGAAACTTAGACGTGCAGGAGACATTTTGATTAAAGAATCGGACTTAGAAAGTCAAAATACATGAGAAAACATATATCGCATGACCAGATTATGATTCTATATCTTTTTGGGGAAATTTTAAAATTTTTCAGTTTTGTGAGGTTATGTCGAAATCCAGACGTGATGACGTAATTTCGACCCTGGATTCGGATTCAGCGACCCAGATCATGACAAAAAAAATTTTTGTGGGGCTGTGTTATTAACCAAAGTATTAAACTTATAAAGTTCTGCTTCGGTATGTATAAAGGTAAATTCAAGTCAACGTTTTCAGTACAAATGTTCGGTACGGGCAGCAGCTTGCGCTCTGCTTTGAGCAGTTGACGCAGACGTCGACGTTGCGTCGTGTCGCTTTACTCTTTACGTTCGTCGCTGTGTGAGTGAGAGCGAGAGGGCTATATGTAGTAGAAGAATTTGTTTGAAATTATGAGTATAGTTACACGCTTGTAACGAATTTTTATTTATTATTTATTTTTGATTGACTTTAAGCCACTATATTGTCACTAGCCATCTTTTTTAGGCTTGCCATATTCAAATGACCATAACGATAATGCCACTTTCACAATTCATCATTTGCTCACAAGTACATGCACCGATTGTTCGAAGTATCAACAACAAAAAGATTTCCAGCCTCTCTTGCCTGTAGCACATCTTCATTTTGACCGTTCTTTATATAAACACTTTGCTTTTGAAAAATAACTTTATACCCTTTTTCAACGGCTTTCACTACCGATATGAAATTACTTTGCAAGTCTTTTACATAAAGCATAATTTTCAAATTAACGGAACCATTTTTTGTTTTAAGGACCACCCTACCGACGCCAGCCGAAAATATGTATTTTTCTCCTGCGAGTAATATTTTCTTTATGCTCTTTAATGTCTACGAACCACGACCTTTCACAACACATGTGAGCTCCACTGTCCAAGCACCACATCGATTTCGTTAAAACGTCATCTTTGTTAACATTTGCAAGCATAGTTAACGACTTCTTTTTGCAGTTGTTTAAATTTCAGCATTATTGTCTTTCTCTTTGCACTGAGCAATGAAGTGACCCTCGCGACCAGATCGAAAGCATTTTTTATTCTTTTTTGCATTACTGTTCTTTTGCGTAAATCTATTTTTCTTGTCTCCCTTTCCACTGGGACGCGACACAAATACATGTTGAACACAAAGTTCTGTTTCGTCCGAACTCATTCTTTGTCTCTCTTCCTCTTTTATGATTTTCACTTTTAAATCAGAGAGAGACGGTAAGTGTTCACGCGTTTCGATCGCTACCACGAAATTTTCGAATTTTTTACCGAGCCCCGACAACAGCAAAATATTGAGAATGTATTCAGAAATGTCCATATCAATTTCTTTCAGCTTTTCAACGATATCCACAAGCTCATTTATAAAATTTTGTACGCACGAATTTTCCGACAAACTTAACCGCAGTAATTTCCTGAATAAGGTAATTTTTATGGCGGGTCCACGACGCTTGTACACAGCTGCAAGCTTGTGCAAAGCTTCTTTGGAAATTGCTAGTGCTTTTTAATCTAGTTCGTCATATTGAGAACTTTGCACCACTGTATCGCTTTCTTGCTTCACGCGTCTTCCACACGCTAACGAACACATACTTGAGTGCACCAATACACTCTTCATTTGCACCGACCATACAGTGTAATTTTCGCCTTCCAATTTGTCGATCGCACACAACCCTTGTCCAATCATGTTTATAAAAAATGTTCAAGCTAATTAACACAACAATTATTTTCCTCTTGATCACACAAAATTATTCAATTCTTCACTACTCCTGGGCCCATAACCTATTGGGAAATGATGGAGTAAAACGCGTGGCGTTATAGTGTCAGTTTAATAATCGTTTTATTTCGCATAAGCGCGACGGCGTTGTGTGTCATTCGGAGGTAAACGTAAGAAGAAGGAAAGTACAAGAAAACAGAAAAGAATTTGTTTGTGGCGGCGGCAGTCGGATCTTCCTTCTGTGTTGGGGGATCGTTGGTGGAGGCGAAAATGCTGTGAAACACGAAAAATACCGACGCGAAAACAATTCGAATAAAAGGAGACAATGCGGGGCGCGTGGCGTTCACTTCACTTATATTTTTTCAACTGGTTTCATGTTAATTTACAATGTAATCTTAAGTCTAACTTAGCATTACTTCGGATAAAAGAGCGCGAGAGCTTTTGGTGACTCTCGCACTGTTTACGCCGCAACGCTGCCTACTTTTAGGCGGCTACGTTTCGACGTAAACATCCCGCCCCCCTTGCAATACTATTGCAAATAGCTGGGGCCGGGATCTTTTTGGAGGCCGCTGGAGGGGCTTGATGGGCGCTGGCGGACTACGTCTTAAAGACACCGGATAATACCCAGCCAAACAGAGTGTTCTGGGCCAACGGCAAACCACCGTGGGATGGAACCAGCCCTGGGAGGAGTACGTCTCCATAGACGTCGGCCCCCACAACGATGGATACTCTGCTTGGCACATGGCATCGAGTGTCCGCTAGCGTGATGCCCGGATAGCTGCTTTGGAGCTCCTTGTTCACCTTTTGTGCCGGAGTCCTGATCTGCACATCTTCCATCTTTAGAATCACTGTGATGGAGAACTCTGGCGAGGCCCTCGACCTGAACAGGGCTCGGCAAAACCCATTTTCGGCGGAAAGGCCAAAAGCCTTTGCCAATGAGGTGGGCATGCGGCTGTGTGGGCTGCACGCGTCCAACAGCACACGCACCTCGAAGATCTTGCCGGCCATGTCCAGGTTGACTATGGCGGTCGGCATCATGCTGATCGCCACAGATGGGGACGTCGCCAGGGACTCCAAAGGTGGAAGAGGCGTCACGGATGGCAAGGTTGCCTGTGTCTCTTGCCTCTCGGGTTGGGAGGTGATTGGAAGGTGGAGAAGCGTGTGGTGGCCCTCGCCGCATGTACGACAGGTGCCTCCACTGCGACATGAACCCTTCGAGTGTTCATGGGCGAGGCAGTTCGGGCAGTATTTGTTGATTAACACTGCCCGAAGACGCTTCTCCGCAGCCAGACGCAGGAATCTCTGTCACTTCTTCAGGGCGTGGACTCCTCTGCATACGCGGCATCTGAAGGAGTTTACCCCTTTTGGTTTCGCTGGTGTATGTGCCTTTGGTGGTGCCATCTTACTAATCTGGAAAGGAGAAGGTGGATATATGGATTAGTATTTGGAGAACATATATCCACTGATGGACAACACAAGGTTAGGAGGGTGTCTGGACTGTGTCCTCTAAAGGAAGTAGGACTAATTTTGCTACTGGCCTTTTGATAACGCCACGGGTGGTGAGGATGTCTACCACGCGGACAATATCATCCGCGCCAGGATGTGTAGCGTGGATTCGGCCCAGACGCTATTCGTTGACTGGAAGATTGTCTTCTTTGACAACCACCATATCGCCGACTTGGAGGTTTCTCGTTGGGAGTTGCCATTTGGAGCGTTTGTGCAACTCTTTGAGGTATTCCTCTTTCCAACGGAAGCAAAACTGTTGATGTCTTTGATGCCTTTGCTCTTTGCTGATCTTGATCCTTGTGGTAAAGGATGACACGGTCGAAAGATTCGACTGGGCTACTGGTCCAGTGAGGACCCAGCCGAATATGGTCTCTTGACCGAGCAGGGTTCCACAAATTTTGGATACAGAGCCACTCTTCATAATAGATGGGAGGATATCGGCTCCTAAGAGCACGTCTATCTGAGAGCTCTGGTGGAAGTGCGGATCAGCGAGTTGGAGGTTTGGCAGGTCCTTCAGAAGATCCTTGGACATTGAGTAGGATGGAAGGTTACCTGCCAATTGAGGAAGAACAAAGGCTGCAGTTTTTAGCTGTAACCTGGGAGTGATCGGGGAGCCAATCTGGAAGTGACACAACTTTTGTGGATTGGCTGAGATGGCTTGATTTAAGCCAGCTACCTGAACTTTCACGGCTTGGTAGGAGGGCTTCATGATGTTGAACATCCGTTCGGAGATGAACGTAGCCTCTGATCCTGGATCGATCAGTGCACGTGCCTTATAAGTCGTGCCCAAATGGCAAACGTTTATAAGAGCAGTGCCGAGAAGAACACCTTGTGTGTTCGCCGTGAAATAATTCTGAATATTAGTCGTCGGAGGAGTGGACTGTATATTCGAATTTTGGGGAGTTGGTGCAGAATCTGCTGAAGAGGGCGCAGTAGGAGGGGTGCCACGATGCAGGAGTGTATTATGGCGACCCTTGCACGTAAAACAATTATGTTGACTCGTGCAATCTTTAAGGATGTGTCCTCTTGCGAAGCAGTTTAGACACAACTTCTGTTGTTTGATGAAATTGGACCTTTCATCAACAGCCATTTGGAGAAAGAGCGGACACAGACGTATAGGATGGTTCTCTTTTTGAGCAAAGTTTGCAGGTTTGTGGTTTGCCTACAACCTTTGTCTCAAAGGAGTTGACCTTCCTTGTAGGAGGCTCCTTTCGAGCAGGGTTGGAATTAGTCTGCGCGCTTGTACTGGGTTGTACGTCCTCTATCGCTTCCAATGTGCGATAGCGCTCTGAAAGGAAGTCTGACATTTCCTTCCATGACGGAATTTCAGCCTTATTTTGTACGGACTACTCCCAGAGTGACAACGTCGGCCTTGGGAGTTGCGACGAGCATAGGAAGACAAGAAGGCAATCCCAGTTCTCTGTGCTGATTTTGGAGTGGTCTAGAGCCGTCAAGCAACTTTGAATAGTGCTTTGAAGGATTTGGATGGCGGCTCCAGACTCATGAGAAACTGACGGAAGGTTGAAAAGGATCTTAAGTTGGCTGTTCACTAACAGCCTCTTATTTTCGAACCTGTCCGTCAAGTTTTTCCAAGCAGACGAGAAACCCTCATTCGTGAGAGGGGACTTGGACACGATTGCTTTCGCTTCTCCACTGGTCTTAGCATTAAGGTGGAATAGTTTTTCGATCTGACTTAAGCCAGGATCGGAAATGTAGACCGCTGTGAAGAGATCACGGAAAGTTGGCCATTTAAGGTAGTCACCGCTGAAAACTTCAGCATCGAATGGTGGTGACCGGTAGCTTCGTGGGTAGGAGGCTACTTGTGGTGCTGCAGGTGCTGGAGTGGGAGCTGTTGCGGTCTCTATACTCTCATTTAACTGAGAGGCAAGTTCCTCGTATATAGAGTAGCAGTGGTCATACCGGGCTTGCATGGCGAGTTTGTCCTCAGCATTCGTCTCCGTTTGAGACAATGCGTTGGAACAGAGTTCATATTTAAGCTCCACGGCAGTCCATATGGAGCGAAGCTGCTCAAGACGCACTCTATGAGTGTGAAGTGAAGCTGTTGGAGAAGATTGAAGCCTAGCTTCGAACTGCGTGAGCTTATCGGACGAGTTGATGAACTCTTGAAGTGCCATTTTTAGCGCCTGGGAGATCTGATGACCAACTGAACGAGTGACTGGAGGAGCGCGCACCGAAATTGTTGGTACCTGAGCAACTTTGGATTTGGCCGGAGTTGGAACTTTCCGTAGAGTGGCGGGAGAAGGAGCTCTACCAAGAAGGGAACTTGGAAGAGAGCTGGAGCGTCTATGCGTAGTCGTGGGTACAATAAGGTGTTTCTTGGTGTCTTTACCACTATCAATTGGCATAACAAGCTTTCAAAAAAACGAAAAGAAATGCAATTGATGCTGGTGACGGAGCCAGAAACGTGAAACAGAAGAGCGTAGAAAAAATCGGACGAGCAGAATTTCTTATTTCAACAATAAACAAGAATGTTATACAAATAGAACGGAATTTTATCGAAACTATTGAGCGAGGAATTTGTTGATAAGTTACAAGGCAACACGCTTTTTCTTGAAAAGATTGCAAAAAAAATAATATAATTATTATTTTATAATTATCGATATATTTTATTGAGTAATAATAACTATCGAAACAATAATTATACTCATCATGAAATTCTGAGAGAAAGAAATGCAAAATAATTTATTTAAAAAAAATAATATTATAATTGTGGAAAAAATAAATAAATAATTATTTATTAATAGGATATATTTTCTCAGACGGAGGAAAATATATTCGATAATCTCTTTGCAATGTTGCAGCGCTTGTAATACCACAACGCAGTGCACAATAAGACGACAAATATCAATAAGTGACTTTAAAAGTCACGGTTGCCCACCAAGAAATATTTTTAAAATTTGAGCTAGTGCCGCCCTGGAACGATAACACTGAGTGAATGGGAAAAAGTGGTGGTCGGTCGATTGTGATCGAACTGCGATCACTAAGGCAAACTGCGATCACTAGACTGACAAAAATAAACAAAAGAAATAATGAAATATAATGAAATATTTCTTTGTGTTCAATTAAGTGATTAATTTAAGTTTTTCACAAAATAATGTAACAATGAAATAAAGCGATATAATATAATATGTTTGTGTTTTAATTAGATATTTAATTGTAAGAATGTATGGATGTATGTGTGTAGTGCCGGTGCAGCCGAAATATTGCTGCCGGCAAAATGTATTATATATGTTGTGTGTATTTTATATGTTTACATAAATAAATGAATAAATGTGAAGGAAATGCAGTGTTATTTTTTATTTGGAGGTTTGGACCTTGGCAATGTATTTTAATGGGCAACGTAAGTATGTAGTAAGTGCGTATATATTACACATATATTAGCATACAATTTTTTTCTTTTTTTTAAGTTAGAATGGAGAGAATGTATGTACCTTTGTTCGTTGGAAATTGGTAGGAGAAGGTACATACATATATGTGGCAGAGATTTGTAAATAGAATCGGATGGATAAACTGTGTGTAATATGTTATTCGGTTTCCGTACATATATGTATATATGTATGGAAAACTTCGAAGGTGGCAGTCGTCTGTAAGTAAGTATGTGCTTACTAAGGCAGCAACATATGTACATACATACATACAGAGATGCCGGGACGCAAATTGCGAGGTTAGGACAACTTGTAAAAGAAATTTCTTTTCACAAAGGAACAATTACACACAGTCCTCTGCCGCGTTGGATAAGTATAAAATTTAGTACTTATCTGTGGGGGATCCTGACGAGATGCCGATGAACGTGGTTCGAGCGGAGCGAGGGGATGAAAATCCAGCGACGTATAGTGTCCAATATAAAGATATAAATCCGGCTCGAAGGACCAATGTTCGTGGCGGCGGCAGTCGGATCTTCCTTCTGTGCTGGGGGATCGTTGGTGGAGGCGAAAATGCTGTGAAACACGAAAAATACCGACGCGAAAACAATTCGAATAAAAGGAGACAATGCGGGGCGCGTGGCGTTCACTTCACTTATATTTTTTCAACTAGTTTCATGTTAATTTACAATGTAATCTTAAGTCTAACTTAGCATTACTTCGGATAAAAGAGCGCGAGAGCTTTTGGTGACTCTCGCACTGTTTATGCCGCAACGCTGCCTACTTTTAGGCGGCTACGTTTCGACGTAAACAGAATTGATTCAGATCAGTGTGACCAAATTACAAAATATGATTGTTGCTAAACTAACATATTACTTTTAGTATTTCAATTCTAAACAATCCTTATAGATGAAATCTTCTAGGAGGTTGTTCATACAACGTTGAAAAGTTGCTGGTGCATTTTTCAGACCAAAGGGTATACGAAGATATTCATAATGTTGCGCGTTTTGTTGAAAATGCTGTTTTGGATATTGATCGCGGGTCCATTTGAATTTGATGGAAACCTTTAACTAAATCAATAGTTGAGAAGTATTGACAGCGTCCAAGCTTGTCGAATATTTCGTCCATTACAGGAATAGGGAATTTGTCGTCAATGGCTATTTCATTGAGACTGCGATAGTCTATGACTAATCGAAATTTTGGTTTGCCAGAAGCATCGTTTTTCTTTGGGACAATCCAAATTGGAGAACAATAGGGGGAATTAGATTTCCTAATTATATTTTGTTCTATCATTTCGGTAATTTGTTTGTTTACCTCTTGATCAAACGCTTGGGAGTATTTATAAGGTTTTTTACAAATAGAGTCTTCGTGCTTTGTAAGAATAGAATGTTTAATCCTACTTATGAAGGTCAAATTTTCACCTTCTCTGTACTGAATATCATTGTACTCTAGCAAGACATGGGAAAGATGTTTCCTTTCTTCTGTATTCAGATGTTCCAATCTGAATACATTTGATTCTCTTAACTCGTCATCTAAGGCGTAGTTAGAGGGTATTTCTAGAAGGGCTTCTTCTATGGGAGGTGTTTTAAGAGGGGTTTCCTCAGTTTTAGAAGTCTTGTGATCTTCTAACTTAGATGACTTGGGGAACTCATTGGTGACCTTGAACTCATATTGTTTAAAGTGGGATTTCTGCATTATTTTTAGAAGGTTTTTCTCCTTTGTTGGGGTATGTAGAGGGGTTTCCTCTGCGTTAGATTACTTAGGGCACTCATTGGTAACCTTGGACTCATCTTGTTTTAAGTGGGGTTTACGCTTAATTATAAGGAGGTTCTTCTCCTTTTTTGGGTTAAGTAGAGGGGTTTCCTGTATGTTAGATGACTTAGGGCACTCATTGGAAGCCTTGGACTCATCTGCTTGGGTGTGGTCGTACCACATTTTAAATTGATATCCATTTATATTGACCGTTTGAGTTGAATAGTTAATTTGAGCATTAGTTGACTCTAAATAATTTCTACCTAACAGTAAGTCATATTTTTCTGAGAAATTGTGAATAAAGAAAGTTTGTTTAGTAGGACATAGTTTTCTTGAATGCAATGAAAGCCTTTGGTTTAGTACTATGGTGCCATTTATAGTGTGGACTTTTACTTTAGAAGGTTTGGTTGGGAAATTAAAAAATTTTGTTACATAATATTGATAGATGAACCAGTGTCTACTAGGCATCTAAGAGTAATATTATTCATTTTACTTTTTAAGAATGTGTTTCCTCTTCCTCTGAGTCGCTTTCCGATTCCGAGGCTGGTTGAAGAAAATTTTCGCCTGTGTCCATCTTGTGTTGGCCACTAGCACTTTCTCTTTGCATTTTAACTGGAGGGTTTGGTGCATTGCTACCTTGTTGTTGGTAATTAAGGGAATTTGGGCTCCACCTAAATTTAGTTTTTGCTTAAATTCACTGAAAACTTGTGGGCTTGATTCCACTGGTTTGGAACTAGTGCTTGGATAAGATTTATTTGTGGCATGCATTGCATTGCTCGCGAAATTTAGATTTTGTCCTTTACTCTTTGAGTTTTGGGAAGGGTTTGAGTTAGAGTTATTTTGGGATTTTGTATATACGCCTATACGCCATATACGTCTTCTTCTTGCGCTACTTGTTTGAGTTTGGATACTGTTGATATATCGGATCAAGCAAGAGTCATAAATACCCTATCAGGTACATTTCTCTTGATTACATTTTTAATTGTAGTGTTTAACGCATTTGTGTTAACTATAGTGTTGTTTATATCGTTCTCTAACATGAATTTGTTTGATATGATAAATGACTTAATTTCTAGATCTTCGACGAACTTACGGATATTTCTAGGGAAGGGTGTGTTGTAGAGACGTCGTAGCAGCTCCTCACATGGTGTCTGGGTTTTGTACTCATTGATAAGGGCATTCATCAGGTCTGGCTAGTTTCTGGCTCCGGATAGTTGGGATACGCGTTGGGCATCTCCTGCGAGTTGCCTCTCGATTGCACTGAAGAACACATGCTTCTGTCTGGTGTCACTTGTGGGGTAAAGGCACTGAACTCTACAGTGTTTTCGCTGAATGCAGATATTTGTCTGATTCAGGTGGGGCTCCGACAACAGTTGAACTTGTTCGGTTGCCATGATTTTGTTGTTTTGTTTTAGCAGAGTTTTTTTTTTGTTGTTGGTTGCTTTTACACTTTTATGGTTGATTGTTTTTACACTTTTATTGTTCTTTGTATGCAGTAGATTGACTATTGCGTGTCAATCACCGACTTTACGTAAAGTTCTTTGGCGGATAAATCGATTTAATTGTATTACGATGCACTTTTACCTTAGCGCCGATTCGCGTGGTTCAATCACAAAAAAGATACGCTTGGTCGTACAAAGATCTTTTATCACTATATTGATATGGGTAAACGAGTCGCACAATTTTTCTTTTTTATCCTACCGGCTGCGCCATTAACGAATTCAGACCGAGGGTTTATGAAAAAAAAATTAAAACACAGTTGTTTTTAAGTTTATTAGTTAAACACTTTTTTATTTGTTTCCAAAGGAAGAACTAGAGCCTATAAATTATCTAACGAAAAATACCGACGCGAAAACAATTCGAATAAAAGGAGACAATGCGGGGCGCGTGGCGTTCACTTCACTTATATTTTTTCAACTAGTTTCATGTTAATTTACAATGTAATCTTAAGTCTAACTTAGCATTACTTCGGATAAAAGAGCGCGAGAGCTTTTGGTGACTCTCGCACTGTTTACGCCGCAACGCTGCCTACTTTTCGGCGGCAACGTTTCGACGTAAACATCCCGCCCCCCTTGCAATACTATTGCAAATAGCTGGGGCCGGGATCTTTTTGGAGGCCGCTGGAGGGGGCTTGATGGGCGCTGGCGGACTACGTCTTAAAGACACCGGATAATACCCAGCCAAACAGAGTGTTCTGGGCCAACGGCAAACCACCGTGGGATGGAACCAGCCCTGGGAGGAGTACGTCTCCATAGACGTCGGCCCCCACAACGATGGATACTCTGCTTGGCACATGGCATCGAGTGTCCGCTAGCGTGATGCCCGGATAGCTGCTTTGGAGCTCCTTGTTCACCTTTTGTGCCGGAGTCCTGATCTGCACATCTTCCATCTTTAGAGTCACTGTGATGGAGAACTCTGGCGAGGCCCTCGACCTGAACAGGGCTCGGCAAAACCCATTTTCGGCGGAAAGGCCAAAAGCCTTTGCCAATGAGGTGGGCATGCGGCTGTGTGGGCTGCACGCGTCCAACAGCACACGCACCTCGAAGATCTTGCCGGCCATGTCCAGGTTGACTATGGCGGTCGGCATCATGCTGATCGCCACAGATGGGGACGTCGCCAGGGACTCCAAAGGTGGAAGAGGCGTCACGGATGGCAAGGTTGCCTGTGTCTCTTGCCTCTCGGGTTGGGAGGTGATTGGAAGGTGGAGAAGCGTGTGGTGGCCCTCGCCGCATGTACGACAGGTGCCTCCACTGCGACATGAACCCTTCGAGTGTTCATGGGCGAGGCAGTTCGGGCAGTATTTGTTGATTAACACTGCCCGAAGACGCTTCTCCGCAGCCAGACGCAGGAATCTCTGGCACTTCTTCAGGGCGTGGACTCCTCTGCATACGCGGCATCTGAAGGAGTTTACCCCTTTTGGTTTCGCTGGTGTATGTGCCTTTGGTGGTGCCATCTTACTAATCTGGAAAGGAGAAGGTGGATATATGGATTAGTATTTGGAGAACATATATCCACTGATGGACAACATAAGGTTAGGAGGGTGTCTGGACTGTGTCCTCCAAAGGAAGTAGGACTAATTTTGCTACTGGCCTTTTGATAACGCCACGGGTGGTGAGGATGTCTACCACGCGGACAATATCATCCGCGCCAGGATGTGTAGCGTGGATTCGGCCCAGACGCCATTCGTTGACTGGAAGATTGTCTTCTTTGACAACCACCATATCGCCGACTTGGAGGTTTCTCGTTGGGAGTTGCCATTTGGAGCGTTTGTGCAACTCTTTGAGGTATTCCTCTTTCCAACGGAAGCAAAACTGTTGATGTCTTTGATGCCTTTGCTCTTTGCTGATCTTGATCCTTGTGGTAAAGGATGACACGGTCGAAAGATTCGACTGGGCTACTGGTCCAGTGAGGACCCAGCCGAATATGGTCTCTTGACCGAGCAGGGTTCCACAAATTTTGGATACAGAGCCACTCTTCATAATAGATGGGAGGATATCGGCTCCTAAGAGCACGTCTATCTGAGAGCTCTGGTGGAAGTGCGGATCAGCGAGTTGGAGGTTTGGCAGGTCCTTCAGAAGATCCTTGGACATTGAGTAGGATGGAAGGTTACCTGCCAATTGAGGAAGAACAAAGGCTGCAGTTTTTAGCTGTAACCTGGGAGTGATCGGGGAGCCAATCTGGAAGTGACACAACTTTTGTGGATTGGCTGAGATGGCTTGATTTAAGCCAGCTACCTGAACTTTCACGGCTTGGTAGGAGGGCTTCATGATGTTGAACATCCGTTCGGAGATGAACGTAGCCTCTGATCCTGGATCGATCAGTGCACGTGCCTTATAAGTCGTGCCCAAATGGCAAACGTTTATAAGAGCAGTGCCGAGAAGAACACCTTGTGTGTTCGCCGTGAAATAATTCTGAATATTAGTCGTCGGAGGAGTGGACTGTATATTCGAATTTTGGGGAGTTGGTGCAGAATCTGCTGAAGAGGGCGCAGTAGGAGGGGTGCCACGATGCAGGAGTGTATTATGGCGACCCTTGCACGTAAAACAATTATGTTGACTCGTGCAATCTTTAAGGATGTGTCCTCTTGCGAAGTAGTTTAGACACAACTTCTGTTGTTTGATGAAATTGGACCTTTCATCAACAGCCATTTGGAGAAAGAGCGGACACAGACGTATAGGATGGTTCTCTTTTGAGCAAAGTTTGCAGGTTTGTGGTTTGCCTACAACCTTTGTCTCAAAGGAGTTGACCTTCCTTGTAGGAGGCTCCTTTCGAGCAGGGTTGGAATTAGTCTGCGCGCTTGTACTGGGTTGTACGTCCTCTATCGCTTCCAATGTGCGATAGCGCTCTGAAAGGAAGTCTGACATTTCCTTCCATGACGGAATTTCAGCCTTATTTTGTACGGACTGCTCCCAGAGTGACAACGTCGGCCTTGGGAGTTTCGACGAGCATAGGAAGACAAGAAGGCAATCCCAGTTCTCTGTGCTGATTTTGGAGTGGTCTAGAGCCGTCAAGCAACTTTGAATAGTGCTTTTGAAGGATTTGGATGGCGGCTCCAGACTCATGAGAAACTGACGGAAGGTTGAAAAGGATCTTAAGTTGGCTGTTCACTAACAGCCTCTTATTTTCGAACCTGTCCGTCAAGTTTTTCCAAGCAGACGAGAAACCCTCATTCGTGAGAGGGGACTTGGACACGATTGCTTTCGCTTCTCCACTGGTCTTAGCATTAAGGTGGAATAGTTTTTCGATCTGACTTAAGCCAGGATCGGAAATGTAGACCGCTGTGAAGAGATCACGGAAAGTTGGCCATTTAAGGTAGTCACCGCTGAAAACTTCAGCATCGAATGGTGGTGACCGGTAGCTTCGTGGGTGGGAGGCTACTTGTGGTGCTGCAGGTGCTGGAGTGGGAGCTGTTGCGGTCTCTATACTCTCATTTAACTGAGAGGCAAGTTCCTCGTATATAGAGTAGCAGTGGTCATACCGGGCTTGCATGGCGAGTTTGTCCTCAGCATTCGTCTCCGTTTGAGACAATGCGTTGGAACAGAGTTCATATTTAAGCTCCACGGCAGTCCATATGGAGCGAAGCTGCTCAAGACGCACTCTATGAGTGTGAAGTGAAGCTGTTGGAGAAGATTGAAGCCTAGCTTCGAACTGCGTGAGCTTATCGGACGAGTTGATGAACTCTTGAAGTGCCATTTTTAGCGCCTGGGAGATCTGATGACCAACTGAACGAGTGACTGGAGGAGCGCGCACCGAAATTGTTGGTACCTGAGCAACTTTGGATTTGGCCGGAGTTGGAACTTTCCGTAGAGTGGCGGGAGAAGGAGCTCTACCAAGAAGGGAACTTGGAAGAGAGCTGGAGCGTCTATGCGTAGTCGTGGGTACAATAAGGTGTTTCTTGGTGTCTTTACCACTATCAATTGGCATAACAAGCTTTCAAAAAAACGAAAAGAAATGCAATTGATGCTGGTGACGGAGCCAGAAACGTGAAACAGAAGAGCGTAGAAAAAATCGGACGAGCAGAATTTCTTATTTCAACAATAAACAAGAATGTTATACAAATAGAACGGAATTTTATCGAAACTATTGAGCGAGGAATTTGTTGATAAGTTACAAGGCAACACGCTTTTTCTTGAAAAGATTGCAAAAAAAAAATAATATAATTATTATTTTATAATTATCGATATATTTTATTGAGTAATAAAAACTATCGAAACAATTATTATACTCATCATGAAATTCTGAGAGAAAGAAATGCAAAATAATTTATTTAAAAAAAATAATATTATAATTGTGGAAAAAATAAATAAATAATTATTTATTAATAGGATATATTTTCTCAGACGGAGGAAAATATATTCGATAATCTCTTTGCAATGTTGCAGCGCTTGTAATACCACAACGCAGTGCACAATAAGACGACAAATAACAATAAGTGACTTTAAAAGTCACGGTTGCCCACCAAGAAATATTTTTAAAATTTGAGCTAGTGCCGCCCTGGAACGATAACACTGAGTCAATGGGAAAAAGTGGTGGTCGGTCGATTGTGATCGAACTGCGATCACTAAGGCAAACTGCGATCACTAGACTGACAAAGGTAAACAAAAGAAATAATGAAATATAATGAAATATTTCTTTGTGTTCAATTAAGTGATTAATTTAAGTTTTTCACAAAATAATGTAACAATGAAATAAAGCGATATAATATAATATGTTTGTGTTTTAATTAGATATTTAATTGTAAGAATGTATGGATGTATGTGTGTAGTGCCGGTGCAGCCGAAATATTGCTGCCGGCAAAATGTATTATATATGTTGTGTGTATTTTATATGTTTACATAAATAAATGAATAAATGTGAAGGAAATGCAGTGTTATCTTTTATTTGGAGGTACAATTGCCACTTGAAGTTTGGACCTTGGCAATGTATTTTAATGGGCAACGTAAGTATGTAGTAAGTGCTTGTATATTACACATATATTAGCATACAATTTTTTTTCTTTTTTTAAGTTAGAATGGAGAGAATTTTTGAATTTGTTCGTTGGAAATTGGTAGGAGAAGGTACATACATATATGTGGCAGAGATTTGTAAATAGAATCGGATGGATAAACTGTGTGTAATATGTGATTCGGTTTCCGTACATATATGTATATATGTATGGAAAACTTCGAAGGTGGCAGTCGTCTGTAAGTAAGTATGTGCTTACTAAGGCAGCAACATATGTACATACATACATACAGAGATGCCGGGACGCAAATTGCGAGGTTAGGACAACTTGTAAAAGAAATTTCTTTTCACAAAGGAACAATTACACACAGTCCTCTGCCGCGTTGGATAAGTATTAAATTTAGTACTTATCTGTGGGGGATCTTGACGAGATGCCGATGAACGTGGTTCGAGCGGAGCGAGGGGATGAAAATCCAGCGACGTATAGTGTCCAATATAATGATATATATCCGGCTCGAAGGACCAATGTCTGTGGCGGCGGCAGTCGGATCTTCCTTTTGTGATGGGGGATCGTTGGTGGAGGCGAAAATGCTGTGAAACACGAAAAATACCGACGCGAAAACAATTCGAATAAAAGGAGACAATGCGGGGCGCGTGGCGTTCACTTCACTTATATTTTTTCAACTAGTTTCATGTTAGTTTACAATGTAATCTTAAGTCTAACTTAGCATTACTTCGGATAAAAGAGCGCGAGAGCTTTTGGTGACTCTCGCACTGTTTACGCCGCAACGCTGCCTACTTTTAGGCGGCTACGTTTCGACGTAAACATCTAGGGTTTGATAACAGACTTTAGCGAACTATCGCAGTTGATAGCGTACTCGGTGCTCGGGACTGAGCTGAATAGAACAGATCTGAGCTGAACTGAACAGAACTAAACTGAAAGTTTACTAAACTACTTCTTAGACGCGTGCCTGGGCTTATATAGGCAGAGGGGGTTTTAAGAGAGCAAACTCTTTAAGAGAGTTTGGCTAATTTGATTCTAATGTTCTCTTTAAGAGAGTTTGGCTGATTTGACTTTAATGTTCTCTCATTGAGAGAGGGAGAGGTTCCCGATAAATAGGGGTAATTGGAGAATCCTGAGACAAGTGCCTGAGCAGAAACTCGGGTGATAAAGTTTTATTATTTCAGTTGGCTCGCTGTAAACATTTGGGCGGAGACCCGGGTGATGAAGCTTTATTATTTCAGTTGGCTCGCTGTAAACATTGGGGCTAGCTAAGTGATCGAATTGGGGGACAATTATTTGGGTGATCGGGTTCGAACAATTTTTTATTATTGTTCGCGTTTTCGGTTTTGTGATCTGTGGGAACCAAAGTTAATCGAAGGGCTTTCGTTCTTTGATTACATTTTGTGCTAAGACATTAATGTGTGTATGTGAGGTTTTACAATAGTGTGCGTTGTTTATGATTCTATTATGTGGAATTGGGGAGTTTAAAGTGTGGGTGTAGAATGGATATTTCACTAAATATGTTTTGTTTGGACCTGAGATGCCTCCTAAGGTGCGTGGAAAATGTCTTGTCTAAATGAATATACTATCTGCAAATATATATTTATTAGTCAAAATGCACGGAAAATAATATTTAGATATAGAAAACCAATCATTATACCCTTGCAGAGGGTATATTAATTTTAGCTAGAAGTTTGCAACGCACCTTAGGAGACATCTCCGACCCTATAAATTATATATATTCTGAATAAACATTAACAGAGGAGTCGAAAAATCGATTTCCGTCTGTCCGTCCGTTTGTATGTTGCAACACAAACTTGGCTCTCAGTTTTTGAGCTTTTTTATGTAACTTGGCATACAAGCTTCTTATTGCTGCACGCTATAAAAAAGTCGGAAAAAGCCAGATCGGAACGATACATCATATAGCTGCCATAGAAGCTATCGGCCGATTATTGTTGTTTTTTCACGATATTGCAACAAGATATTGCAACAAGATATTGTAACAAGATTAATCCAATCTTATTCTTATTACGTTCTTAATTTACTGTCAAAATTGTATCTATCGGGCCACTATAACATATAGCTGCCATAGGAACAATCGGCTGAAATCAGGGTTTTTGTATGCAAACAGAAACAAGCAGCAATCCAAATGGATTTTATATTTAGTATAACTGCATAGGTATAAAACCTTCGGCAAGCCGAAGGTAGCCTTGCTTACTTGTTCACTGTATTTTTGATTAATTCTTTACAATCATATTTTTTCGTCAACTCACCCATAAATCGCAGTATCTCTCCATTAGTTATTTCAGGTGGGTCTTGAGCTACGCGATAAAGAAGATTCATTGTATCATAGATATCATCCAAAAGAGTTTCTACAAAAAAGACAAATCCGCTTTTTGAATTTGGATCCAGGTTAAGAAAGTAGACAATAATAGGTTCTTGCAACTCCATAAATATTTCAAAAATAGGAGCACTATTTTCTAAGCGATTTTCAACTTCCAACCTTAAATATGTCACACTTGTTATAACGCTATCTAAAAGACATTGAGCAATATTTGAATCGACATATAGCTCATAATCACGAAAGAGCTTTCGTTCGTCTTCGCTGATTCCTTTCAAAAGTTCATACTTGTGAAGTGGCGATATTATTTCTTCTTCGCTTCCTGAATGATCATCTTCTTCCTTTTCCTCTTTTTCAGATTTCTGTTTATCATATTTTTTTTTAGTCTTTGGAACTTTTGAAATTGTTGAAAGACTTAAAACAGGTGGCCAGATGTCATCGGTGTCCTCTTCTTCTTCAGCAGCTTCTCCAGAGGGTAAGGTATACCTCCTTGGAATGTCAAAAAATAGTTTCAAGTTAACATACATGAGTAAGTCAATAAGTCGCTGGGTAGTGGTAGCCTTTTCCACTCGTTCCATTAAAATTTCATCCCTTGGATCAGTATAAAGCATTAACTCGGGATTTAGATCCTTTCGTTGAAATAGCGGTACTTTGCCCCAAGATCTTATACTCTCCTTAATTAGTAATAGATTCTCTTGAGCAGCCACTAAACGGTCATGTAAATACTTTACCAATTTAAATACTTTCACTATGTACTTTATACCTAAAAAATAAAACAAATTTAAAATTAAAATTAATATAAAAAGGACGAAATACTATCTTAACATATATATGTAAACAAGTCTTAAGTTATGCTCTCTAGCTACTTCAGGAATATATGTTAAAACAAGAAAAAACAAGTGGGTATTGCACAGTCGGGCGCCCGACAGTAAGATACCCTTCTCCCAATTTTCTAAATACGTTTCAAAAGTGTAATCACTTTCATAGTTTCAAACAGAGACTTCTGCACAAATACTTCTACTACATATAGCTTACTCGCTCGCACTCACACAGCGACGCGCGTAAAGAGTAAAGCGATACGACGCAATGTCGACGTCGGCGTCAACTGCTCAAAGCAGCGCGTCGGCTGCTGCTCGTACCGAACATTTGTACTGAAAACTTTGACTTGAATAACTTCGGTGTTATTGGTCCGATCGGAATGTAATTTGGAGAATATGCATTCAGCTTTATACATACCAAAGCAGAGCATTATGCGTTTATTACTTTGCTCATTAATCGCAAATAACCGATTTGCGGGGGCGGTGGGCGTGGCATCAAACATTTAATATAAACTTGATCTGCCTATGGTTTATAGGAACCTTCATGCCAAATTTGGTATCTCTAGCTTTTTCAACAGCTGAGATCTGTTGTCTCATACAGACCGACAGACGGACAGACGGACAGACAGACGGACATGTCTCAATCGACTCGGCTAGTGATCCTGAGCAAGAATATATATACTTTATGGGGTCTGCCACGCCCCCTTATGCCTATTACATACATTTTGCACAAAGTTAGTATACCCTTCTTTGACCATTTTCAATGGTCGAAGGGTATAAATATAATAGAGAAGAAAGTGTCTGGGTGAGTGTAAGCGAGTGAGCTATATGTAGCAGACTAATTTGTGCAGATTTCCCTTTTTGAAATGTTGAGTGTGGTATACGTTATTAACGGATTTAAAAATTGTTTAAATTATACAGCAGCCTTACCGACTTGTTAATATTTTAATTAAAACACAGTCGGAAAGGCATGATTAGGTGTCGGAGGAATGCCTGAAACTTATAGACGGGTGGTTTTTAAATGCAGTTATAAGAACCCCAATACTAGGGACAGGATTGTGACTTGAGCTCTGGCCACTATGTTGTGTCACAGATAAAGGTTTAAACATGTTTTGTTTAAGAATTATAGAAAAATTTATTGTCTTTTTCGAGCTTGTAAAAAATTTGTTTGTTGTACTCAGCCAAATAAGAATCTTTTTAAATACAGTCATAAAATTAAGGTTTGTGGTCTGCATGAAGTTTTTGTGTCAACTACCATATATGTATCTGTTAAAGAATATCACATCCCAGACTAAGGCTTCATTTTTTATTCGCAGATTTATAGCCCTCTTCAGTCTTTGACAAGGTTCTAGATATAACAGGAAAGGTTTAAATTTTTCATGGAAATCGGGATAGTGTAGAATAATAACATCAGAATTAAAAGTATATTTTAGTTGGTCGAGCGCATTTAGTGCATTTTTATTAAGGTGTATCAACTTTTAAGATGATACCCGTCCGTGGGAGCGGCTAAGCAATTGCAGCATATCCCGAAATTAACCTCCTATATTACTCTGATAACCCTAGGAAGCATTAAATTTTGTATCTATTTTGGGAAATCGGAAAATTGCAATGGCTTTAATTTTGCAGGATTTATCTCTATGCTCTTATCTGCCGGGCCGTCAGAAGTAGCAAGGGGAACCACATGTAACCCTATTTTTGGCTGAGGTACGTGCCGTCCTTGCTCCTACTGTCGGAAGTGCGTCTTTACTCTCCACGTGAGGGCGGATAGAAGCAGGCCCCTAGCACGGTCATGTCTTTGCTAGGTGTGCTGACTAATTGTAGGCGGGCGAATATAGTGACCTGTTGATCAGCAAGCCATCCTCTATAAGTGAGATAGAACTTGCTGCCAACCTGCTCCAAGAGGTGCTAATTACATCCTTCGAAGTTTTCTCAGTCCAAGGTCTACCGTAAAGTTCCATGGTGGAACGAAGAGCTGTCTTCACAAAGAAGGAAGGTTAGAAGCCTATTCAACAAGGCCAGATATAACAAGCTATAACAAGAATATTAGCCAAACGCGATACGTGGCGCAGCTACTGTGGTAGCATTGACAGAGGCAGCGTGACTCCACAAAGTATTAGCCAAATGGTCGTCAAGATCCCATGGAAGCACTTGACCTTTTATTACAAGTTCACTTGCCAGGTTCGGTGGCGAACTCAGATCTCTCCAGTCTTGTTGACGCCACCTTGTCACCGGACTCACGTGGAGCCAGTCTATCTGAAACTATCTTTTATCCTGAAAAAGTCAAATGGGCTGTAGATTCCTTCGCTCCCCTCAAAGCCCCAGGGGGTGATCAAATCTTTTCTGCCCTTCTTCAAAACAACCTGGAAAACATCCTTGATCCGCTGGTCGGCCTTCTTAGAGCTAGTCCCACATGGGGACACATACCCAACTCTTGACCAGCCTAAATGCTACCGTCCGATCAGTCTCCCCGAACTCCCACCTAAACAACACTCTATCACTCTATCTGGGGTCTCAAATCCTATACTATTCGGTGGTTATTTGAGATGATGGTATGACCGATCGTATCCTACGCTGCTATTGTGTGCTGGCCAAAGGTTACGCAGGTTATTGCCATCAGCAAATTCACGAACCTGCATAGACTGCTCTGCCTTTCTTTGATGGGTGTACTTCGCACCTGTCCCACCGCAGCAATGAAATCGATTTTGAATCTGACTCCATTTCACATCCGTATAAAATAAGTTGCTGCTATGATCCTTCTTTAATTCTATATAGCTACCGAATTAGGGCATGCTAGTTAAAGCAAAGATATTCCTGGCTAATCCAAATCAATACAAATGGCTTACTTAGAGAGCTAGCACAAAACCGAAGTACACAAGCGGGAACACCGTCGGGACCTGAAGAAAAAACTGGTTTAACCTAGTGAAGATCCTTAACAAGCGAAATTTCGTTTAGAATAGGACTGAAGATACCATTTGAACAGGGAATGATACATGGCTAAAAATGAACATTTTGTGTAGAAGGGCGAGTACGTATCTGCCATAAAATTTTTAAAAAACAAATTTGAAGGTTTAACCGATGACTTACGCTTCATGTTAACACAATTATAAAACTGTTCAGGGTTCAGGTATCCAGGAACTGAGTCCTACAACGAGCTAAATAGTTTTAATAACATTTTGCGTTCATTACTGAAAAACTTAAACGAGCAGCTAAAAAACGAGAAAAGGCTGCAGGTGAATTATTAATTTTATACTTTTTAAATAGGCTTGATTTTTAATTTTTTAGGCGCGACAACTCCTTTGTGAACCAAGGGGGCTTACTCGATTATGTTGGAATGTAAAAAGGTACACAAATATTAAAGAAAGAATTTATGTTCTGATAAAATAAATTTATCGTAACTGAAATATCAGTAGACGAGTAAAATTTTGCCCAGTCGCAGTCAGAAATTAAGAAATTTAATAATTTAAAGTCTAAAGAAACATACGCTAAGATCAACAGTAACTTCCTATATTACTCTGATAACCCTAGGAAGCATTAAATTTTGTATCTGTTTTGGGAAATCGGAAAATTGCAATGGCTTTAATTTTGCAGGATTTAGTAAGAAGTAGCAAGGGGAACCACATGTAACCCTATTTTTGGCTGAGGTACGTGCCGTCCTTGCTCCTACTGTCGGAAGTGCGTCTTTACTCTCCACGTGAGGGCGGATAGAAGCAGGCCCCTAGCACGGTCATGTCTCTGCTAGGTGTGTTGACTAATTGTAGGCGGGCGAATATTGTGAATCTATAAATCACCCCAATCCAAGGCAGAACAGCATACCCCAAAGGATGCTAGGCCGGGGGGTAGCCCGGCCGTTAGTATGCGCACTCTGGATACCTGTCGTCCTCCAGTTTAACAGTTTTACTTCACACGGTACGCGGGCTATGTCGGACTATGTGGGCGCCCTTCCCTTCCCGCCAACGCGTGGGTCCAAATTATGGATAAGAGCATCAACCCAGGGCGAAGACTTAATGGCCGACCCCGACAACAGCACTGCAGCCATTGGGCTGTGGCCTTCACCCCCAACACCGCGGGCATTGGCCCTGGTACTCTAGGGAAACCGGACAGGCCACGTACTCCCTTGGACGCTGAGGTCGTAAGTGCTGCCATCTCGTCCAATAACTGTTCAGGCAACCAGCAACTCGTCGAGGTGATGTCCTGTGACGCTGAAGCTGACACTGACCGGATCAGTTTCGCTGACGACGCTTCCATGGCCTCTCAGAGGTCAGGCCTCACGGAAGTAGGCTCTCGGATCCAGACGCTGCGACTCTGAGAACGCCTTCGATAAACTGAAGACTTGTGTGAAGAGGCTTTTCAAAAGCGGACTCGGGAAGGGTTCAAGCAGAGCTGAGGCTCTTGCTATCGCCACGGCGCCCCTAGTGTTAACCAAGGCCAAACGGACTCGCGATGACGATACCGTCCTAGAACCCCAAGGGTCCTCATAGAAACCCAAAAAACTCATGTGGAGTCCACAAAGCCACGTTACAACCAAGTGGCAAGCAGCGTGAAACTGGGTTTCATTTGGTCTGATCCCCCCAAACCGATTTCATCGGAGTTGGCTACGGTTTCATCACAGAGACCTGGTGGCAACAGCTATGGAGGTAGCCACAGCTGAGGGTGTCCGGGAAGTAGTGATCGCCTCTGCATACTTCCCGGGCGACGGGGATGAAGTTCCCGCCGCGGAGGTTCAGCGGCTTGTGGATTTTTGCCGCCAACACAACAAGCCGCTCGTGATGTGACGCCAACGGTCAAGGCGTTTTTTTCTTGCTCTCCGAAGCTTAGTTAAATTATAAAGCAATCGGTTTTTAATAACTCTAAAAAATACTAACATTATCACTTAACCTGCTGATATACAGAAATCCGTTTACTACGCGAGTTCACTCTTTTAATTTGCTAAACTAATCTTGTTTGCAAAACAGTTTTTTCTCTTTCTTCTTTCAATTTCATTTGTTTACGTTTCTATTTTAAGAAACTTTGTTATTGCTTCTGCAAAATATTTTCTTTTACATCGACTTTCGTAAGCGAATTCGACTCTTTCGGGCTCTCACTAACTCTTTATTTGATCTTTGTTGTTGTGCACTGCAGCACAAACTCTCTTACCGCGCTCTTCTTATCACAGTTTCTGTGTGTACCTAACCTTTCCTCTCTATTTTTATACCCTTCAACCATTGAAAATGGTCAAAAAAGGGTATACTAACTTTGTTTAAAATGTATGTAACAGGCATAAGGAGGCGTGGCAGACCCCATAAAGTATATATATTCTTGCTCAGGATCACTAGCCGAGTCGATTGAGACATGTCCGTCTGTCTGTCCGTCTGTCCGTCTGTATGAGACAACAGATCTCTCTCGCTAGAGACACCAAATTTGGCAGGAAGGTTCCTATAAACCATAGGCAGATCAACTTTATATCAAATGTTTGATGACACGCCCACCGCCCCCGCAAATCGGTTATTTGCGATTATTAAGCAAAGTATTAAACCCATTCCGATCAGAGTATGGTAACTCTGACTAGAGTCCACCCACTTACCCAACCAGAAGATCCCTATCATCCATAATGCTCTGCTTTGGTATGTATAAAGCTGAATGCAATACAAACATATTCTCCAAATAACATTCCGATCGGACCAATAACACCGAAGTTATTCAAGTCAACGTTTTCAGTACAAATGTTCGGTAGGAGCAGCAGCCGACGCGCTGCTTTGACGTTGCGTCGTATCGCTTTACTCTTTACGCGCGTCGCTGTGTGAGTGCGAGCGAGTAAGCTATATGTAGTAGCAGTATTTGTGCAGAAGTCTCTGTTTGAAACTATGAAAGTGGTTACACTTTTGAAACGGATTTAGAAAATTGGGAGAAGGGTATCTTACTGTCGGGCGCCCGACTGTAGCCTTACCCACTTGTTGTTGTGTGCATTTTTGACTGTGGTCACCCCTAATAATAGAAGGAGGAATTATTTGTTTTAAGAAAACCTGCCAAAAGCAGGCAAGTATTTGTTGTTTGATCTGCAACAACGTTGCTCATGCAAAATGTGCGGGCTTCAGTGGCCCAACGGCCGATGCTGCAGCCAAGCGAACCGGTCTGCACTATTGTTATGATGCGTGTCGTGAGGTTGAGAACGCTTTTGTATCGTTCATGCGCCAAACTAGGACGGGATTTAGGGAACTGTTTGGTAGTTTTCGCAAACTTGCCGATCAGTTCTCCGCGCTGGACACTTCATTAAATAGCTTTAAGCTCCTAATGAGTCTCCCAAGCGCAAAAAATCAGCTCAAAAGGAGCAGCCGTCAACTAGTGCCTCAGAACGTTGACCAACTCAGCACACCAGTGACCTTGCCGCTGCTATCGTTTACTACACCTGCAGATCAGCAGCACAGAAAAGTGTCTCTGTTGAGCCGTGGAGCTCATTTCCCCTTTGCCCAATACTTCATCTGCTATTCCTGTGAAACCGCAAATACTAATTACCTAACCGATAGTCCCTCAGGCAAGCTCGCCTTTGGGATTATCGGCACAACCTGCTCCCACTGGTCCTATATCTGTGGGACCTAAGCCTGTCACCGAAATTCCACCGAAGAGGCACATATTTGTCTCGAGGCTAGCCCCTAATTTCACATCTTCAGATGTTATGGCTTATATCCAAGACAAATCTCAAGCCCAAGATTTAAAGGTGGAACAATTTAAGGTTTCATATGAAAGGGATATATCATCCTTAAAATTAGATTCTCTAACGATTTATTTAACCAAATATGCTCAGCTAACTTCTGGCCCGATCATATTGTGGTTAAAGAATTCGAAGCAAAGAAAAAAATGAATCGTCAACCGATTAGACTACTTTTGCCAAACCAGGCCACCACTTCCAAAAATGAGACTTAAGAAAACTAATAAAATTTATTACATTAACCCACCAAAACGTAAGGGGCCTGCGTAGCAAGCTAAATTCTTAAATAGCCTTACGTTTGAATCCCATGTGCTTGTGTTCACTGAGTCTTGGTGAAAACCTGAGATTTTATGCTCTGAAAATTTTCCAAGCAAGTTCACAACTTATAGGTTTGATCGTCATGATCGGCGGGGCGGCGGTGTTCTTATTGGGGTAAATTCTGATATCGCGTCAGAACATGTACACCCGGAGATTCAATATGATATTGAATTCATTTGTGTAAAATAACACCTTCCCGGCTTCCAGGTTTTTATAACCTGCTCGTACATCCCACCTTCGTCGGATATTCTGATCTACACTCAACATTTGCTTGCAATAAAGTATGTCTTCAATTTGTTATCTAACAAAGACCACCTTATACTCCTTGGCGACTTCAACATACCTGAGTGTAGTTGGACACCAAGTGATGAGGCAAATTTCTTGATGCCCTCACAACAACACGATCTTATTGACGGCCTGCATGACATTTCTCTGCTGCAGGTCAACCACCTACAAAATTCTCTAAATAGAACACTCGATTTATGCTTTGTCTCCGATCAGAGTATGGTAACTCTGACTAGAGTCCACCCACTTACCCAACCAAAAGATCCCTATCATCCAACGTTCGAGGTTGTTTTTGAAACTGGTTTGAACATATTGGATAAAAAAGTTACGTCGTGCAAGAGAGCGCGTTGTTTTCGTAAAGCCGATTTTGATAAAATTAATTATTTAATTTCAAATTATGACTGGTCTAATTTTTACAAATGTAACAATATGGATATGGATCTTAATTTATTTTATAAAACATTAAATAACTTTTTTGACATTTGTGTGCGTTTTTCTTATCCGAGGCATTCGAGTAAACCCCCATGGTTTACTAAAGAACTATCCAGTCTTAAAAATCTAAAGTCTAGACTCTTTAAAAAAATATACTAGATGTTATTCCTCGTCTATTTTTTCAAGATATCTTATTGTTCGGTCAAATTTTGTTGCTCTTAACGCTACACGCTACAAAAAGTATTTGACTCGTTGCGGGATTCAGTTTCGGCAGAATCCCAGACAGTTCTATAATTTTTTTAACATGAAGCGTAAGTCATCTGCCTATCATCTAAGCTATCGTTTGAAGGAGCAAATGCAAATACTGACCAAGAAATGGCTGATCTGTTTGCAAAGTTCTTTCAAACAACGTATTCAATTTCAACACGCGATGTAAATTCTTATCCTTTCACCATTCCCAGTTCAAATGGCATTTTCGCCCCACAATTAAACGAAAGTTCGATTTTCAGGGATTTATGTTTGATAAAACCAGTTTTCTCACCTGGTCCTGACAGAATTCCTAGTTGCGTACTTCGATACTGTGCCGATTATCTATCTAAGCTATTGCTCAAACTTTTCTCGCTGTCCCTGAAAACTTCCACCTTTCCTTCCATATGGAAGGAATCTTTCATTTTACCGCTTCACAAGAAGGGCAGCAAGTCTGATGCTTTAAGCTATAGAGGTATCTCAAAATTGTCGGCTATACCTAAACTCTTCGAGAATGTCATAACTCTTCACTTGCAGCATTTCTGTAGATCCGTCATTTCTCCTTGTCAGCACGGATTTTTAAAACGTCGATCCTCCTCGACAAATTTGCTTACATCCTTAATAATAAAGGGCTAATGTGTAGTCATTTAAGGTTTAGCCAACGTAGGGTGCAAACCCACATTCGTTAACGCCACTAAGGAAGAGGTTTTAGATCTTTCCCTAGTCAGTCACTCGATGGCGAGTTCGCTTTTCAACTGGCGGGTCACAGACGAAGCCACCTTGTCGGACCATTAGCACATCAAGTTCGAACTTCCTGGTCAAGTCGAGATCCGCCAGAACTTCTTCTATCCCAAAAATACAAACTGGGAACTCCTCAAAGCCTCTTAAAGCAGACCTGCTGATCAGCAAGCCAACCTCTATAAGTGAGATAGAACTTGCTGCCAACCTGCTCCAAGAGGTGCTAATTACATCCTTCGAAGTCATCTCAGTCCGGAACTTAAAGGTCAACCGTAAAGTTCCATGGTGGAACGAAGAGCTGTCTTCACAAAGAAGGAAGGTTAGAAGCCTATTCAACAAGGCCAGATATAACCGCGCAACAACGTCTATAGGGACGCTCTCACAAGCTATAACAAGAATATTAGCCAAACGCGATACGTGGCGCAGCTACTGTGGTAGCATTGAATCGCTGTCAAGATAGCATGGAAGCACGTGACCTTTTATTACAAGTTCACTTGCCAGGTTCGGTGACGAACTCAGATCTCTCCAGTCTTGTTGACGCCACCTTGTCACCGGACTCACGTGGAGCCAGTCTATCTGAAACTATCTTTTATCCTGAAAAAGTCAAATGGGCTGTAAATTCCTTCGCTCCCTTCAAAGCCCCAGGGGATGATCAATTCTTTTCTGCCCTTCTTCAAAACAACCTGGAAAACATCCTTGATCCGCTGGTCGGCCTTCTTCGAGCTAGTCCCACATGGGGACACATACCCAACTCTTGACCAGCCTAAGTGCTACCGTCCGATCAGTCTCCCCGAACTCCCACCTAAACAACACTCTATCACTCTATCTGGGGTCTCAAATCCTATACTATTCGGTGGTTATTTGAGATGATGGTATGACCGATCATAACCTACGCTGCTATTGTGTGCTGGCCAAAGGTTACGCAGGTCATTGCCATCAGCAAATGCACGAACCTGCATAGGCTGCTCTGCCTTTCTTTGATGGGTGTACTTTGCACCTGTCCCACCGCAGCAATGGAATCGATTTTGAATCTGAGTCCGCTTCACATCCGTATAAAATAAGTTGCTGCTATGATCCTTTTTTAATTCTATTAAGCTCCAATCTGGGCTTATAGCTACCGAATTAGGGCATGCTAGTTAAAGCAAAGATATTCCTGGCTAATTCAAATCAATAAATGGCTTACTTAGAGAGCTAGCACAAAACCGAAGTACACAAGCGGGAACACCGTCGGGACCTGAAGAAAAAACTGGTTTAACCAAGTGAAGATCCTTAACAAGCGAAATTTCGTTTAGAATAGGACTGAAGATACCATTTGAACAGGGAATGTTATATGGCTAAAAATGAACATTTTGTGTAGAAGGGCGAGTACGTAGTTTGAAAAAACTTTGCAAACATGTCGGCCATGGCTTGGCCGGTATCTGCCAAAAAATTTTCAAAAAACAAATTTGAAGGTTTAACCGATGACTTACGCTTTATGATAACACAATTATGAAACTGTTCAGGGTTCAGGTATCCAGGAACTGAGTCCTACAACGAGCTAAATAGTTTTAATAACATTTTGCGTTCAGTACTGAAAAACTTAAACGAGCAGCTAAAAAACGAGAAAAGGCTGCAGGTGAATTATTAATTTTATATTTTTTAAATAGGCTTGATTTTTAATTTTTTAGGCGCGACAACTCCTTTGTGGACCAAGGGGGCTTACTCGAGTATGTCGGAATGTAAAAAGGTACACAAATATTAAAGAAAGAATTAATGTTCTGATAAAATAAATTTATCGTAACTGAAATATCAGTAGACAAGTAAAATGTTGCCCAGTCGCAGTCAGAAATTAAGAAATTTAATAATTTAAAGTCTAAAGAAACATACGCTAAGATCAACAGTAACTTCGAAGGAGGGATGGTATGAATCTTCTGGTAAAGAAATAGGCTGAGTTCTGTTTTGAATCACACTAGATGGATCAGATACGAAACATAAATCTAACGATCTGTGTCTAGAAATTGTGACATGATTAACCTGCGACAATGACATATCAAACAAACCGTCAAAAAGGTCATGCTGCCGGGATGGCAATAAGAAAGATTCATCAACACTTGATATCCAGTTGCATTCTGGCATATTAAAATCACAAAGGAATATAAACTGATCCCTGTCTGATTACAGGTTGAAGACAGTCTTTATTGCAGATAAGTGTTGCAAATATACTAACAATCCCGATGACGGCTGAATATAAGAGCAGGTTATAAAACAAGAAAAACCGGGAAAGTGTCATTTTACACAAATAAATGCAATACTATATTGAACCTCCGTTTGTAACAACTCCGATTTAATGGCAGAGCTAACTGCAATCAGAACACCACCACCACGTCGGCCAGGTTGATCAAGCCTATAAGTTGAGTATTTACTTGGGAAACCTTCGAAGTTAAGAATATCCGGTTTCAACCAGGTTTCAGTAAATACCAACAAGTGGGATGTAAAGGAAAGGCTATTTAGAGTCGGGCGCCCGAAAAAAAGATACCCTTCTCTCAATTTTTGAAATCCGTTACAATCGTGTAATGACACTTATAATTTCAAACAGAGAATTCTAAACAAATACCTCTACTACATAAAGCTTACTCGCTCGCACACACACAGCAACGCGCGTAAAGAGTAAAGCGACACGACGCAACGTCGACGTCGACGTGAACTGCTCAAAGCAGCGCGCCTCGTACCGAACATTTGTACTGAAAACGTTTACTTGAATTACTTCTGTGTTATTAATTCGATCAGATTGTTATTTGGAGAATATGTTCATATTGCATTTAGCCTTATACATACCAAAGCAGAACCTTATAAGTTCAATACTTTGCTAAATAATCGTAAATTACTGATATTCGGGGGCGGTGGGCGTGGCATTAAACATTTGACATAAACTTCATCTGCTCCGGATATATAGGAACCTTCATACCAAATTTTGTGTCTCTAGCTTTTTTAATAGGTGAGATCTGTTGTCTCAAACAAACAGACGGGCATGGCTTAATCGACTCGGCTAGTGATCCTGAGCAAGAATATATATACTTTTTGGGTCTGCCACGCCTCCTTATGCATGTTACATATATTTGCACAAAGTAAGTATACCCTTTTTTGACCATTTTCAATGGTCCTCGGATGCGATGTAGTTGGTTCAGCGGGTGCCTTCGGCTTTGCTTCTGGTTTTTCAATTTCCTTGCTTATCTGGTGACTCGTGTAGTACAGTTTTTGTCTAACTAACCAGCCAATTATTGCGATGACGATCAAGAACAGAGTCCCTGGCACCAAGACGTTGATTGGGGTCGTCGTTGTGGTGTCGTCTCTTATCATTGCGAACTCTTTGGTATTATTGATGTTTAATTCCTTCCGCATTTGTAATGAGAGGGCTTCCTCTACCTTGCTCTCTTGTGCTTTGAGCTGGAGCACTGTGGGTGCAGCCTCGGCATACGTAATCGTCTTGGTCTGGTATACGTCGTTTGCTATGACGTTTGTCTAGTTCTGGTGGATTACGAATGTTCCATCTTAGGTTGTCTCTTCCCTGTCAATTAGTAAGGTGCCCCCGAAGTCGTTCAGGAGAAAGGTGCCGGTCACTATTTCCTCGTGGTCTGCTACGTGCTGGCTATTGATGATCTTGCAGTTTAGTGTGCGGCTGTAGCGGTGTAATGCATGTGTCGTTGCTTAAGTCTACTAGATTTGTTACAAATTGACTTATCATAATGTAATAGAGCTTATAGTGTTTGTCTTTGCCCAATCTATTGCATTAATTAGGTTGTTAATTTCTTCTTTAAGTATTTGTAATTTATAATTCAATAAAGAGACTTTTCGTCTATAAAATTTTTATTTTCCAACTTGGCCTTTATGGTATTATTAGTTTTTGGCTTCATTGTTAAATTCTGTCCTTTAGTATTTTATTTATTATCAAGTGTCCGTTCCCAAAGTATCTATTGCTCTTGTTTGTCTTTTGAGAGGTTTGAGTCTTCTGAGGTGGGTGTGTTTTGTTAACTTCGTTTAATCTGTTCGATAAATCACCGAACGCAGATTCGTATTCTTCAATGTAGAATACGTGGATAATTTTGAATGTTCCGTTTTGCAGAACTGCCCGTTTTTGTAGGAATGAGTTGGGAGTGTGTGTAGTCTAGTAAGCTAAGGTCTAGCTGCTCCTAAAGTAGGACATTGATAGCTGCCGAATTTAGAGTCTTTTTTTTGCCATGGCTTCCGTTTTTTACGGAGACCAGGAAAGAAAAACTTAATAATTATTTGGATTTTATATTCGATGGCGTTTCGATGCGTTCTGTTCGCTCTCTGAATTTACCTCCGTGACCTGTTTTTGCGTGTACCTCGCTTTGTAATTACTGAAGTGCTGTGGATAAATATTCTGAATTTTTCTCATTATTCGTTCGGACGTGAAGATCCAATTCATGAGTTTTAGGTCTAGGTATTATATATGCCTGTGGAAGGTAGGGAAAGGAATTTGGTACGACTCCCCCTCCTCATCTGATATTAATAGGAATAATTGATTTTTGAATACATTAATGGGGTCGTTTTCTACCAGGATCAAGTTTTGCGACGAACTTTCGCCACTATGAAATGTTGCCGTTGTACTATTTATTTGGGGATTCGCTGGAATTCTGGAAAGAGCATCGGCTACTACATTGGAGGTACCCCGCTTATATCTTAGCTCGTGGTAGTATTCCTCTAAGTAGTTTTTCCAACTTTATTATTATTATGATTTTTGAACTGAGAGCAAATGCTAAGGGTTGGTGATCTGTGTATATTATCACCTTGGCGGGACCGTACGATTGCCAGAATTTCTGTCCCATTTGCTGCATTGTTTTCTACGGTCTTCGAAAGCGTACGATAAATGTAAGTCATCGTGGCAAAGTTTGAAGCGTCGGTTGTTAAAATAAATTCCTTTTGGAAGTCTGGGTATGCTAGTATGACGTCTTGTGAGGCAAGAGTACGTCTGATCTTGTCAACGCGCTTATCGCGTCTTTTTCAAGGTCTATCTTCGTCTTGTTTGAAATATTTTTTGGGAGGCGTCCATTTTTGCCTCTTACCAAGTTTGTCAGTGGTTTAGCCAAATTGGCATAGCCACTGAAAATTTTTTATTTTTTTTTAGAGAATTAAACGATTTTAAATAACAACTAAAGAGACGCGGTGGCTCGGATTATTAACGTTATAAATTTATTGCTGCTGCTTGCGACGGTTGCTACTCGAGAGTGACTTTAATACATTCTTTTTGCGAGGTGGCCAGAGATTGGCTACGCACTCGCTTATTTACCGTCGGCAAATGCCGATCGACTACGGCTTAAGAGAGCATGCTTAAACTATCTTATAAAAAGAGCATGCTTAACTACACACAATTTTCTCTTATTTTATGTTAGCCTATGACTTGAATGTCAATTTCAAAGTAATATACGATAATAACAATAATAATACAACTAAACTTAATCCCGCTGCTCTAACATTCCGGCTCCGTTGAAGAGCTCCGGTTTTCAATTATTGGGAGTAGAGCCAGCTTGTGTATAGGGCGCTTAGTGACGCTTATTGCGGTTTTCACCTCTGCCACTCGAACTTTGCCGTCCTCTCCTCGAATTGTGCGCGTTACGCGCCCGGTTATCCACTGCTGAGGAAGTGTGTTGTCCTCGTGCACTAGCGCGACCGCCCCTTCCTGCTGCTGGAGGCTGAGCAGATAGTCCTTGGACCACCTGCGCCAAAATTGACGTTTAAGCGCCGACAATTGTTGCCACTGCTTCCATGATCCGCGTCCTGGCATCTTGCTGGTCTCTTTCAGCTCTAATCCTGACAGCAGCGCCAACAAATGCTGTCCTATAAGCAGGTGGCCTGGCGTAAACACCTCTCCATCGCTGGGATCGCTGCTGTCGACGAGCAACGGCCTGGAGTTGAGCAGCGCCGAACGGGAAAACCGAACGTTCTCGAACAAATTTGTATGCCCCGACCCTTATGCTGCTGTCTCTACCTACCGAGCCTACCGAGCCTTTGGGCATGCGTCTCTTGTCTTTTTTGCCAAAAAGGGTTCCTGCCTTACTTGTCTTTTTTGCCAAAACGTTCCTGCCTTTTGCGTCTCTTGCTTTAGAGTCTCCCGCTATTTGAGGCTCTTGCTATTAGAGGCTTGCGCGGCTTGAGGCTTGTGCTATGTGCGGCCTGTCCAAATGAAGATCGAGTGGCAAGAATCTCATTCATTTTTGAGTGGCTTGTTGTGCATGCTTGCATTTTGCAGTTCTGTGGTGCACAGCGCATCCCAAGAGTTTTGACGGAATTCTGCTCATCAATATTGAGAGTCACTTCGTCACTAGCTTTTATTTTAAACGACAGATCACTACAGTTTTGTTTTGCAAGTGGAAAACTTCCTGATTCCAATATTTTTTGAACCTTATTGCAAAAAAAGTTCTATTACACTATCTGCACCTGCCAACAAATCATCAACATAAAAGCACTTCTTAATCTCATCTGATACAATTGGATGTGATTGTGCATGTATGTTGGCCAGCTCAAACAAACATCGTATCGCCAGAAAAGGTGCAGAAGGTGTACCATATGTGACTGTATTAAGTCGGTATGCCTGAATATTTTGTGATGGATTTTCTCTCCACAAAATAAGTTGGAAATTTCTGTCTTTTTCAGAAACATTTATCCGCCTGTATATTTTTGAAATGTCAGCAGTTACGGCATACTTATTCAACCGAAAATTAATTAGCGTTGAAAATAGCTTCCTTTGAATTGTTGGCCACACCATTAGTGTTTCATTAAGTGAAACAGCATTTGACGTCTTACCAGAAGCGTCAAAAACTACACGAAATTGACTTCAAAGAGGACTTGTGTCCTAAATCAAGATACTCTGTCATGAAGTCATATTACAAATTTTGGAGTGTTGCATCCTTCGACAATTACGCTTAAGTTTTTGAAAACGCCTTTCAGCAGTTTGCAAGGACAGATCGAAAACTTTTGCATCAGTTTTGAAGGGGAGATCCACTTGGGAACGACCAGAAGATAACTGTTTTATAGTTTCCTCGGAGCAGAGTTCACAAACCTATTAATGTTCAGCTGGTTGGCGAACAACCTTCGACTCGAACGAACAATGATCCAATTCCCTGAAACGGTTAATAATCGAGTCGAGAGAACAATAGATTAACCAATAAACACCCACTAAACTGCTGCCTAGTTAGTTTGGCCAGTATATTTGCCTGCTGCCATCCATCCTAGTAACGTTTTTAGGCCATGGATTTAAAAAAAACACGTGGTCTATTAGGTTTGTCGGAATGTGTGTAACTGGCAGAAGGAGACGTCTGCGAACCCATTTAGTATATATAGTGACATATTCATTGTCCGTATGAAAAACTTAAGCCGATCTTTTGAAAAGCTTTAGTATTCAAAAGCCTCACAGTAAAAGTTTAAACCGATCTTTTGAAAAGCTTCACTATTCAAAAGCCTCGCAGTAAAAGTTCTGACAAAGACATCAACCGTCAAATGATAACAAGCTTAAGTTACTGATAAAAAAATATGTAAAGCTCTGTAGAACTTAAAGGTTTGCTGGAGCGTAAGAATAAATCTGTCAATCAGTTGTTGAGTGACTCTGGTGTAATAAAGACAAATGTAACAAGAAAAAACAAGTGGGTAAGGCTACAGTCGGGCGCACGACAGTAAGATACCCTTCTCCCAATTTTCTAAATCCGTTTCAAAAGTGTAACCACTTTCATAGTTTTAAACAGAGACTTCTGCACAAATACTTCTACTACATATAGCTTACTCGCTCGCTCCCACACAGCGACGCGCGTAAAGAGTAAAGCGATACGACGCAACGTCGACGTCGGCGTCAACTGCTCAAAGCAGCGCGTCGGCTGCTGCTCGTACCGAACATTTGTACTGAAAACGTTGACTTGAATAACTTCGGTGTTATTGGTCCGATCGGAATGTTATTTGGAGAATATGCTTGTATTGCATTCAGCTTTATACATACCAAAGCAGAGCATTATGGGTTTAATACTTTGCTTAATAATCGCAAATAACCGATTTGCGGGGGCGGTGGGCGTGGCATCAAACATTTGATATTAACTTGATCTACCTATGGTTTATAGGAACCTTCATGCCAAATTTGGTATCTCTAGCTTTTTTAACAGCTGAGATCTGTTGTCTCATACAGACGGACAGACGGACAGACAGACGGACATGTCTCAATCGACTCGGCTAGTGATCCTGAGCAAGAATATATATACTTTATGGGGTCTGCCACTCCTCCTTATGCCTGTTACATACATTTTGCATAAAGTGAGTATACTTTTTTTTGACCATTTTCAATGGTCGAAGGGTATAAAAACCTCACCACACCTGCTCACTCAGCAAAACAAATAAATCGTTACAAAATAATAATAAAATTTAACCTCCCCAGTTAAAAAGCATGCCGGAATTTAAGACTATTTACACCACATTGCAAATATACGTGCAGGCATTGCAGGCCTGGCGCACAACTAAAGTAAAGAAGACATTAACGAGGGAGTGTCAGCGTGCCAGCACCGGCGACGACCAGCTGACACGCAGCAGCATCATCAACGTGGTGAGCAGCCCGCTCACTACGCCATCGCGGGATCCGCTAAAAATTAACACTGTGGTGCGCTATCCGCACACTACGGCAACGATGGGAAAAAGGCAGCATCAACGACAAGAAACCAACTAAAAGCTTATGCAACCAGCACCGGCACAGCCAGCGTTACAAGCTGTGCCAGAGAGAACCGACAGCGCATCAAAGAGCGCAATTTTTATACCCTTCGACCATTGAAAATGGTCAAAAAGGGTATACTAACTTTGTGCAAAATGTATGTAACAGGCATAAGGAGGCGTGGCAGACCCCATAAAGTATATATATTCTGGCTCAGGATCACTAGCCGAGTCGATTGAGACATGTCCGTCTGTCTGTCCGTCTGTCCGTCTGTCCGTCTGTATGAGACAACAGATCTCAGCTATTAAAAAAGCTAGAGATACCAAATTTGGCATGAAGGTTCCTATAAATCATAGGCAGATAAAGTTTATCTCAAATGTTTGATGCCACGCCCACCGCCCCCGCAAATCGGTTATTTGCGATTATTAAGCAAAGTATTAAACGCATAACGTTTTGCTTTGGTGTGTATAAAGCTAAATGCAATATGAACATATCCCCCAAATAACAATCCGATCGGACCAATAACAAAGAAGTTATTAAAGTCAACGTTTTCAGTACAAATGTTCGGTACGGGCAGCAGCCGACGCGCTGCTTTGAGCAGTCGACGCCGACGTCGACGTTGCGTCGTGTCGCTTTACTCTTTACGCGCGTCGCTGTGTGAGTGCGAGCGAGTAAGCTATATGTACTAGAAGTATTTGTGCAGAATTCTCTGCTTGAAATTATGAGTGTGGTTACACGTTTGTAACGGATTTAGAAAAATTGGGAGAAGGGTATCTTACTGTCGGGCGCCCGACTGTAGCCTTACCCACTTGTTTTTTAATAGCACTGTGTTCAACATTTTTTTGATTGCACTGCGATGCATATTTTTTTCAATAATTATAAAAACAATTGTAAGGATGAGCGGAAAATGTTTTGCCCATTGAGAAGTTCGACCTGTAAGGCCAAACGAAAAATTAGGTGGGGAATCTGTAAATTCACACGGGTGAATTAATTTTTAATTTCTCACCGCCGCAACCCGGCATTAAAAGTTCGACGCAAAGGCGTCAATCAAAATCTCAAAATATAGAACAAAAATTGAAAGATTTTCTGACAATTCTAAATTGCTGGATTCCCTTACAAAAGGTAAAACATATAATATATATAGTGACATATCCATTCTACACCCACACTTTAAACTTCCCAATTCCACACACACACATTATTGTAAAACGCACATACAAACATTAATGTATAAGCACAATATGTAATCAAAGCACGAGAGCCCTTCGATTAACTTTGGTTCCCACAGATCATAAATCCAAAAACGCGAACAATAACAAATAATTGCTTCGAACCCGATCACCCAAATAATTGTCCCCCAATTCGATCACTTGGCTAGCCTCAATGTTTACATCGAGCCAACTGAAATAATAAAGATTCATCACCCGGGTCTCCGCCCAATGTTTACAGCGAGCCAACTGAAATAACAAAACTTTACCCGAGTTTCCGCTCAGGTACTTGTCTCAGGATTATCCAATTACCCCTTTTTATCGGGAACCTCTCACTCTCTCAATGAGAGAATATTAAAGTCAAATCAGCCAAACTCTCTTAAAGAGAACATTAGAATCAAATTAGCTAAACTCTCTTAAAGAGTTTGCTCTCTTGGCACGCACTCTGCCTATATAAACCCAGGCACGCGTCTAAGCAGTAGTTCAGTAAACTTTCAGTTTCAGTTCAGCTTAGATCTATTCAGTTCAGCTCAGCCCCGAGCAGCGAGTACGCTATCAACCGCGATAGCTCGCTAAAGTCTGTTATCAAACCCTAGATAATCTAAAGGCTCTAGTTCTTCCTTTGGAAGCAAATAAAAAAGTGTTTAACTAATAAACTTAAAAACAACTGTGTTTTAATTTTTTTTCATAAACCCTCGGTCTGAATTCGTTAATGGCGCAGCCGGTAGGATAAAAAGAAAAAGTTGTGCGACTCGCTTACCCATATCAATCTAGTGATAAAAGATCTTTGTACGATCAAGCGTATCTTTTTGTCATTGAACCACGCGAATCGGCGCTAAGGTAAAAGTGCATCGTAATACAATAAAATCGATTTATCCGCCAAAGAACTTCACGTAAAGTCGAGTTTAACCAGCAGGGGGGAACGGACCATACTCCAAAACGAGGCGGAGTAGAGGGACCGAACTACCTTAGGGGCCCGGGAGAGGCGTCAAGACACGGGAAACAGAAGCAGCGACAGACGAGGAACAGGTGGAGGCCTTTCTACAGTCGGAGCTGGCGAAATTCGACCGTTTGGTGGGGGTGTCACCCATTGCGGAGCACACCATCACGATGCGGGATGAGTATCCAATTAAGCACTACTACCCTAAAAACCCGGCCATGCAGAAGATCATCAACGAGCAAGTTGATGAACTTCTCCGCAACTCCTTAACCGTAGTTGGTGGCTGCAGCTCCTTGATCGCGGAGATCTTGCTTGGATCGGTGTGGATCCCACCGTCGCTTACCTGGTGCCCCAGGTAGATGATGCTCTTCTGGAAGAAACTGCACTTGGCCTTATTCAGGCGCAAGTTCGCTTTCCGAAGCCTCCGGTACACCTCGCGCAGGGCGATTTGTGCCCAACGTTGCCACATTGGTGCAACCTATGTCGGCATTATTGAAGAAGGGTCGGCGATGGATCTGGAGTGAGGAGCAGCAACGAGCTATCGAAGCATTGAAGACCAGTCTCACGGAAGCACCAGTGTTAGCCTGCCCAGACTTTGGTGAACGGTTCTCCCTGCAAACGGATGCGAGTGACATTGGACGGGGAGCGGTCATGACACAGCAGATCCAGGGAACCGAACGGGTTATCGCGTACGCGAGCCGGAGTCTTTCAGCTGCCGAGAGTCGGTACTCAACGACGGAAAAGGAATGCATGGCTATTGTATGGGCCATAAGGAAGTTGCAGTTCGATGTGATCACGGACCATTTGGCGCTTAAATGGTTAAACAGCATAGAGAACCCCACTGGAAGGATCGCACGCAGGGCATTGGAGCTCCAACAATTTCGTTTCATCATACACTACCGCCGCGGGGACCAGAACGTAGTTGCCGACGCTCTGTCCAGACGACCATTGGAGACGTTGCACCAGGCCACACTGGAAAACTCACCTGGTGCATGGATAACCCGAATGTTGGAGCTGATCGACAAGGAACCCGAAAACTACCCGGATTACCAGAGGGAGAACGAGCAGTTATATCGACGAGGAGGATTTCGACCGGAGGACGAGAACTGCACGTCATGGAAGTTATGCGTACCCAAGTCATTACGCCAGCGAGTATTGCACGAGTGCCACGATCAGCCGGCCGCAGGGCATCAGGGAGTGCGAAAGACGCTGAATCGGGTCCGTCAGCGGTACCACTGGCCAGGACTCTTTCGAGACGTAGCCCGATACGTCCAGAAATGCGAGACCTGCAAGAAGTTCAAGATGCACTCCCGGCAGGTACATGCACCTTTCGACGTTCTGTGCGCAGACTTCGTGGGACCACTCCCGCGCTCTACCCACGGGAACACCATGCTCTTGGTGTTCTTCGACGCTTTCTCGAAGTGGGTGGAACTGGACCATTACGGAAGGCAACGCGGTTACGTGTCGCCCACGATTCTGCGGCTTCAGGACGTCAAGACGAAGCAACGCCGTGACGCAGGACTGAACGACCTGAAGGCATACTACGAGGAGGACACGACCAGTGAAGGTCACCAGGTATCTGGGAGGCAAGGGGATATGTAAAATAAGCGGATAGGCAGGTTTTAATATTAAGACATAGACGTAGGCCTTAGACGCACCACGTTAGGTAGGGACCTTTTAACGTTGCACCCACTAGGATCTATCAGGGAAACATAAAGTAACTCGTTTGTAATTTATAGCCTCGAACCGGACCGCGACTGGTTCCCACCTGTGCAGCGGCCGGCGGATGAGGGGATACTGGACATTATGGTCGAAGGGTGGGACATGGAAGGTATGCCACCGTTAATACCACAGCCTGGGACCATCAGCACCGACTCCACCGAAACCGAGGTGTGGTTCCCGGACCCAGTAGTTTCTGGTACCGAGGAGCAACCCGCCGACGACCACCACGACGCTATGGGGGAGGAGGAATATTTCTCAGGTCTCATCGACATAATCGCAGCCCAAGGGTTTGCGGGTCACTGCCTCGCCGGTGTCGCCGAAACCCCATACGTCGACATTTACCCCGAGGAATTGGGCTGATACAGCCCAATCAGCGAGGTGAGCAGCATGGGCATACCACCGGCGCCACCCATCACCAAGGCAGAGTCGAGCGGGCCACCCGAAGAAGAGGGACCCACTACAAGCCGGGCTTGTGCGATGGGAGACGGGCCGGTCTTCCCCCCAGCACGCATTTGGCGTCTCCCCACGCCGCCTCCCTTAAAGGGCATACTAAAAGGGGAGAGCGTGTACGTGAAGGTGCGGGCCTTCGTCCTCTGAGGAGGAGACGGAGGAGGATTTGGTGTGGCCACACGCATGTCCCGTCATCGACCATCGGGCCGCGTCACATCAGTTATTTAGTTGTAAGCTAAAACCCGTGAATAAAGTAATGGGTAGCAAGGCATAGACAGTTAGACTTAAGCAAGCAAAGACATAGCCAAAGACATAGGCAAGGCATAAGCAAGACATAGGCAATAGGCAGAGGCATAGGCAAGTCCAAGCACGCGGGGTGCAAACTGCAAGCAAACGCCCGTTGGTCGGCGTCCATGCACACAAGCAACGGCGTTTCGACAAATTTTGCGACACATGTGTAGCGGCGCCCTGAAAATTCCAGAAGCAGACCGAAGCGAGCAAGGGCAGACGAGCAGCGCGAAGCGAGCAGAGGCATGCAGGCAGCGCGAGTCCGACGCAGCAGAGACACACGAACGGATCGATGCAGGCGACAAGTCGCGAGCCGAACTAGGCGAAGCTACTTGTCGCGTACCGATCTAGGCATGCAGGGCACCAGGCTAGGCAAAACGACAAGTTCGTAAGCAGAGTCAAGCGAGCCACGCGACATGAGCCGAAGCATGATAGGCCGAGCAGGCCGCGACCGCGGGCAGCGCCGGACAAGCAGCGGACGGGAAGCGTCGAAATCAAAGCTGCAAAATTAGGCCACGGGACAGAAGTTCAAGGCGAGTGATCGAGGACGGACGCAACCGCTCCTAGTGAAAAGTGACAAAATTTTAAAAAGTGGAAAAGGACCTGAAAATAAATAAAAGTTAAACCAAGGAAGAAAAGGACTCGACATAGAAAAGGACAATGGACCAGGACCCCATAGAAGGAAAGATGAGGTAAGCGGTAAGAAATATAAAGGGAGCAAAGCCTAGAGAAGCAACGTATGGTGCAAAGTAGGCAGGGACATAGCAAGGCAGGGACAGTTAAGTGAAAAATCTGTAATAGAATAAGGAAACAAAAATTGTGAAGAGAAAAAAACCCAAAATAATAAACAATACGTAGGCATTTCTTACTTGACTCGCGGTCAATATTTCGGTTACTTTCCTTCGTAAACGTGTTAGCAGGAAAATATCGCGTGTGCGCCCGCATGGGTCTGTGAGCTGTGAGTGGTCGCTAGTTGACAGGCAAATACGTGATCCTGTGTTCGGAAACGAGTCGCGGTGTGGGGCAATACACCACCGGTGCGATTTGTGGGAGCACAGGCAAGGGTATTTGCGGTCACGGGCGTCCCGTAACGGCGGAGATGACCGATCGTGCGCATAAGTGAACGTGAGCTGACAAGTGGATACACGAGCGTGTTCTAACGGGCTGCGGTGTGGTGCAATACACCACCGAGCGACCTGTGGGAACATAAGCGAAAGTACCTGCGGTCACGGGCGTTCCGTACGGCGAAAGACCAGTCGCGGGGCGGGGCGAGTGACACGGGGTACACGAGCGTGCCTTCACAAGTGCAGCGTGGTGCAATACACCACGGAGCGATTTGTGGGAGTGCAGGCGACAGTACCCGTCGTCACGAGCTTTCCCCACGACCTGCAGCCGACCAGGTGAACAGCGAAAATGCGGATAGAGTGCCAGGCACGGGGAAAATACCCTTCTGCGTAGTTCACGAGTACACGTGGAAGACGTGAACCACGTTTGTTTTTATAAGCTTTATAAACTGCACAACAAATGTCTAAAAAAAAAAATATAAGCCAGGCAAATGATCTGGACAAAATTTAATTTAAAAAGAAAAGAGAAATAAAGAAAAACAAAAAAAAATAAAAAGAGCCAAATACGATAAAAGATATATTTTGAAATGGATTCTATTTTTAACAAAATAGAAGAATGTTAAGGGTCGCTACACGACAGCGATTGGTACGAAATTGAAAACTTCTTGAATGAGCAAAGAGAACATTCAACAATATCTACCATTGGCAGCTGTGATGAGGATTCTAAATAAATAAACAAAACAGAAGGCTTGTTAGATGTTAGATAACATTAAGAAAGTTTAGATACAGGCAAATATAAAAAAAAAACAAAAAAGCAAGGCTACCTTCGGCTTGCCGAATGTTCAATACCTTTGCAGTTATACAAAATATAAAATATATTTGAACTGCTGCTGGTTTCTGTGGCATTTAATGAACAATTATAACAGTCCATCGATTATATCATCCTCTCATAATTTCACATACTCCGCCTTCATTAAGCCGATCGTTGATCGTTATAAGTAATAAAAGTTCGATTTCGATGAAACTTTATTATTAAGGACACACTTAGATTTGGATGTGGTAAGCCTGATAGCTATTTCTTGAAATATAACGAAAATCGGCCGATAGGCTCCATGACAGCTATACGATATATCAGTCCGATCTGGCCCGTTCCTACATACTTAAAGAGGGCAGAAACAAGAAGCTTGTGAGCAAAGTTTCATGAAGATAGCTCAATAACTGGGGGACTAATTTGCGTTGCAACAGACAGACGGATTGACTGATTGTTCCTATAACAGCTATAGAATATAAACGTCTGAGATATTTAAATGGAAAAACTAAGGGCGGGTTACTGTATAACATTAAAAAGTATTGATAATGTGCGGTATTTCCAAAAACAAAACAGGTTTGCATACACAAACCCTGTATTCAGCCGATTGTTCCTATGGCAGCTAAATGTTATAGTGGTCCGAATTTGATACAATTTTGACAGCACATTAAGAACGTAATAAGAATAAGATTTGCCATATCTTGTTGCAATATCTTGAAAAACAACAAATATCGGCCGATAGCTTCTATGATAGCTGTACGATATATCGGTCCGATCTGGCTCGTTCCAACTTATTTACAGCGTACAGCAATAAGAAGCTTGTGTGCCAAGTTGCATGAAGATAGCTCAAAAACTGAGAGACTAGTTTGCGTTGCAACAGACGGACGGACGAACGGACTGACGGACGGATGGACGGACAGACAAACATCCATTTTTCGACTTCTCTGGTGATGCTGATTCAAAAAATATATATTTTAGAGGGTCGGAGATGTCTCCTAAGGTGCCTTGCAAACTTCTGGCTAAAATTAATATACCCTCTGCAAGGGTATAAAAATGGAATATGTAGATCAGGATATTATAGAAAGAGAGCCATATTTCATAATAAGATCAATAGAGATCTTAAGTAAATTTCGTACGTTTATCAGCGTACAAGAATTTGAGGAGCAATACATCAATACGTTCGATGTATGTGCAAGTCCTTTGTTGCATTTGTCAAAACTCGAAAAGGCCATGGTATTATCTACTTTACCTTATGTAAAAGTACAACAAGTAGTTGAAGATACTATCTATCTCTTGCACAGATAAATTAATATTATAATATAAATGGACTGGCAAGATATTCAAAACGTATTAAAAGAAATCAAAACGACTTTCGACAAGTCGTACAAGTGCATAAGCAAAAAAAAAGAAAAATACAACAAAGTACTCTCAACAGGCACGCACAAATATTGGTAGAATGCTTTAATGAAGCACGCCAATTACTAAATATAAATAAAGATAGATTAACTAGAATACGTTTAACGCAAGCGTTAAAATTTTTAAACAAGTTAAGAGAAAACTTGTTACAAGTAAGGAAAAGGCATAATTTAAATCTGACTGTCCCTACAATAATTAACACATCAGTTGAAATTGAAACAGGTGACAATACAGAATTATCGAAAGACTCCGATCAAGATAATAGAGAAGAGGACTCTGAACAGGAAATTAAAGAAGAAGGTCTACACGATCTTACAATACCGGCAACAATTAAATTGCCAGAAATAGGAGAAGAAAGTTCACAGCCTACGAACACAGACTTAGAAGACAGTATGACTGACTCAGCAGCATCTAAAAGGGAATACGTGTGACAAATTTCGTTCACGATAACCAAGTTCGATGGCAAGAAAGTAAATCTAAATAAATTCCTCACGGCACTCCGATTAACAGATCTCACGAAAGACAAAGACAAAGATATATGGCCCTTTGTCATACAAAGTTAAAATGAAAGGACCATTATTGGAATCATAAGTGTATTAAAGGCATCAGTTAAAGGCGAATCGCCTGATGTCATTAAAGCAAAATTGCTCAATACACAACAGCGCGGCAAAACTGCAGCGCAGTATACCACGGAAATTTAAAACCTACGTAGGTCGCTTGAGGCAGCCTATATAGACGATGGCCTAGATTCCAACAATGCAGATAAATTCGCCACAAATAAGCGATCTCTTCAATGACAAAGAATTGTGAGCACGAAAAGCTCAAGACCATACAAGAAGCAGGAAATTTCAACACCATGAATAGTGTGATTGAAAAATATATACACTGCTGTACAGAAATGACAGGCAATTCGAATAGTGTGTTATTCTATAACAATAGAGGGCACTTTCGAGGTAATAATAGCCGAGGAAATTACCAAAACAGAGGTAATGGCCGAGGTAATTATAACAACTATAATAATAATTATAGAGGCCGAGGTGGTTATCGCGGTGGAAATAGAGGACGTGGCGGTATCCAGAATAATAATAGAGGTGGAGGTTACCATAGGGGTAACTAAAACCAAAGCCATAATGGCAACATGAATAACAATGTAAGAAACATAAATTCGGAAAACCAGCAGGCCCCCTTGAGCAACAGCTAACAGAAAGGCTGTATAGAATCAATCTCAATTAAAGCATTTTTATTCAGTTAAAGAACATGAGTACCAATTCAATGGTGACTCTATTATCAGATACAGGTGCAGAAATTTCACTGCTTAAAAGCAAAAACAATAAGTTAAACAATATAAATTCATTGAATACAACAAGTATATCAGGCATTGGGCAAGGGACAATTCAGTCTCTAGGTACTTTAGATTTGGAACTCTGTGTTGCAAATGCAGCAATACCACATAAATTCCATATCGTAGCTGACAATTTTCCTATACCAGGGGATGGTATAATTGGTTTGGATTTCATTAAAAAATACAATTGTATTTTAGAATTCCACGACCAAGAAGATTGGTTTACTTTGAGGCCCGATAATTTCAGGAATATAAACATTCCTATAATACATTAACTTGACTTGACTTGACTTCACCTCACGTCTACTGACACAAATTTTCTAATCCCTAACCAGGAATTGCAACCTGGAAAAATAGTAGCAAGCGCACTTATAAATACTCAGAACGTGATGATTCGAATTATAAACACAACTAATAAAGACGCTATTGTGAACAGCGCAAACATAAGAAGCAAATCATTGAACGATTATGATATTTACAATGCCAATGTAGATAATAGTCCGCAAGTACTAAAACTTCTAAAATTCCCATCGTTATTTAAAAACAATTTAACAAAATTATGCACCGAATATAGCGATATTTTTGGTCTCGAAACAGAATCCATATCAGCTAATAATTTGTATAGGCAAAAATTGAGATTGAACGATAAGACCCCTGTATATTAAGAATTATCGAATGCCAGAAAGTCAAAAGCCAGAAATTCAAAGGCAAGTTCACAAATTAATAAGAGACGGCATTGTTGAGCCGTCTATATCAGAATATAACAGCCCACTTTTCTTGATATGGCGAGATGGCCATTAGTAGTTGACTATCGTCAGATCAATTAGAAATTCTTAGCAGACAAATTCCCACTTCCAAGAATAGAAGATATTCTTGATTAATTAGGACGAGCAAAATATTTCTCGTGCCTAGACCTTATGTCAGGATTTCACCAAATCGAACAAGACGAAAGATCAAGAAATATCACATCATTCTCAACTTCGACAGATTTATATCGCTACATTCGATTACCATTTGGGTTAAAGATAGCCTCCAATTCATTTCAAAGAATGATGAATGATGACAGCCTTCGCAAGCATTTCTGTATATGGATGATTTAGTTGTGGTCAGTTGTTCTGAAAGGCATTTGATTAAGAATTTAACCGATGTTTTCAAATTATGTAGACAACATAATTTAAAACTACATCCAGAAAAATGCACTTTATGAAAGAGGTTACATATTTAGTTCATAAATGTACTGATAAAGGTATATTACCAGATGACTCTCAATATGAGGTAATTAAAAACTACTCACAACCAGTAAATGCAGACGAAGCTAGACGATTCGTCGCATTTTGCAGTTATTCCAGTAGATTTATTAAGAATTTCTCTGAGAAATCACGCCATTTAACGAGGCTTTGTAAAAAGAATGTTCCATTTGAATGGACAAGCGAATGCAACGAAGCATTCGAATATCTTAAAAGGGAATTAATGAAACCAACACTTCTTCAGTACCCAGACTTCAGCAAACAATTTTGCATAACCCAGTAAACAGGCATGTGCAGCGGTACTATCTCAGAACCATAACGGGCAACAGCTACCAGTGGCATACGCTTCAAGAGTCTTTACACAAGGTGAAAGTAATAAGTCCACTACAGAACAAGAACTAGCAGCTATTCATTGGGCAATTAATCATTTTAGACCATATATATATGTAAGATGGTATACTTCGATGCAAGTTGGCAACCCCACTAATGGAGGACAGTTGGCAAGCCTGCGAACCGAAGAGTGTTGCCAGAGGACAGTAGCGAAGGGGAGTCGTAGTCGGTCGTCTCGCGTAGAAAGTTGACAGTTGAACAAACCGCTATTAAGTTGTAAACGTTGCCCAAATATTAAGTTGCGAAGAACACTCAAGTTGTAACGCCATTATTTTGTATTATTTAACCCTACTGAATTGATTTGAACCATTATAATAAACTTACTTTAATAATAACCTTACATTTGGGGGCTCGTGCCGGTTTCTGATTCATATCAGTTAATACAATACGTTGTAAAGTGGATAAAGTTGAACATTTGTATGATAGTGAACTCTTGAGTATTGAGTTGAACAGTTGTAAAAACACAAAGCATTTTTTTTTTGTCTGAACAGTCGCAGTCAAATTGTGGTTTTACCGTTGCTAAACGTCGAAAAATCAAATACGCATATACATACATAAAAGCGAACACGAGAAATGCCGAAAACGAGAAGTGCACACGAGTTAGAAGAAAGAATGAGTAGTACAAGAAATGAGAATCAGCATACAGACGAAAGCGAAGAAGAAACGATAATGGAACAAGAAAACGCGATGCCAAAATGCAGCAGCTTATGCAGTTGTTAACACTCAAAGTTGAGGTGGATGAACAGCGTGAAAGCCAAGTGAAAATTACAGCAAACAATTTTGAAAAAGTGGTCAACGATTTCGATGGTGTTTCAATACCAGTTGTCAAGTGGTTCGAAATTTTTGAACACAATGCGGAAGCCTATGGGCTTAATGAAAAATAGAAATACGTGCAAGCTAGAGGTAGAATGTGTGGCACCACAAAACTCTTTTTAGAATCGGAATATATAAACAATTATAATGAGTTGAAACAAAAATTAACTGATGAATTTCAATGCAGCTGGAACAGTGCTGATATTCATCAACAGCTGAAAGATCGCAAAAAGAAAAAAACGGAGTCTTTTCACGAGTACATGCTGAACATGAAAAAAGTTGCAAGTATGGGTGAAGTAGAAGAGACGGCAGTAATTCGCCACATTGTCAACGGATTGCAGATCAAAAGCGAATTCAAATTTGCCATGTATCGATGCAAAACGCATAAGCAGCTTAAAGAGGAATACGAAACATATGAGCTAGTTCACCAGAAACGATAATTATCCGATAAACGATAATCATCAGAGGAACGAAAACAATCAAAAGAACGAGAACAACAATCAGCGGAATCAAAACAAAACAGACGCAGAAAAACCGAAAAAGAAAGAATACTGTTTCAATTGCGGCTCATCAGAACATAAAAGGAAGGAATGCACATCAGCCACAAAATGCTTCCGCTGCAACGAAAAAAGGGCATATTTCACGCAGTTGTCCATCAAACGCTGATCGAGTTCGAGTTATTTCAAATAGTTATCGACTTAAAACAATTCTTTTAAATGGCTTACAGGTGGAGTGCTTAGTGGATACCGGCTCCGATGTAACCATTGTAAAGCAGAACATCGCAGACAAATTGAATGTGGACATTTTTAAAACCGCTTCAACGCTACGTGGTCTGGGCAACACCAGTACAAAGCCAATTGGATATTTCAACGCCGAAGTGGAAATCGACACGCTGCGTACGAAGCAGAAATTCTTGGTTGTGTCAAACTGCAAGATGGACTGCAATGCGATACTTGGTTACGACTTTATAAGGAAGTTCGAATTCATAGCTGATTCGAACGGATTTTTATTTCAACGTGTACTGAACGACCATAGTTCTACAGATGAGTATGCAATGGAAGTTTACAGCGTTTTTGAAAAATAGAAGGAAGGAAGTGGAAGATATGATCGAAGATGCATTTCAGTTGCAAGAGGCGGATCACGCACAATGTCCAATTATTCTGAACATTGTTCCAGATGGTAACATAGTGCCGTTTCGACAAGCACCCAGTCGTCTGTCACCGAACGAAGCAGAAGCTGTAAAGAATCAGGTCAATGAATGGTTACAGATGGGAATTGTACGCGAATCATTTTCCAACGTAGCAAGTCGAGTGGTCGTGGTCAAGAAGAAGGATCAAACATTGAGGGTATGCGTCGATTACCGTAAGCTGAACAGCATGGTACTTCAGGATTTGTTTCCTGTGCCACTTATTGAGGATGTTATTGACAAACTGCAAGCAGCGAAATTTTTCACGATTATGGACTTAGAAAATGGTTTCCTTCACGTGCCCATCGAAGAAAATAGCAGACACCTAACAGCATCACACGAGAAGGACTTTTTGAATTTAACAGGGCTCCTTTCGGATTTAAGAATTCACCAGCTGCGTTCATCAGATATGTCAACCATGTTTCTCAGAAACTTATTAATGAAGAAGTAATGCAGCTTTATATGGACGACATTGTTATTTTCGCAGAGTCTGCAGACGTATGCATGCAGAAGAGCCGACAAGTTTTGGAAACAGCAGCCAGGTATGGTTTAAGGATAAAATGGAAAAAATGCAGCAGCTCATGACTCTGGTTACTTCGCCGCACGTAAAACAATGCATAACATAAAGCAGCAATACTTTATCTCGCATTTAGAGGGAAAAGTTTCGAAGTATATTTCTAATTGTATTGTTTGTATAATACACAGTAAAAAATTGGGCAAACAAGAAGGACGTTTATACTGTATAGGAAAAGGTGATGTACCCCTGCAAACGCTGCATGTAGACCATCTTGGACCGATGGATATGACTTCTAAGATGTACAAGTACATTTTTGCAGTGGTCGATGGATTCTCCAAATTTGTGTGGCTGTATCCTGTGAAGTCGACAGGTCAAGATGAGGTTGTGAAGAAACTAAAAGAATGGGCAAGCGTATTCGGATTTCCTGCACGTATAGTAAGCGATAGAGGATCGGCGTTTACATCAAACGCTTACAAAGAGTTTCTGGAGGTCAACATGGTGGAGCAGATTTGCACAACAACCGGAGTTGCAAGAGGCAACGGTCAAGTCGAGAGGGTCAATCGCTGCATAATTGACATTCTTGCGAAGCTGTCTTCAGACGAACCTGCTAAGTGGTACAAGTATGTGCCACGTGTACAGATGGCAATTAACTCGCATGTACATTCGACAACGCTGTCAACGCCGTTCGAGATAATGTTTGGGACGAAGATGTGTACGAAGGTGGACGATCGTTTGCTAGACATGATGCAGCAGGAGTTGGTCGAGAAGTTCAACGAGGAGCGACAGCAGCTGCGCATAGAAGCAAAACATAATATCGAAGAGGCACAGAAGAACTACAAGATGCACTACGACAAGAAGCGACGTACGGAGCAGATCTACAAGTTGGGCGACTTGGTTGCTATAAAGAGAACTCAATTTGTTGCAGGCCGAAAGCTGGCTAGCGAATATCTTGGTCCATATGCTGTCATAAAGGTTAAGAGAAACGGTCGCTATGATGTGAAGAAGGCATCAATAAACACCGAGGGACCAAATATTACTGCAACAAGCTGCGATAATATGAAGTTGTGGAAATATGTAGCCGAGAACGAGGATATTTTGTCATCCGGGACGGATGAGGAAGATCAGGAGGGCCGAATGTAAGATGGTATACTTCGATGCAAGTTGGCAACCCCACTAATGGAGGACAGTTGGCAAGCCTGCGAACCGAAGAGTGTTGCCAGAGGACAGTAGCGAAGGGGAGTCGTAGTCGGTCGTCTCGCGTAGAAAGTTGACAGTTGAACAAACCGCTATTAAGTTGTAAACGTTGCCCAAATATTAAGTTGCGAAGAACACTCAAGTTGTAACGCCATTATTTTGTATTATTTAACCTTACTGAATTGATTTGAACCATTATAATAAACTTACTTTAATAATAACCTTACATATATGGTAGACATTTCTTAGTACAGAGTGACCATAGGCCACTATCATTTTTTTTCTCAATGAGAAACCCGAGTTCCAAGCTAACCTGAATGCGTCTGAATCTTGAAGAATATGATTTTAGTGTAGAATATCAAGGGGAAAAACAATTATATAGCAGATGCTCTTTCCCGAATAACCATCGGAGAGCTAAAAGAAATAAATAGACAGATACTGAAGGTCGAAACGAGAGCTTCAGCAAGACAGAAAAATTCCTGGGCAGGAGAAATATTGCACGAACCCGAATTGAATATAGAAAAGGAAACAAGTAGGTAAGGCTACAGTCGAGCGCCCGACAGTAAGATACCCTTCTCCCAATTTTCTAAATCCGTTACAAGCGTGTAACTAAACGTATTATTTCAAACAGAGAATTCGAAACAAATACTTCTGCTACATATAGCTTACTCGCTCGCACACACACAGCGACGCGCGTAAAGAGTAAAGCGACACGACGCAACGTCGACGTCGGCGTCAACTGCTCAAAGCAGCGCGTCGGCTGCTGCTCGTACCGAACATTTGTACTGAAAACGTTGACTTGAATAACTTCTGTGTTATTGGTCCGATCGGATTGTAATTTGGATTGTTCATATATGTTCATATTGCATTAAATTACATACCGTCTGTATGAGACAACAGATCTCAGCTATTAAAAAAGCTAGAGATACCAAATTTGGCATGAAGGTTCCTATAAACCATAGGCAGATCAAATTTATATGCCCCGATCCTTATGCTGCTGTCTCTACCTACCGAGCCTACCGAGCCTACCTAGCCTTTGGGCAAGCGTCTCTTGTCTTTTTTGCCAAAGCGTTCCTGCCTTACATGCCTTTTTCGCCAAAACGTTCCTGCCTCTTGAGGCTCCTGCCTTTTGCGTCTCTTGCTTTTAGAGTCTCCCGCTATCTGAGGCTCTTGCTATTAGAGGCTTGCGCGGCTTGAGGCGTGTGCTATGTGCGATCTGTGCAAAATGAAGATCGAGTGGCAAAAATCTTATTCATTTTTGAGCGTTGTGTATGCATGCATGTTGCAGTTCTCTGGTATGCACCATATCGGTTAATCACTACACTAGTATGTTATCATAACATACAATCATATTGTAGCACTTTGTTGCAATATGTACATAAACAGTCCGGCCCACTTACACTTGTATGCGTAATATGAGCATCCACTTAAAGGGGCTAACGCATATACATATATTAATATCCGCTTACTATGTGTGCTTATAGCATACCTCCTTCTACAGGGTCGTCGCTTGGCGACAATAGATATACATATAAGATATACATATAAGCGTCGCTGCGCTGCAGCCTATGCTGGCAGCGCTACTTCTAAGCTTTAGGCTGAGAAATCTTTTATATGTAGATCGTAAGAAAATTATCATTTCAATATTTAAATGAAGAAGAACCTTCTCCGCTTCATCCAAATAAATGACATTAATTAAAATACCAAGTGTTTAACCAATTACACAGTGAACAAAAACAGAAGCCCGCTTAAATAAAAACAAGTGTGACCGCTACATAAAAAGAACCTAAATAACATTTAAAAAACGTGTTATAAATAAATAAAACTAAAATGGCATTATCGGTCGATAATCTATCCCAACTACTTCGTCAAATACGTCAAGTGCCACAGTTCTCTGGAGAACCAAGCAGCCTCAGCTCGTTTATCAAACGAATTGAATATCTGCTTAGTCTATACCCATCAAACGACCCTCGACAGAAAGCCGTCATATTTGGAGCCATCGAACTACAAGTCATCGGTGATGCTGAGAAGGTCTGCCAATTGGAATTTCACAACGAGTGGTCAACTCTTAAAGAAGCTCTCATCGTGGAATTCAAGACTCGAACCCCTCTGGAGGAACTTTTGCGACGTTTGTATTGCACGCCCTATAAAGGTAACTTACGTTAATTTTGAGAACAATTAGAAGATAAGTCAACTGCTATTATAAATAAGTAAGCCTTAGAAGGCGATCAAAATAACACAATTATTTATTCACAAGCAATGGCAACCACAATAAAAAACACTATTCAACGTTCATTACCTGACAGATTATTCATGACCCCAGCGAGGCATGACATTTCAACTGTTCAAAAATTGCGACAAATTGCCCAACAAGAAGGTCTATATGAAGACCCAGTTTCAAGAAATAATTGTCCAAAATTAAATTCAAATTCACTTAAACCAAGCACTAACAACAATACTAATATTAATAAAAACAAAAACTCGCACCCCAATCAACCATTCGTTCGCCCCTCTAACCCATTCTTAAATCCCACGCAGATCCAAAACCCAAGCGTAAACAGACCCCTCATAAACAAACTTTTCCGTCCAGACAACAACAATTCGATCAAAACAGATCAAATTTGTATAATGAATTCAGAGAAGACTTAAATCGCGACCGACAGAACGACACCCGAAACTATTATCAACCCCCTCAACAACCAAGAGTGCCGAATAAGCGCTTTAAAGAAGGCAGCGGACAATCACGTATGCAGACAGATGAAAGTCATCATCAACACGAGTTAGATTACAATAACATAACTGACCAAGACAATAACAACGACGAACAGTTCCACGAAGATCATTTTCAGTATACGCAAAACGAGATGTAAACAGATCAGCAAATTCAACAAGCTGAAAATTTTCCAATACCAGCCTGGGAACCTACCAGTACATAGAGATCATGTTTAATAATCATAGATACCGATGCATAGTAGACACTGGTTCATCAATAAACATGATGAACTCAAACATTTTCAATTTCAAAATTAAATAAATTTGTAAACCTTCCAGCCAATGGGTTATTTCAGCAATCACAGAAATTCTATATTCATTCGTTTTCACCATTTTATGACATTCTATTAGGAAGAAAAATACTAATGGAGAATACAGTTGCATAAATTATTTTAGAAAAGAAACAGTCATCAATGGAAGATCATTCCTTCATAAAAAATTAGAGCTCTGTGACGGAAACTCCTCAAAAAATTTGAAGCAATTTTACAAGAAAACAACTTAACAGCTGAAATAAATTACGCATTAGACAATGAAATAAACTCGGACCGCACATACAAATTAGACCACTTAAACAACGAAGAAACACATAAACAGACACAAATATTAAAAGAGTTAAAGGATATTCAGTACTCTGACAAATTAGGAAAATGCCAATACTTCACAACAATCGACTTAGCGAAAGGTTTTCACCAAATTGAAATGGACCCTAAGTCCATACCAAAATCTAAGTCCACCCTAAGTCCATACCAAAAACCAAAAACACTTGGAGTATACTCGTATGCCATTTGGGTTGAAAAATGTCCCGGCAACTTTCCAACGTTGCTTGAACTTCGTCCTAAAAGATTTAATCAACAAACATTGTCTCGTATATTTAGATGATGTTATCATCTACTCAACATCCCTCACCGATTACCTGGACTCACTAAGAAAAGTTTTTCAGAAACTTAAAGAGGCAAATCCTTAGCTCAAATTGGACAAATGTGATTTTTAAAAAAACAAATAAATTTTCTAGGTCATACCATAAGTCAGATGGTATAAGACCCAACAAAGAAAAAGTAAAAGCTATTGAAATATTTCCCATTCCAAAAACCTCAAAAGAAATCAAATCTTTTTTGGGTTTATGCGGATACTACCGCAAGTTCATTCCAGATTTTGCAAAAATAGCAAAACCTCTCACTATATTGCTCAAAAAAGGAGCTAAAATTGACATAAGGGACGAAGCATATAATAAATCTTTCGAAAAGTTAAAAACTATAATCATGAATGACCCCATTTTTATCTGCCCAGACTTTACAAAAACATTTCACAAGACAATAAACCGATTAGTTTCGCAAGCAGAACTTTAAATACCACGAACAGAATTACAGTACAATAGAAAAAAAATTATTGGCAATCATAAACCCCTTGTTTGGTTAAACAATATAAAGGAACCTAACATGAAATTACAACGGTGGAGAATTAAACTAAGTGAATACAACTTTACAATTAAATATTTGGAAGGAAGCTGAATCAGGTAGCAGATGCTTTATCATGCGTTAAAATTGAAGAACATTTTGTAGGTGAAGAAGAAAATATTTCAACAGCAGCAACAATAAATAGCGCATCAGAAAGTAAAGAAAACTATATTGAAATCACTGAAAAACCTTTAAACCATTTTTCAAGTCAGATAGAATTGTAAAAGACTCCATTAATCAAGTAGACATATCAAAATACTTCAATAAAACTAAAATCACTATAAAATACACTGAAATGACTCTCCCAATAGCAAAAGACCTTTAATTAAAATACTTCTTAAACAAAACAAGCGTCATCTACATAGACAATGAGAATGACTTTTTAATTCTTCAAAATGCGTACCACGGAACTATAAACCCACACAGTAATGTACAAATATTAAAAAGCATAATAAAATTAATGGACATTAGCTCTTACGCTGAATTTAAGGAATTCATTATTACTCAACATATAAAACTATTGCACCCTGGTATCGAAAAAATGATACGACTTTTTAAAGAAACTCACTATTTTCCAGATTATAATAAATTCAACGAACGAGGACTGTTTAACTTTATACCTTTTTGGTACACTAGACGAAGACGACAGACAAAATATTGAACAACAAATTACATCCTTATCACAAAGCACCGTACAGATTAGTAGTCTTAATCACGTTATTGACAACCTAAATAACGGTATTGAGATGATTAATACCCACTCCAAATCTATTGAAAAAGATCATAAAATTTCCCTTTTAATATTTAACATTGAACATTTTACTGGATATATCGAAGATATTGAAATGGGTTCACAACTCACACGATTAGGAATATTTAATCCAAAAATTCTAAAGCACGACCACCTTGGTAACGTTAACTTCAAAAACTTAATGGACAGAAAAACTTCCGCCTGGTATAACACGTCCATTAACGAAATATTCCTAATGTCTCACATTCCCACAAACACAATCGAACAACCTACTTTTCTTACCGCACCTTACCCCGACAATAATGGACAAATTATTAATGAAAACATAGAAGTCAAATTTTACCTACATAATAGGCATGTTTTAAATACACAAACAAAGAACATAATCAAAGACCATTGCATAGCTAACATAATGAAACACGAAACACCAACCTGTACTTTCCAGAAATATCGTAAACCGTTTTACGTTCAATACATTAAACCTAATATAATTATAACATGGAATATGACTCGAGAAAAACTTTATCAAAATTGTAACAATCAAGAAATTTTTATTGAAAATAACAAAATTTTAAAAATATTTAATTGCACAGCAGAATTAAAACAAGTTTCAATGTCAAACAATATTCATCAATAGACAAAACTAATATTTACCGAACACAACGTAACAAAAGTGACCAATGTCACACATAGAAATAAAAGAAATGATTATGCTAAACAATAAGAATTTTACAATCTATAGAAATATATTAATAATCCTCTTGTTTGTATTTAGTATAATCTCCATATTTTACCTTTATATGAAATGTAAAACAGCACCTCATAATATTATAATTACCTATCTGAAACCTAAAGCAAGCAGGACAGTTAAGCAAAATATTGAAACAGAAACAGTTAAAGAAAAAAAATACTGAAAAAGTAGACATTGAAAATCCAATACCACAATTATATCCAGAAGTAAACGCTTGAGGACAAGCTTAAATCTAATAGGTGGGGGAGTGACATATTCATTCTCCATATGAAAAACTTAAGCCGATCTTTTCAAAAGCGATTATTCATATGCGATTATTAAGCAAAGTATTGAAGTCTTATCGCTTTGCTTTGACCTATATTTAGATAATTACGTTGTGAACTTTTTATATGAATTGCAAACCGATCGGATAATAAACATAGAAATTACGCAAGTTAACGTGTTCTACTGATTTGTGATGCCTTGCCTGAAAGCTGCTGCCAGTCATGTGCGTTTTTGATATTTTTAATGCGAAAATGGTTATATGTGTGAATGAGATGGAAAAAGTAACTTAGCCGCACAGCAAAAAGGTGAAGCCATAGTCATATGTTTAGAGTAGACGGCAATCAAACAAAGATATGGAGGTTCAACTCTCAGAAAAGGCGGTGTATGTAACGAATTTTGATACGCGTCAAAAAAGCACATATCTCTCTCGTTCTAACTTATGCTACCAACTCTTCCGTTCTTGTTATTTGTTATTTTGTTACTTTCATTTTTGTTCTTATTTTATTAAAATTTTATTTCAATATACATTTTTAAGCCATCAATTTAATAAAAATACATGGTATTTTAAGTTTGTCGACCTGTGCGTAACAGGCAGAAGGAGCCATCATTAAATGTATAGGTGATAGCTTTAATAAAACAAGTGGGTAAGGCTACAGTCGGGCGCCCGACAGTAAGATACCCTTCTCCCAATTTGAAAATCCGTTACAAACGTGTAACCACTCTCATAATTTCACACAAAGAATTCTAAACAAATACTTCTACTAAATATAGCTTAGTCGCTCGCACTCAAACAGCGACGCGCGTAAAGAGTAAAGCGACACGACGCAACGTCGACGTCGACGTCAACTGATCAAAGCAGAGCACCGGCTGCCGCTCATACCGAACATTTGTACTGAAAACGTTGACTTTAATAACTTCTGTGTTATTGGTCCGATCAGATTGTAATTTGGAGAATATTGCATTTAGCTTTATACCTACCAAAGCAGAACGTTATGGGTTTAATACTTTGCTTAATAATTGCAAATAACTGATTTGCGGGGGCGGTGGGCGTGGCATCAAACATTTGACATAAACTTCACCTGCCCCGGATATATAGAAAACTTCATACCAAATTTGGTGTCTCTAGCTTTTTTAATAGCTGAGATCTGTTGTTTCAAACAAACAGACGGACCCTACGGAGTCTACTGGTAACTTATAACTACATGTATGTCAAGGTCAAAATGGTTATACCTAGAATTTTAGTGGAAGCCTACCCCACCCGGTACCCGTTAACCTTCGTTGGTCGATTCCTCTCCGTGGAAAGCCTTCAGATCGGCCAATCCAGCACGGCGTCTTTTCTTCGTTCCGACGTCTTGGAGGCGTAGAATCGCGGGTGAGATGTAACTCAAAACCCGGTAAGGTCCATCGTAGCAGGGTGCCAACTTGGCGGCAAATCCATCGGCTGCCTTCGACAAATGATGTTGTCTCAGTAGTACGAAGTCGCCGATGGCCGGCTTCCACTCTCGGCGGCGTAAGTTGTAGTGTCTCCCTTGTTCTGCGCTTGCTTGTTGCGCATTCTCGGCGACGATCTTGAAAACGTCCTGCAGGTGTTGCTCCTTCTCCTCGGGCATTCGTGAATCCGCCCGTATGACAGGCGTCACCTCCTCGAGGGCTCCCGGCAAACGAGGCTCGCGCCCTTGTACGAGGTACGCTGGGCTAAATCCGGTGGTGTCCGAGGCGGTGGTGTTGATCGCCAGGCTGATCTCGGGGAGGCGTTCATCCCACGTTCGCTGCTGGTCGCCCAGGTACTGTGCTACCATGGTCTTCACGGTCCTGTTTACTCTCTCCGTGGGGTTCTGCTGCGGGGTGTACGGCGCGGTGTGCTGCAGAATCATGCCCAACTGTTTGCAAAATGTCGCGAAAGCTCGGCTTGTGAACTGCGTTCCGTTGTCGCAGACTAGCATCTTCGGCACTCCAAACCTGGCCAGAATTCGTTCTCGGAACGAGCGCATCAGGTGTGCTTCCGTTGCTTTGCGCAAAGGCACCAGCTCCACCCACTTCGAAAAAGCGTCGAAAAATACCAGCAACATGGTATTCCCGTGAGTAGAGCGCGGGAGTGGTCCCACGAAGTCTGCACAGAGCACGTCGAAGGGTGCATGTACTTGCCGGGTGTGCATCTGGCCAGGAGGTTTCAGTTGACTAATCTTAAATTTCTGGCAGGTCTCGCACTTCCGTACGTAACGTGCTACGTCCCGGAAGAGGCCTGGCCAGAAATATCGCTGGCGAATCCTATTTAGGGTCTTCCGTACCCCCTGATGTCCGGCTGTGGGCTGGTCGTGGCATTCCTGCAGCACCCGTTGGCGTTGTGGTTTCGGCACGCACAACTTCCAAGGTGTGTAATCTTCGTCGTCTGGGCGAAAACCTCCTCGTCGATAAAGCTGGTCGTTCTCCCTCAGGTATTCTGGATACTTCTCGGGTTCCCTCTCGGTTAACTCCAGCATCCGGGTTGTCCACGCACAAGGTGGGCTTTCCTGAATGACCTGTTGTAGAGTCTCCAAGGGCTGTCTGGACAAAGCGTCGGCTACGATGTTTTGATCCCCGCGGCGGTAATGCACGTTGAAGCGGAACTGTTGTAGCTCTAACGCCCAGCGCGCGATCCTTCAAGTAGGGTTCTCGATACTGCTCAACCATTTTAATGCCAGGTGATCCGTGACTACGTCGAACTCGTAGCCTTCCAAGTAACATTGCAGTTTCCTTATCGCCCACACAATGGCCAGGCACTCCTTCTCCGTAGTCGAATAACGGCTTTCGGCTACTGAGAGGCGTCAACTTGCGTATGCAATGACGCGTTCTGTTCCCTGGATCTGTTGGGTCAGCACTGCTCCTAGTCCGATGTCGCTCGCGTCTGTCTGGAGTGTGAAGCGCTCGGCGAAGTCCGGGCAGGCTAAAACTGGTGCTTGCGTGAGACTCGTCTTTAAAGCCTCGAACGCTAGCTGTTGTTCCTCACTCCGAATCCATCGCTTGCCCTTCTTTAACAACGACGACATGGGTTGTACCAGGGTGGCGAAGTTCGGCACAAATCTCCGGTACCAGGAAGCGATGCCTAAGCATCTCCGTAACTCCCTGACAGTCGTTGGCGGATGGAGTTCCTTTATCGCTGCGATTTTTCTGGGATCGGTGTGGATTCCACCTTCGCTGACCTGGTGCCCCAGGTAGATGATGCTCTTTTGGAAGAAGATGCACTTGGCCTTATTTAGGCGCAAGTTCGCGTTCCGAAGCCTCCGGAACACCTCTCGTAAATTATCCAGATGCTCTTGGAGGGTGCGTCCTACTACGACGATATCGTCGAGGTACGCAAACGCGTGCGGCTCCATGTCTGGTCCGATGACTCCATCCAAAGCCCGCTAAAATGTAGCCGGGGCCGAATGTAGTCCGAACGGCATCACCTTCCAGTGAAAAAGGCCTCTGCCAGGCACTGTGAACGCGGTGTACTCCTTGCTGTCCCGGGCCATAGGTATTTGCCAATACCCGCTCTTCAAGTCCAGCGAAGATATGTACTTCGCGTCCATGAGTTTCTCCAAGATGTGGTTGATCCGTGGCAACGGGTAGGCGTCCGGGATGGATTTCGCGTTAAGCTGGCGATAGTCCACGCACATCCGCATCTCTCCGGTCTTCTTCCCCACCAGTACAATCGGTGCACTGTATGGGCTCCTCGATGGCTCGATCCTATCATCTCGCAGAAGCTCATCAACCTGCTCGTTGATGATCTTCTGCATGGCCGGATTCTTCGGGTAGTACCTCTGCTTGATGGGGTACGCATCCCGCATAGTGATGGTGTGCTCCGCAATGGGCGACACCCCCATCAATCCATCGAACTTGGCTAGCTCGGACTGTAGAAAGGCCTCACCCTGTTCTTCGTCCGTAGCTATCCTTGTTCCAGGTGCCTTGACGCCCCGCAAGGCGGCGTGGCTGGTCTTGGGCTGTCTACCACGGCGTCTTCGCTTGGTCTCTGTGTCTCGTTGATGTATTTCTGCTCGTGCTCCTGTTGGTTCCTCTGTGCTTCGCAGGTGCTCGGTGCCTTGCTGCGCCTTCGCCGGTGTCCTAGATTGTTCCTCGCTGCCTCGTTGTTCTTCCTCTTGTATCCGGTTCTGTCTCTTGGTGTCTCGTTGTCCTTCCTCTTGTATCCTGCTCTGTCTCTCGGTGTCTCGTTGTCCTTCCTCTTGTGTCCTGCTCTGTCTCTCGGTGTCTCGTTGTCCTTCCTCGTGTGTCCTGCTCTGTCTCTCGGTGTCTCGTGGGCCTTCTCTCGTGTCCTCTCGTGCTCTGGGCTGCCTAAACGGATTCTTCTGCCGTTCGACGGGACAAATCGGTGGTAAGCCCGTGACCTTGTCGCTGTCTTGGGCCACCGCGTCCTCCGTTGCTCCGTGGGATGTCCCGAGCGTCGGTGCTGCCTCTTCAAGTGTGCTTTGCAAACGTAACTTTGCTCGGCCGCACTTGAGAGTCGCTTCGACGCCGCACAGGAAGTCCATTCCCAGGATCACGTCATCCAGAATGACGGGCAGTACCAGCATTGGTACTGTCGTCTCTCTCTCGCCCAGCTGGATCCTCACCCGCAAGGCTCGAGTCACGGCTCGTGATGTTCCATCCGCCAGCTTGATCCGGATAAGTGCTGCTCGCTCGTTCTCTGGTGTGCTCAGCCTGGCCGCCATACGCTCGCTGATAAAGCTGCGTGTGGCTCCCGTGTCAATCGTGGCGTCCGTTGTTATACCCTCGATCCGAACATTCGCGATGACACGTCCACTACCGCACCTCAGAGGTGCTACTCCTGGGAACTGCGGTGCGGCGTCTCCATGTTGTTCCCCATCGGCTGAAGACGCGCAGCATTTCCCGACGTAGGTCGTCGACAACAGTCCACCGTGCGTACACCGTGTCGACCGCAGTCCCAGCAGAACCACACGCGGCTATTTCGGCAGTCCGCCTGTAGATGCCCGGGTTGAGCGCACTTACGGCACACGCGCTGCAGGTCGCCCTTTGTAGCCCCTGTGGGTGTCGTGTAAGGAGTGGCTGTCGCTGCTGTGGGTGCCAGTGTTGTTGGCGGTGCACTGGTCGTCACTGGCGGGTTCGGTGGCTTCGGACTCTCCCTCCGTCGGTCAACTTGGCTCGTCGTTTGGCGTTGCAGCTCCTTCGTGGTCTCGTACGTGGTCACAAGTTTGCTCAGCTGAGCCAGCGTTCGGAACTCGTGTCGGCGGGTAAACAATTGATACTCCGGCATCATGTTGTCGTAAATCCGGTCCAGCTCCTGCTCTGGGGTGTACTTCGCACGTCGCATCATCAGTCTTAGTGCCAGGGCGTAGTCCCGAAATCGTTCTCCTCGGCGTTGGGCTCGGCTCCTGATCTCGTCCTCCAGTCGTTGAAAATAGCGCGGGGGAAGGAAGAACTCCATAAACTCCTGTTTGAACTAGTCCCAGGTGACTTGGTAAAGGGTGTTGACCCTGAACCAGTCTTCTGGTTGTCCCGTCAGCACGTTCGCTACCGCCTGTGGTAACTGTTGTGGGTCGATGCTGTACAGTGCCGCCTTCTCCTCCAGCTGCTCGATGAACCCCCACGGATTTGTAGCGTCGCCGTTGAAAGCTACGCCCCATTTCCGGACTCGATCGGCCAGCTCGTATGGGGCTATCCATCGGTGGCCCGGTTCGCTCGTCCTACTTCCGGCTGGAAGTGCCGCAATAGACGCTGGAACGGGTGGGATGTGCCGGATCGTAGTGCTCCTTGAAGGACTCGCTGCCCGTCTAGCTTCCAAGCTTGGTATGGGGATGAAGATCTGTGCGTCGTCTTCCATCGGCGCCGGTGAGGTGTCGCGTGAGCATGCTCCAGGCGATTTCAGCTCCGGCGTAACTGCATTGCCTAAGCTAGCCTCTAGCTCCATAAGTCGCTGCAGCTGTTCCTTCGACAGGTCCTCCTGATTGGAGAAAGCCACCAGCCGGCTCCGCATCTCCTCCACTGTACCACTTGTGTCCAGTCCGAACTCCTTGAGGATGAGTTGCAGCTCTCTCTTCCTACGGAACGCGATCCAGCGTGTTCCCATGTTGAACGAGTTTGTTGTATCTGTTGCACTTGATTAAAAAAAATTGCTCGCGAGGTAGGTGTGACGTGCGTCACTTAGTCTTGTTTTCACTTAGTCTTGTTCACGATCTTGTTTTCACATAGTTTTGTTCTCGAAATAGTCTGGTTCACGATTCTTGTTCACTGCTGGGTATCTCGCGGTATTGTCAGGGAATTTTGTTTTAAACGAAAATTATTTGTCACCGATGTTGACTACTGGCGGGTCCGGACGCGACTGACTCCCTCGGTATTCGGTACCGAGTCTAATATACAAGTTGCCTGAGCGGTGTCGCCGCTCAGGCTGCGCCGGCGCAGGAAGAAATGGTTAAGCCGTGTAAAATAAAATCACAAGGTCAAAGTTTGCGCCCACGTCAGTATGCGCAGTAGTCGTAGACACGTGTGGAACCTGTCCTACGACTGATATGAGAAAAACTATGATTCTTATGCATGCATCGATGTCTATGTCTATTCTTTGCTACGAGTGCCCTGTGTGAAACCTGTAATGTGGATCTTGTGCCTGCCTGCTATACCCTGCATAAATTTGCTACGTGGGTCTTTAGTCCACGAAAAGATGTTAAAAATTCTCAAAACTAAATGTCTAGTCATAGTAGTCCCTGCTCGGGCGCCATCTGTAAGGATGCTTTCTCAGGCTGGGGTACATATCTCAGTCTAGCCAGGGTCTTTACAGAAAATTTATAAATACTAGGACTTTATATGACTTTAGTAAGACACGTTTCACACCTACTTGCCAACTAACGTTTCACGCACGACACTCACGATCGGCCGTTGGTCGTGCAGAATGCCCGTGACCGCAGGTACTCTCGCCTGCGCTCCCACAAGTCGCTCGGTGGTGTATTCCACCACGCCGCAACCTGCTGAAGCACACGCTCACGCACCCACTCGCCAACTGACGTTCACTCACGACACGAACTATGTGTGTGTACACGCAGGCTCGCTTACTGGCCAGCGGAGCACCGGCATACCAGAAAGCGCGACTCTGCTAATACAACGGCACACACACGGACACGACACTTTTGCCTACCCTAGAGGGGCAGAATGTAACACCGGGTATATTATTTTTAAATAATCACTGCAGGGAAATTTCGTTAATATTTAACATGGTTTTTTATTTACTGGATTTTCTTCAATCTTTAAGCGCTAGTCCTTGTTTTAATCAGTCCCTGCCTACTTCCTACTTCGCACCATTTACGCTAGCTCTAACTGCGCTCTCATTGTTTTATGTTTACTTCGGCTCACCTTGACTCTCCTGCGACAGGATTCATGTTGTTGTTTCGTCCTTTTGGGGTCCTTGGGCTGGCACTTGGCAGGACTCGGCACTGTTCATTACTTTTGTTTCACTTGGTATTTCATTGAGAGGGAGCACTTTGCTGCCTACTCTGCTGGCTGCTCGGGATCAACTACCCTTGGCCTAATTTTGCGACTTCCCTTTTCGCTGCTGCGAACATGTCGCCGCTGCTGCGTACATGTTGCCGCTGCTCGCCTGTCGCCGCTGCTTGTCTGTCGCCGCTGCTTGTCTGTCGCCGCTGCTTGTCTGTTGCCGCTGCCTTCGGCCAATCTTGCCTGGCTGCTGCGGCTCTGCTAGCAGCGTCGCTGCTGGTCCGGCGTCGCTGCCCAAAAATCGGCCGCAAAGCCGTTGGCTCGTGCTGTCTGTACGCGAGCTCTGGGTACCGAGGCACCGTTACTTGTGTGTACACAAGCTCTGGGTACCGAGGCACCGTTACTAGGCATGGGTGCCGAGTGACCGGGGGTTTCTTATGTTTCTTGCCCTGTTTCGCATGTTTTGTCTACGCCCTTGCCTTTGCCTATGCCTATGCTTTCGTATTCAAATAACTACGGGGTATGCCGGGCTTAAAGATATCTTGTCTTTAGTTTCTAATATGTTAACTTAAATTATAAATGTGCGTCGCTTCATGCGGCGTCACAATACTCTATGGGGTCTGCCACGCCTCCTTATGCCTGTTACATACATTTTGCACAAAGTTAGTATACCCTTTTTTGACATTTATCAGAAATATTGATTTGCCTATACATTTTTTAAATGTCAGCAGTTACGGCATACTTATTCAATTGGAAATTAATCAGGGTTAAATATACCTCCCTCTGAATTGTCGGCACCACCATTAATGTTTCATTAAGTGAAACAGCTGTTGACGTCTTACTAGAAGCGTCGAAAACTACGCGAAGCTTGGTGAAGGAACTTTCAGGCCTAAGAACGCATTGATGAGGAATATAATAATGCTGTCCTAGAGGAGTTTACTTCAGAATGGACATGTGTCCTCAATCTAAATATTCTTTCATTAAGTCATGGTACATGTTTTTAAGAACTGCATCCTTTGATAATTTACGATCAAGTTGCAAAAAATGTCTTTCAGCAGGTTAAAAGGATAGGCCAAGAACTTTTAAATCGGTCTTGAAAGGGAGATCCATCTGGAAGTGACCAGAAGATAACTGTTTTACAGTTTTCTCGAAGAACAGTTCACAAGCCTGTTGTTCAGCTGTTTGGCGAACAGCATTCGACTCGATCGGACAGTCCAATTCCCAGAAACGGTTACCTAACGAGTCGAAAAAACAATTAGATTGGGCCATTAAACACCCACTGAACTGGCGTATAGGTACTTGCTCAGTATATTTGCCTGCTACTATCCATCCTAGCAGCGTTTTTTTGCATTGTAGGAAATTCAAAACCTAGTTTTATTTGCCCAACGCACAACAATTTGTAAAACAATTCTGCTCCCAAAAGAATGTCAACTTTAGATGGCCTATAGAATTCTGAATCTGCAAGCTTCATATTTTTGGGAATTTTCCAATTTGAAATACTCATTGAATGTGCAGGCTGTGTTGTTGAAATGAATTTCAATACCCAACAGTCAGCAGAAAAGTTGTGAGAATTTATGCTCGACTCAATAGAAGCACATATCTTATTTTTGCTATCTATTGTTGCACCACCAACCATTGAGATAACTAGGGAAGTTGGCTCCCGCTTAAGTCAGAGCATTTGAGCCACGCTTTCAGACATCAAATTTATTTGGGAACCACTATCGAGCAAGGCTCTGGCAGGATGCAACTGACCGAATCTATCCCGTACATTTACGACAGCTGTGGCAAGAACGACTTGCCAATAATGATAATGATATAACAATAATGATATTGTCCCAAATATGCCTCTGAAGCAGTCGCGTGAAGAGAAGGCGTCTCACCTTGAACAGGTGTCCTATACCTGTGAAGCAAGGAATGGTGAATGAATGACACCGTATGCCCCACCACTAAACAATTAATGCAGAGCTTTTGTGTTTTGACAAATTCAAAACGCTGCATAGCTGAAACTGCAGCAAACGATGGACACGAATAAATATTGTGCGTTTCTGCCTTGCAAAAACGCACACAGACGATGATGAACGTCCTCCATAAGCACAAGCAAAGGACGATTTAGACTGATGGGCTTCTTATCGTCAACTCGCGACTTTGTTTTGTCCCGCGTTGACTCTTCTGCAGACAAATACTGATACCGTTTATTCAGTTGTCTAGCACAATCTTCCCAAGACGGAAGCGTATCATAGTCAAGCTGCTCTTTAAAACGAGATTTGGTAACATAGTCTACCTTTGCCATGACCATGTGAATTATCATTGCATTAGCAATGTCTTTGTCGTTTCCTAACGACGACAACGAAGAATAAATAGCAGACACCGCATCTATGATCGATCTCAAACTCGATGCAGATGGTTTTGTCATGCAGGGTATGTCAAACAATTGTGAAACTGTATTATCAAAGAATATAAGACATTTGTTGTCATATACTGCTTTGAGACTAGCGAGGGCCTTTTGGGTAGTTACAATACGTTCATTGATACGGCTTAACTACCCCCAATGCTTCATCTGACAAACACGAGACTAGATGATTGAACTTTTCGTCTTTGACAAGGAATTGTCGTCATCGACTAAACTTTCAAACAGGCACATACAATTTTTGTACTCTGAATGTTTGCCACTAAATTTTAGCAAACGCATTTTCGGCAACTGAGAACGCTGGCTTGAAACTACGGAGCAATTATGCTCAGGTCTTGGCTCTGACGTTTGCTTGGATGCATTTATATATAATGCCCTTGTGTCGACACACAAATCCTTTTAATGGATCCTAGAATCATTAAGAGGGCTTAAATTAACTAGCTCAGCCTGTAAATCCATTGCCATTCTCATGTATCCTTCTAAAAGCTCTAATCGGCACGTTATCTCTGTTTTATCAGTCGAGATGGTTTTTGCTTTAATTGCTGTTTGCATACGAGCAATATCAGCACTAACCCTGTCAAATCTTTGCAAGCATAGTGATAATTTTGCAATTGTCTTGCTGATTTGTGGCTTTTCAATCATTTTTTTGGACTCAGACATGTTTAATAAAAGGGCTTACTAAGTTAACAAAATAGAATGTGTCACAAACTTTGTGAGCTACCCTCGCTACGATGCTGACTATGTAAGTCTAACTTGCCTAATACACACACACACGCAACCAAAGCGTTGTGTGAGCAAACAAACGAAAATGATCCAAGCGATCCAAAGTAAAGCAAGCTAAACTTTTACTGTAAGTACGTTTGTAGGCAGCAATGTAAAATGTGGGGTGCGGGGCCTGCAATGCAAATGCCTGCGCCGACTGAACTACGAGCAGGTCGCGAAGTTTGAAACCATTCGCAAAACGCTCAACTTAAAACTAAATAAAACCCCGAGTAACAACACACTATCTATACACTATAGCCAGAAAACACACAACGTACATGCCATCTAACGAATCTGCATCGAGCACGTTACTCTGTGTGCCAGCCAAGATGAGTGGAAGCACCAACAGCATCACCAATAGCAGCAGCAGCAGCAGCAGCAGCAACAGCAGCAGCAACAGCAATGGCAACAGCAATGGCAACAGTAATGGCAACGGGAATGGCAACTGCGACGTTCCAGAGGATTGCTCATTGTTCAAGTTCTACATGGAAAAGTGCTATGTGCTGCCATTGGAGCTCAAGAATGACCTTATCTACTGCCAGCGTGCAATGCGCGACTTTCTCAAAGTGCACGGGCTCGTATCCGATGTATTCAAGGAGCAGGCCGATGCGGATCCAGTGCAAATGGAACGCATATTGGACGAACTGGAAGCGGAGGTATACGAGATCAATGCAGAGCAACAATTTCTCATGCTACGCCTCAACGATGACCTGGCCATATTCTACAAGAACCTGGAGGAGAATAACATTCAGACCGTACCTGAGCTGGGCAACGAGTACATCTTTAGCCAGATAGTGCCTTTAATTGGCGATGCCAGTTACAAAATCTATCCACAATCTGTGTTGACGCGCGACAATGAGGAGATGCTCATCCGCAAGCATTTTCTCATCTCGCAGGACGAGGAGTCTGGCGTGGAGCCGCTGGATGACAATGTGCCACTGTTGTTTGTCAATCCAGCGAATGCAAATGCCAGTGCGATTACCTCTGTGCCTGTTCCAGATTCAGCTGCTGCGGCTTCGTCATCCACTTTGGAGTCCCTGCCCAAATGCAGCGGCACTTTGCCCACACTTCGACCAATGTCAACGCCACCGCTGATCCCAGCTCTAACTCCGGCGACGGCATGTGTGAAGCGGGAACAGCAGCGATCTCTACTGATACCGCGTGGCACCATGCCCGGTGGTGAGGAGCAGGATGTTCAAACGCAACTGCTACTACCGCTGCCATCACAGCCACCGCCACTGTCCAGGGCTAAGCAGCAACGTTCGCCACGTCAAGTCGCCGATGTCAAGTCGCCGCCCAAGCACAGCTCGACATCGCCGCCACCACTGGCGCCCATTACGAAAACACCCGTTACCAAGACTTTGAGGTGGTTGCCCAAAGTCGCATGAATCTGCGCCAGGCGCTGAAGCGGGCGCGTAAAACAAAACAACAACCAAGGCAATTCGATGAGGAAGATCTAGAGCTGACAAGTGATAAGTCACCAGAGCCAGCCAAGGGCAAAACGGGTAAAGCTATGGAGACGACGACTCCGCCAGCAGCAGCAGCGGGAGGAGCAGCAGCAGCAGCGGGAGCAGCTGCAGCAATAGCAGCGCCAGCGGCAGCAGCAGTGCAGCCCAAGACAAAGGCGATACCGCAGGTGACCAGCAAACAGTACAAGACACGCAATGCATATGGCGCTCGACGGAAACCACCGACGCCGCCACCAGTGGCTACACAGCAAGCTGCCGCTTCGCACACGTCGCACAGTACAGAATGCCAGCGGTGTGGTCTTTCACTATGGCCAACAATTGGCCGCCATCGATGTTGTGCGTCAAAAGAAGCCAAAGGCGGATAAGCCCGAGTTCCTGCTCTCGCCCAAAGACAAACGATTGCAGACCAAGAAGGCGCACAAGGCGGCCGTGGCGGCACAACCCAATCGCATAGACATATCAAAACACTTCAATAAAACTAAAATCACTATAAAATACACTGAAATGACTCTGCCAATAGCAAAAGACCTTTTATTAAAAAACTTCTTAAACAACACAAGCTTCATCTACATAGATGAACGGAACTATAAACCCACACAGTAACGTACAAATATTAAAAAGCATAATAAAATTAAAGGTCATTAGCTCTTACGCTGAATTTAAGGAATTCATTATTACTCAACATATAAAACTATTGCACCCTGGTATCGAAAAAATGATACGACTTTTTAAAGAAACTCACTATTTTCCAGATTATAATAAATTCAACGAACGAGGACTGTTTAACTTTATACCTTTTTGGTACACTAGACGAAGACGACAGACAAAATATTGAACAACAAATTACATCCTTATCACAAAGCACCGTACAGATTAGTAGTCTTAATCACGTTATTGACAACCTAAATAACGGTATTGAGATGATTAATACCCACTCCAAATCTATTGAAAAAGATCATAAAATTTCCCTTTTAATATTTAACATTGAACATTTTACTGGATATATCGAAGATATTGAAATGGGTTCACAACTCACACGATTAGGAATATTTAATCCAAAAATTCTAAAGCACGACCACCTTGGTAACGTTAACTTCAAAAACTTAATGGACAGAAAAACTTCCGCCTGGTATAACACGTCCATTAACGAAATATTCCTAATGTCTCACATTCCCACAAACACAATCGAACAACCTACTTTTCTTACCGCACCTTACCCCGACAATAATGGACAAATTATTAATGAAAACATAGAAGTCAAATTTTACCTACATAATAGGCATGTTTTAAATACACAAACAAAGAACATAATCAAAGACCATTGCATAGCTAACATAATGAAACACGAAACACCAACCTGTACTTTCCAGAAATATCGTAAACCGTTTTACGTTCAATACATTAAACCTAATATAATTATAACATGGAATATGACTCGAGAAAAACTTTATCAAAATTGTAACAATCAAGAAATTTTTATTGAAAATAACAAAATTTTAAAAATATTTAATTGCACAGCAGAATTAAAACAAGTTTCAATGTCAAACAATATTCATCAATAGACAAAACTAATATTTACCGAACACAACGTAACAAAAGTGACCAATGTCACACATAGAAATAAAAGAAATGATTATGCTAAACAATAAGAATTTTACAATCTATAGAAATATATTAATAATCCTCTTGTTTGTATTTAGTATAATCTCCATATTTTACCTTTATATGAAATGTAAAACAGCACCTCATAATATTATAATTACCTATCTGAAACCTAAAGCAAGCAGGACAGTTAAGCAAAATATTGAAACAGAAACAGTTAAAGAAAAAAATACTGAAAAAGTAGACATTGAAAATCCAATACCACAATTATATCCAGAAGTAAACGCTTGAGGACAAGCTTAAATCTAATAGGTGGGGGAGTGAAATATTCATTCTCCATATGAAAAACTTAAGCCGATCTTTTCAAAAGCGATTATTCATATGCGATTATTAAGCAAAGTATTGAAGTCTTATCGCTTTGCCTATATTTAGATAATTACGTTGTGAACTTTTTATATGAATTGCAAACCGATCGGATAATAAACATAGAAATTACGCAAGTTAACGTGTTCTACTGATTTGTGATGCCTTGCCTGAAAGCTGCTGCCAGTCATGTGCGTTTTTGATATTTTTAATGCGAAAATGGTTATATGTGTGAATGAGATGGAAAAAGTAACTTAGCCGCACAGCAAAAAGTTGAAGCCATAGTCATATGTTTAGAGTAGACGGCAATCAAACAAAGATATGGAGGTTCAACTCTCAGAAAAGGCGGTGTATGTAACGAATTTTGATACGCGTCAAAAAAGCACATATCTCTCTCGTTCTAACTTATGCTACCAACTCTTCCGTTCTTGTTATTTGTTATTTTGTTACTTTCATTTTTGTTCTTATTTTATTAAAATTTTATTTCAATATACATTTTTAAGCCATCAATTTAATAAAAATACATGGGCTTTTAAGTTTGTCGACCTGTGCGTAACAGGCAGAAGGACCCCATAAAATATATATAATGAAATGTATAGGTGATAGCTTTAATAAAACAAGTGGGTAAGGCTACAGTCGGGCGCCCGACAGTAAGATACCCTTCTCCCAATTTGAAAATCCGTTACAAACGTGTAACCACTCTCATAATTTCACACAAAGAATTCTAAACAAATACTTCTACTAAATATAGCTTAGTCGCTCGCACTCAAACAGCGACGCGCATAAAGAGTAAAGCGACACGACGCAACGTCGACGTCGACGTCAACTGATCAAAGCAGAGCACCGGCTGCCGCTCATACCGAACATTTGTACTGAAAACGTTGACTTTAATAACTTCTGTGTTATTGGTCCGATCAGATTGTAATTTGGAGAATATTGCATTTAGCTTTATACCTACCAAAGCAGAACGTTATGGGTTTAATACTTTGCTTAATAATTGCAAATAACCGATTTGCGGGGGCGGTGGGCTTGGCATCAAACATTTGACATAAACTTCACCTGCCCCGGATATATAGAAACCTTCATACCAAATTTGGTGTCTCTAGCTTTTTTAATAGCTGAGATCTGTTGTTTCAAACAAACAGACGGACAGACAGACGGACATGTCTCGGCTAGTGATCCTGAGCAAGAATATATATACTCTATGGGGTCTGCTACGCCTCCTTATGCCTGTTACATACATTTTGCACAAAGAAGGTATACCCTTTTTTGATATTTATCAGAAATATTGATTTGCCTATACTTTTTTTAAATGTCAGCAGTTACGGCATACTTATTCAACTGGAAATTAATCAGGGTTAAATATACCTGCCTCTGAATTGTCGGCCCCACCATTAATGTTTCATTAAGTGAAACAGCTGTTGACGTCTTACTAGAAGCGTTGGTGAGGAATATAATAATGCTGTCCTAGAGGAGTTGACTTCAGAATGGACATGTATCCTAAATCTAAATATTCTTTCATGAAGTCATGGTACATGTTTTTAAGAACTGCATCCTTTGATAATTTACGATCAAGTTGCAAAAAATGCCTTTCAGCAGTTTAAAAGGATAGGCTAAGAACTTTTGGATCAGTTTTGAAAGGGAGATCCATCTGGAAGTGACCAGAAGATAACTTTTTTACAGTTTTCTCGAAGAACAGTTCACAAGCCTGTTGTTCAGCTGTTTGGCGAACAGCATTCGACTCGAACGGACAGTCCAATTCCCAGAAACGGTTACCTAACGTCGAAAAAACAATTAGATTGGGCCATTAAACACCCACTGAACTGGCGCATAGGTACTTGCTCAGTATATTTGCCTGCTACTATCCATCCTAGCAGCGTTTTTTGCATTGAAGGAAATTCAGAACCTAGTTTTATTTGTCCAACGCACAACAATATGTAAAACAATTCTGCTCCCAAAAGAATGTGAACTTTAGCTGGCCTATAGAATTCTGAATCTGCAAGCTTCATATTTTTGGGAATTTTCCAATTTGAAATACCCATTGAATGTGCAGGCTGTGTTGTTGAAGTGGATTTCAATACCCAACAGTCAGCAGAAAAGTTGTGAGAATTTATGCTCGACTCAATAGAAGCACATATCTTATTTTTGCTATCTATTGTTGCACCACCAACCATTGAGATAACTAGGGAAGTTGGCTCCCGCTTAAGTCAGAGCATTTGAGCCACGCTTTCAGACATCAAATTTATTTGGGAACCACTATCGAGCAAGGCTCTGGCAGGATGCAACTGACCGAATCTATCCCGTACATTTACGACAGCTGTGGCAAGAACGACTTGCCAATAATGATAATGATATAACAATAATGATATTGTCCCAAATATGCCTCTGAAGCAGTCGCGTGAAGAGAAGGCGTCTCACCTTGAACAGGTGTCCTATACCTGTGAAGCAAGGAATGGTGAATGAATGACACCGTATGCCCCACCACTAAACAATTAATGCAGAGCTTTTGTGTTTTGACAAATTCAAAACGCTGCATAGCTGAAACTGCAGCAAACGATGGACACGAATAAATATTGTGCGTTTCTGCCTTGCAAAAAACGCACACAGACGATGATGAACGTCCTCCATAAGCACAAGCAAAGGACGATTTAGACTGATGGGCTTCTTATCGTCAACTCGCGACTTTGTTTTGTCCCGCGTTGACTCTTCTGCAGACAAATACTGATACCGTTTATTCAGTTGTCTAGCACAATCTTCCCAAGACGGAAGCGTATCATAGTCAAGCTGCTCTTTAAAACGAGATTTGGTAACATAGTCTACCTTTGCCATGACCATGTGAATTATCATTGCATTAGCAATGTCTTTGTCGTTTCCTAACGACGACAACGAAGAATAAATAGCAGACACCGCATCTATGATCGATCTCAAACTCGATGCAGATGGTTTTGTCATGCAGGGTATGTCAAACAATTGTGAAACTGTATTATCAAAGAATATAAGACATTTGTTGTCATATACTGCTTTGAGACTAGCGAGGGCCTTTGGGTAGTTACAATACGTTCATTGATACGGCTTAACTACCCCCAATGCTTCATCTGACAAACACGAGACTAGATGATTGAACTTTTCGTCTTTGACAAGGAATTGTCGTCATCGACTAAACTTTCAAACAGGCACATACAATTTTTGTACTCTGAATGTTTGCCACTAAATTTTAGCAAACGCATTTTCGGCAACTGAGAACGCTGGCTTGAAACTACGGAGCAATTATGCTCAGGTCTTGGCTCTGACGTTTGCTTGGATGCATTTATATATAATGCCCTTGTGTCGACACACAAATCCTTTTAATGGATCCTAGAATCATTAAGAGGGCTTAAATTAACTAGCTCAGCCTGTAAATCCATTGCCATTCTCATGTATCCTTCTAAAAGCTCTAATCGGCACGTTATCTCTGTTTTATCAGTCGAGATGGTTTTTGCTTTAATTGCTGTTTGCATACGAGCAATATCAGCACTAACCCTGTCAAATCTTTGCAAGCATAGTGATAATTTTGCAATTGTCTTGCTGATTTGTGGCTTTTCAATCATTTTTTGGACTCAGACATGTTTAATAAAAGGGCTTACTAAGTTAACAAAATAGAATGTGTCACAAACTTTGTGAGCTACCCTCGCTACGATGCTGACTATGTAAGTCTAACTTGCCTAATACACACACACACGCAACCAATGCGTTGTGTGAGCAAACAAACGAAAATGATCCAAGCGATCCAAAGTAAAGTAAGCTAAACTTTTACTGTAAGTACGTTTGTAGGCAGCAATGTAAAATGCGGGGTGCGGGGCCTGCAATGCAAATGAAATGCAAATGCCTGTGCCGACTGAACTACGAGCAGGTCGCGAAGTTTGAAACCATTCGCAAAACGCTCAACTTAAAACTAAATAAAACCCCGAGTAATAACACACTATCTATACACTATAGCCAGAAAACACACAACGTACATGCCATCTAACGAATCTGCATCGAGCACGTTACTCTGTGTGCCAGCCAAGATGAGTGGAAGCACCAACAGCATCACCAATAGCAGCAGCAGCAGCAGCAGCAGCAGCAACAGCAACAGCAATGGCAACAGCAATGGCAACGGGAATGGCAACAGCGACGTTCCAGAGGATTGCTCATTGTTCAAGTTCTACATGGAAAAGTGCTATGTGCTGCCATTGGAGCTCAAGAATGACCTTATCTACTGCCAGCGTGCAATGCGCGACTTTCTCAAAGTGCACGGGCTCGTATCCGATGTATTCAAGGAGCAGGCCGATGCGGATCCAGTGCAAAATGGAACGCATATTGGACGAACTGGAAGCGGAGGTATACGAGATCAATGCAGAGCAACAATTTCTCATGCTACGCCTCAACGATGACCTGGCCATATTCTACAAGAACCTGAAGGAGAATAACATTCAGACCGTACCTGAGCTGGGCAACGAGTACATCTTTAGCCAGATAGTGCCTTTAATTGGCGATGCCAGTTACAAAATCTATCCACAATCTGTGTTGACGCGCGACAATGAGGAGATGCTCATCCGCAAGCATTTTCTCATCTCGCAGGACGAGGAGTCTGGCGTGGAGCCGCTGGATGACAATGTGCCACTGTTGTTTGTCAATCCAGCGAATGCAAATGCCAGTGCGATTACCTCTGTGCCTGCTCCAGATTCAGCTGCTGCGGCTTCGTCATCCACTTTGGAGTCCCTGCCCAAATGCAGCGGCACTTTGCCCACACTTCGACCAATGTCAACGCCACCGCTGATCCCAGCTCTAACTCCGGCGACGGCATGTGTGAAGCGGGAACAGCAGCGATCTCTACTGATACCGCGTGGCACCATGCCCGGTGGTGAGGAGCAGGATGTTCAAACGCAACTGCTACTACCGCTGCCATCACAGCCACCGCCACTGGCCAGGGCTAAGCAGCAACGTTCGCCACGTCAAGTCGCCGATGTCAAGTCGCCGCCCAGCTCGACATCGCCGCCACCACTGGCGCCCATTACGAAAACACCCGTTACCAAGACTTTGAGGTGGTTGCCCAAAGTCGCATGAATCTGCGCCAGGCGCTGAAGCGGGCGCGTAAAACAAAACAACAACCAAGGCAATTCGATGAGGAAGATCTGGAGCTGACAAGTGATAAGTCACCAGAGCAGTCGATACAGTTGGGTGGCTCCGCTGTGGCGCCAGCCAAGGGCAAAACGGGTAAAGCTATGGAGACGACGACTCCGCCAGCAGCAGCAGCGGGAGCAGCTGCAGCAATAGCAGCGCCAGCGGCAGCAGCAGTGCAGCCCAAGATAAAGGCGATACCGCAGGTGACCAGCAAACAGTACAAGACACGCAATGCATATGGCGCTCGACGGAAACCAGCGACGCCGCCACCAGTGGCTACACAGCAAGCTGCCGCTTCGCACACGTCGCACAGTACAGAATGCCAGCGGTGTGGTCTTTCACTATGGCCAACAATTGGCCGCCATCGATGTTGTGCGTCAAAAGAAGCCAAAGGCGGATAAGCCCGAGTTCCTGCTCTCGCCCAAAGACAAACGATTGCAGACCAAGAAGGCGCACAAGGCGGCCGTGGCGGCACAACCCAATCGCAAGAGTAAAAGTAAAAGGCCCGAGAAACTGGAGGGAGACAACTTGTTGACGTGCCACAGCTACAATAGGGCGCCCGACAGTAAGATACCCTTCTCCCAATTGTCTAAATCCGTTACAGACGTTTAACCACTTTCGTAGTTTCAAACAGAGAATTCGCTATACTCGCTATACTCGCTCGTACTCACACAGCGACGCGCGTAAAGAGTAAAGCGACACGACGCAACGTCGACGTCGGCGTCAACTGCTCAAAGCAGCGCGTCAGCTGCTGCTCATACCAAACATTTGTACTGAAAACCTTGACTTGAATAACTTTTGTGTTATATGCCCTGTATTCAGCTTTATGTATACCGAAGAAGAACATTATGAGTTAAATACTTTGCCAAATAATCTCAAATTACCGATTTGCGGGGACGGTGGGTGTGGCGTCAAACATTTGATATAAACTTGATCTGCCTATGATTTGTAGGAACCTTCATGCCAAATTTGGTATCTCTAGGTTTTTCAACAGCTGAGATCTGTTGTCTCATACAGACGTACAGACGGACAGACAGACGGACATGTCTCAATCGACTCGGCTAGTGATCCTGATCAAGAATATATATACTTCATGGGGTCTACCACGCCTCCTTATGCCTGTTACATACATTTTGCACAAAGTTAGTATACCCTTTTTTGCCCTTTTTCAATGGTCGAAGGGTATAAAAATGAACATCCGAAGCGTCGACAAAAGTCGACTGGATTTTCAGTTCGTTTTCTTCAGGTTACTGATCATACATGCCGCGGCTCCTTCAAAAGCAACATTAGCGAAATAGGCCTGTTCATCATGATCAAGGTAAAGGTCGCCCTCAGCTCCCTCAGAGACATCTTCTGGGACCACTGTTGCAATGTGAAATTGCCTCAGGAATTTTGGTGGAGGTCCATTTAGTGGGACAGGTCGTTTCCAAGAGTAGGTGTTAGAATTGGGTCTGTGGCGAATCTAGGCGAAAATATCATCACTATTCTCGATAACCACGGTATCTTTCGCTGCTTTTTAGCTTTTGCCTCTTACACGCGGCAATTTGTTATAATTAATAAACAGTTTTCGCGCGAATTTCCGACGCAGTCGTCCACCAGCCAAGCGTAAGCAAATACGAAAATTTAAAATTTTGCATTCTGGAACGCTTCTGTGAAAGCGAACAGAAGAAAATCCAGAAGTTAATATCGGGGATCGACATTGGTGATAAGCATCCTTCACAATTGCTTAATGAGTTAAGCTCGCTCGCCGCAAAAAAAAGTAGATTTTGGCGACTTTCCCAATGAACGTACGGTTGACTATAGTTCTAAGTCTTTGCCACCCCGCAACACTGATGTTGACGACCGTTTAGAACACATCGAGCAACAGATAAACGCCCTACTCAAAAACAGTTATCGCAAGAACAATCGTTCCACAACAACAAGGCGCAGCAGCAGCGCCACAACCGAAGACGCACGTCAAACCTCAAGCATGTGTTGGTACCACAGCACAGTGGTAGCTAACGTCAATTGCGCTATAATTGGATCCGATTTTCTTCAATACTTCGACTTGCTCGTTGACATTAAGCGACGTAAACTTATCGATCGAGCAATGCTATCTGACGTTCGACTTGAGAAATGCAACGAAACGACGTCATTCAGGGCCTCGCTTTTGCTTTCGCATTCATCGATGACATTTTGATCGCTTTAGAGTCCGCAGCGCAGCACGAGACGCACCTTCGCAAAGTCCTCGACCGCCTCCGCATGGCACAACTCACCGTGAACTTCGCGAAGTGTCAGTTCGGAAAGTCGCAACTCACATTCCTGGGTCATGACATCAGCCAGCATGGTTTAAAACCATCTGAATCTAAAGTGGAAGCCATTCGTCACTTTAAAAAACCGCTTATCGCTAATGATCTGAAAGAGTTCCTGGGTATGATCAACTTCTATCGGCCGTTTATCCCACGTACTGCTGATAATCAACACATACTCCAAACACTGATTCAATGTAATAAAATAGACGACAAAACTGCGATACTCTGGTCTACAGAAGCCGATCACGTGTTCGACGCCTGTTTAAACAAGCTCGCAAAGACTACGTTGCTGAACTACATGGCACCAAATTCTCAAGTAACGTTGACCACCGATACATCGGACGATGTTATGGGTGCCGTGTTATATCAGATCGTCAACAGACAAACACAGTTACTTGGTTGGTTTCTTTTCCAAGAAATTTTCATCGACGCAAAAGTAGTTCAGCACTTACGATAGAGAGCTCACCGCTATTTATCAAGCCATTCTGCATTCTGAGGGCAGAAATTTTGTAAACTTCACCGACCGCTGATGTTCGCTTTCATTCAAAATAATGAGAAAGCATTACCACGACGCGCCCGGCAACTGGATTTTTTTAGCCAATTCAGCACCAACATTCAGCACATCTCGGGAGAGGTAAACAACGTCGCTGACCTTCTCTCACGCTTCGACGCTATCAAACACATAGATTTTGATGAGATAACACTAGAAGAGGAAAGCGATTACCAACTACAATCTCTGACCAAGAAAATATAATATCACTAACGAAGTTGTTTATTCTAGGCTCAAACAAACAATTGTACTGCCACGTTAACAATAAACAGGTACTCCCGTGTGTGCCCAGGTGCTACGCCCAACGATAGTCCAAGGCCTACATTCGCTTTGCCATCCAGGAGTTAAGGCAACGAACAAATTGGTTAGCAAGCTCTACGTTTGGTCTCGCATGGCATGGATGTCGCCAAAATCGTACGTTCTTGTATCCCGTCCCAAAAAGTTAAAGTCCAGCGCCACACCAAATCGCCACTTGGAGAGTATTCCGCCTGCGACGCTCGCTTTGAGCACATTAATTCAGATATCGTTGGCCCACTGCCCTCTTCGAACGGATATCGATACTGTCTTACGTGCATCGATCGCTTCTCACGATGGCCTACTGCGATTCCCTTAATTGACATCACAGCACAGTCAGTTGACAGTGCACTGATTTCTGGCTGGTTCGTGCTCTATGGAATCCCGCTCCACATCCCAACGGATTAAGGACAGCCCTTCGAGTCCACACTGTTCCAAGAGCTTTCTTAAATCTGTGGTTTTAAACATCTACGCACGACGGCATACCAACCACAAGCTAACGGCATGGTCGAACGATGTCACAGAACATTAAAAGCTGCCATAAAATGTTCTGATCCAATCAACTGGAGCACTGCATTGCACCTCATCCTACTAGGACTACGCACCACAATCAAAGACGACATCGGGTTAAGTCCATCCGAAATGGTGTACGGCACAACACTGCGAGTTCCTGGCGGTTTTTTTTCATCAAGCACTGAAAATCGCACAGAGTCTGAATTCACCGAGGCTCTTCGGAAAACAATATCGCAGCTGCCAACTACTAAGCCAGTACACCATCACACGCCTCAAGAGTTTATTCACCCTGAATTAAATTATTGCAAACACGTCTTGTGTCAGAGTGGATCGAGTTAAAACTCCCTTAGAACCTGACTACGAGGGTCCGTTTGTAGTAATAGAGAAACACGACAAATACTTTACTCTCAAAAGTCGCACAATGGACAATAATGTTTCTATCGACAGTCTTAAACCAGCATACATGTTCAAAGATGAACCTCCTCGAATACAGGAACAAAGGAAAACACCAATCGCTCAACCAGCCACGCAGGTATCGATATCAGGACGACGAGTCATACTCCCAGCGAGATACCTTTCCCAACTGGTACTCTAGGAGGGGGGTACTGTAGCAACTTTCAGCAAATTACAATAGTGGGATCGAACTCGAAAGATTACACGAGTATCGAGATCGCGAGAGGCCTTCTCTAGGCGAATCTTTTATCACTATTCTCGAAGACCAGCGCATGAGAGCTGCTTGTTAGCTTTTGCCTCTCACCGCGCCAATATGTTATAATTAATAAATTCAGTCTATGTAAATTCGTGAATATATACTAAAACTCATTTCTGTGTACGATACACATTAAAAGTCTATTCATGTAATTGATATTACCTGAACAAATAGAGCCATCACTGGTTTTGGTTGTGGTTTAGGAACCGTTGGACGCGTAGGCGGGTAGAATTGCCTTGCTGGCTGATAGTTTTGGGTCATGGGATACTGGTGTCGTTGACCGTATTTTTGTTTGTCAGTTGTTTTCGTTTGCCAATCCTGTGGATTCCCGGCAGTGCGCGAATCTGTGGCTTGTTGAGGGGCTGGACAATAATATAGTTTAGTTTGGTTTGTCCCAAAAAATAACCAAGGAATCACTAAATATAGGCCGCGAATTTAGTTTAAATGCCTATGCATCGTTTATTGATTCTTTTTATACCCTGCGACCATTGAAAATGGTCAAAAAAGGGTATACTATCTTTGTGCAAAATGTATGTAACAGGCAAAGGGAGGCGTGTCAGACCCCATAAAGTATATATATTCTTGGTCAGGATCACTATCCGAGTCGATTGAGACATGTGGGTCTGTCTGTCCGTCTGTCCGTTTGTCTGTCCGTCCGTCCGTCTGTCCGTCTGTATGAGACAACAGATCTCAGCTATTTAAAAAGCTAGAGATACCAAATTTGGCATGAAGGTTCCTATAAACCATAGGCAAATCAAGTGTATATCAAATGTTTGATGCCACGCGCACGGGCCCCGCAAATCGGTTATTTGCGATTATTAAGCAATGTATTAAACCCATAACGTTCTGCTTCAGTATGTGTTCGGTATGTAAGCTAAATGCAATATAAATATATTCTCCAAATTACAATTCGATCGGACCAATAACACCGAAATTATTCTAGTCAACGTTTTCAGTACAAATGTTCGGTACGGGCAGCAGCTGACGCGCTGCTTTGAGCAGTTGACGCCGACGTCGACGTTGCGTCGTGTCGCTTTATTCTTTAGGCGCGTCGCTGTGTGAGTACGAGCGAGTATAGCGACTATAGCGAATTCTCTGTTTGAAACTACGAAAGTGGTTAAACGTCTGTAACGGATTTAAAAAATTGGGAGAAGGGTATCTTACTGTCGGGCGCCCTATTGTAGCCTTACCCACTTGTTTTTCTTCACAACTTTCTTATTCTAGTACAAATGTCCACTTGTTTACTCTACGCTTATTCCCTGACGGCTATGACTATGTGGGGTTTCCAGTGGGGTTCGCTATGCTGTTTAGCCATTTTAACGCCAAATGATCTGTGATTATGTCGAACTTGTATCCCTCCAGATAACAACGCAGTTTTCTTAATGTCCATACAATGGCCAAGCATTCCTTTTCCGTCGTTGAGTACCGACTCTCGGCTGCTGAAACACGCCAGCTCGTGTACGCGATAACCTGTTCGGTTCCCTGTATCTACTGTGTCAGGACCGCTCCCAGTCCGAGTCACTCGCATCCGTTTGCAGGGTGAACCGATCGGCAAAGTCCGGGCAGTCTAACACTGGTGCTTCCGTGAGACTGGTCTTCAATGCCTTGACTGCTCGTTGCTGCTCCTAACTCCAGACCCACCGCCGACCTTTCTTAAGTAATGCCGAGATAGGTTGCACTAGTGTGGTAAAGTTGGGTACAAACCGCTAGTACCAGGATGCGATACCTAGGCACCTCCGTAGCTCCTTAACTGTAGTTGTCAGCTGAAGCTCCTTGATCGCGGCTATCTTGATCGGACCAATGTGGATTCTGCCTGATGCCCGGGTAAATAATAAGAGTTACACCCCCACCAAACGGTCGAATTTCGCCAGCTCAGAATGTAGAAAGGGGTCCACCTGTTCTTCGGCTGTCCCTGCTTCTCTTTCCCGTGTCTCGACGCCTTTTAACGCGGCATGGTTGGTCCTAGACCTTATCTTACGGCGGCGCCGCTGAGTCCGGGCTCCTAGGGTGTTCGATCCACTACACCACGTCTTGGAGTATGGTCCGTTCCGCCCCGCTGGTTAAACTTCTGTGCTCTCTGTTGTTTCTCTGCTACTTGCTCGTGTACCTAGTGTCCTGCCCTATTGGTTCGGTCCTCTACTCCGCCTCGTTTTGGAGTATAGTCCGTTCCGCCCTGCTGGGTAGACTCGTCCTGTGCCCTGTGTAGTTCCTCTGTGCCTTGTCTGTGTACTTTGCTACCTGTCCTGACTGGTTGTTTCTTTGTGCCTGGTCCGTGAGTCTCGTCTCTTTCCTTGGTTATGTGGCCCTCTGCGCCTTGTCCATGTGCTTCGTTTCCTGTCTAGGGTTGCCTGAATGGGTTACTCCGTCGTGCTGTGGGACAAACCGTTAGTAAGACCGCATCCTTGTTGTGGTGTCGAGTCGCTGCATCCTCCGCTGCTCGCCGGGGTGTTCTGGCTGTCGGTGCTGCCACCTCTAATGTGTTTCGCATTTGCAACCGCACTTGCCCACACTCAAGGCTCGCTTCGATGCCGCACAGGAACTCCATCCCCAGGACCACGTCGTCCAGAATGACCGGTTATACCAACATTGGCACTGTGGTCTTCCTCTGTCCGAGTTGTATCTTCACCCGAGTTGTATCTTCACTCGTTTGACGTCCCTGGTTGATCCGTCCGCCAGTGTAATCCTGATCAATGCCGCTCGCTCGTTGTCTGGTGTGCTTAACCGGGAAGCCATACGCTCGCTTATAAAACTGCGTGTAGCTCTGGTGTCGATCGTGGCATCTGTCGCTGTCTCCTCGATTTTGACATGCGCGATGACACGGCACCTCACTTACTTTATCCAAAGCGTCTGCATATGCCCGGGCTGGCCGCAATTATAGCATAGGCGTTTTCCTCTGCTCCTATTTCCGCTGGGTGGTATTGCCGCGACAGTTCCAGGGACCGCTGGAGTTGCTACTACCTTGTTCGTGGCCGGAGTAAAAGCGGGTCTCGGTGTATCCCTCCTTTGCTCCATTTGTCCTGTTCCTCGATCTCCTTAGTCATCTCGTAGGTCGTCACCAGCTTATTCAGCTGTGCCAGGGTGTCGAATTCGTGGCGTCGTGTGAACAATTGATATTCCGGGTGCAAATTGTCCCGAAATGGTTCGCCGGCCGTGGTACCCGGCTCCGGATCTCCTCCTCAAGCCGTTGAAAATAACGCGGTGGTAGGAAAAACTCCATAAATTCCATGTTGCCTGGTAGAGCTTGTTTACTCGCAACCGGTCTTCAGCTCGGCCGGACAGCGTGTTCTCGATCGCTTGTCGTAACTGTTGCACGTTGATTTGGTACATCGCTGCCTTCTCCGCAAGATGCTCGATGAAACGCCATGGGTCCGCTCCTTCTCCACCAAATAAAACACCCCATCGGTGGATTCGGTCTGCCAGTTCGTACGGCTCCATCCGTCTTGATCCATATATTTTAATGTCACTCACGGCAGGGTGGGCGCATTGCCTTGGTTAGCTGCCAGCTCCAGTACACGTTGCAGCTGCTCCTTTGATTGTTCGCCCTGGTTGATTTAAGCCACTAGGCGACTACGCATTACTTCCACGGTGGTGTCCTGGCCAAACTCCTTCAAAATCGCGTATAGCTCGGTCACTGCAGACTATTACCGTAAGGAGTAATAATCTTTTCCATTTTTGCCGTCGCGTACGAAAATTTACAGAAAAATAGCAAGAATGTTTCTCGTTAGCCAATTTTCTTAGAAAAACGTTTTGAAGGAAGAGTTTATGCCCGTTTATTAACTCGACTCGGCTCGACTTATACTGGATGTTGCTTGCTTGCGTGTCACCACTAGGTTACGCCGAAGCAAGGAAAAAGGGTAAAACACTCAAAAAAATAAAGTTAAGATTTGCCCGACGCCCTCGTGCGCAGTTGTCGAAACCGTGTAAACAGCCTGTTCTACTAAATCAGGCAAAATACCAATGTTCCCTATGACAAGCAAAGAAAGGCTGAGACTTTTGTCGGGCACAGCGAACATACACCTTTCACCGTACACGTGGTCGACGTCATCCACGTATACTCGTGTACCGCATGTAGTGTTTTTCACCCGTGCCTAACACTTTGACCGTTTTGCTTCACCGCGCCTGGTTAGCTGCAGGCCGTGGGGAACGCTCGTGACTGCTGGTACTGTCGCCTGTCGCCTGTACTGTACTATTACAGTCGTGAGCATTGACTGCATCCTTTTTGACTAGTTTTTAAAGAAGGTGAACTGTAAAAAATATATATATTTTCGAATTCAGACCGAGGGTTTAGTAAAAAAATAAAAAACAGTTGTTTTAAGGTTCATTTCTTAAACACTTTTTATTTACTTCCAAAGGAAGAACTAGAGCCTTTAGATTATCACTAGGTTTTGATAATGTATTTCTAAGTTGAAACAGACTTTACCGGGCTATCGCAATTGATACTCGGTGCTCGGGACTGAGCTGAACTGAACAGATCTAAGCTGAACTGAACAGAACTAAACTGAAAGTTTACTGAACTACTTCGTAGACGCGTGCCTGGGTTTATATAGACAGAGTGGGTGTTAAGAGAATAAACTCTTTAAGAGAGTGGCTGATTTGATTTTAATGTTCTCTCATTGGGAGAGGGAGAGGTTCCCGATAAATAGGGGTAATTGGAGAATCCTGAGACAAGTGCCTGAGCGGAAAAGTTTTATTATTTCAGTTGGCTCGCTGTAAACATTGGGCGGAGACCCGGGTGATGAATCTTTATTATTTCAGTTGGCTCGCTGTAAACATTGAGGCTAGCCAAGTGATCGAATTTGGGACAATTATTTGGATGATCAGGTTCGAAGCAATTATTTGTTATTGTTCGCGTTTTTGGTTTTATGATCTGTGGGAACCAAAGTTAATCGAAGGGCTCTCGTTCTTTGATTACATATTGTGCTTATACATTAATGTGTGTATGTGCGTTTTACAATAATGTGTGTGTGGGTGTGGAATTGGGGAGTTTAAAGTGTGGGTGTAGAATGGATATGTCACTTCCCCATCCTTAAGAAAAAGGCCTGTCCTCAGGCAATAACTTTAGGGTACAATACAGGGGTATTTACTGAAGGTACATTATTTTCTGTTTCAGGACTTATGATAGTTTCATTTTCTGGATTTTGATTCTTGAATTTTACAATTAATTTTTGTGTTCTAGTCTTTTATTTATAAATGAAGTACAATGCTGCGATTATAATTATTATAACTAATGTTGTAACTGTTATTATTTGAAGACATTACTTGTTTGAGTGTGTTGTTTAATTATCGCTTTTGCCTGAAACTATTCAAGTGGTTCAAGTTTTGTTACATTATTGTATACATGGATAGTTTTAGTGTAGTCTAACATTGTATTGGTAATCAAAATTTCTTCTAACTACCTATAACCTTCTATTATAATTTCTCTATTGATACCATTTTGGTTTAACGTAGTTTTGGGAAGGTTCCAAGTTGTGATTATATTGGGTTCAACATATTTGATTTCAAAATCAGAACGTGTTTTACGGTATCTACATTGTGTTGAGACCTGGTTAAGTATACCTGTTATGCATTTATTTATGACCAAGCTTTGAGAACTTGCTATGTAAGTTTGGATATTATGCGAAAAATATTTGTCATGTATTGTTTCAGTTAGTATGTTATTATTTTCGTCGGGGTATGGTATTATTTCGAAAATAGGTGTTTTAAATTAAAATTTCGTTAGTGTCAGATTTAAGCCAAGCAGAAGTTTTGATATTAAGAATTTTTTCAGAATTTACGTGAGTAAGGGAATCATGTTTTAAAAGTTTTGGATTGATAATCCCTAAGCGTGTCAGTTGCATACCAAGTTCTATGTCAAAAAGACTTGGAATTAAAGTCCTGCTAATAAAACTAAATCATAGCGAGGCAGCTCAAGATCTCTTGATGCAAACCTGCTTTGAAGAAGGTAAACCCGTTGTTCTAGTCAGTTAACAATAAAAACAAAACTGGTAAAGCGGTGATCTGGGCATGTGAAAGCTAGCCTATTGACGATAAACCGCTGACAAGTGAAGTGCATTTCGCTAGGGCAAAAATAGCCGGTGTATACTTCTAAAGCTGCTAGCTACCACCGAGCTTGGAAATGAACGACTACGATAGAGCTGTAAACAACATAGGGACCCATTGTAGAGCTAGTCGTCCAAACATCATGTGCGCAGACTTCAACGCCTGGGCTGCTGAATGGGGCAGTCGCCTCACAAGTGTAAGAGGCCAGGTAGTCATTACAGCCTTCTCCTTATTAGACGCGGTACTGTTCAATACAGTGAAATGGCAGGACGTCAATCGTTGACATATCCTTCGCCAGCTCTTGCATAAGTAGAATGATTACGTGGAAAGTAAGTGATATCTACATTCATAGTGACCATAGAGCCATATTAATGAGAGTAGATAGACACCGCAGCAGAAACATCCAGGAAAGAGTAATCAATGGTTGGAAGACACTCTGGATAAGGGCATCCTCAGATACTTCATCACGTAGCAGCACAATGTCGCCCTTCTGCATGGTAATATCACTTTCCAAACTATTGATTTCTGCCTGCGACGCCTCCATGGCGAGGAAATCCATTGGTGGCCCGAGGCTGGCTTCAATCCTAAATGCATAGAAGAACACTATAGGTATAGGTATAGGTATAGGTATAGGTATAGGTATAGGTATAGGTATAGGTATAGGTATAGGTATAGGTATAGGTATAGGTATAGGTATAGGTATAGGTATAGGTATAGGTATAGGTATAGGTATAGGCATAGGTATAGGTATAGGTATAGGTATAGGTATAGGTATAGGTATAGGTATAGGTATAGGTATAGGTATAGGTATAGGTATAGGTATAGGTATAGGTATAGGTATAGGTATAGGTATAGGTATAGGTATAGGTATAGGTATAGGTATAGGTATAGGTATAGGTATAGGTATAGGTATAGGTATAGGTATAGGTATAGGTATAGGTATAGGTATAGAAGTATAGGTATAGGTATAGGTATAGGTATAGGTATAGGTATAGGTATAGGTATAGGTATAGGTATAGGTATAGGTATAGGCATAGGTATAGGTATAGGTATAGGTATAGGCATAGGTATAGGTATAGGTATAGGTATAGGTATAGGTATAGGTATAGGTATAGGTATAGGTATAGGTATAGGTATAGGTATAGGTATAGGTATAGGTATAGGTATAGGTATAGGTATAGGTATAGGTATAGGTATAGGTATAGGTATAGGTATAGGTATAGGTATAGGTATAGGTATAGGGTATAGGTATAGGTATAGGTATAGGTATAGGTATAGGTATAGGTATAGGTATAGGTATAGGTATAGGTATAGGTATAGGTATAGGTATAGGTATAGGTATAGGTATAGGTATAGGTATAGGTATAGGTATAGGTATAGGTATAGGTATAGGTATAGGTATAGGTATAGGTATAGGTATAGGTATAGGTATAGGTATAGGTATAGGTATAGGTATAGGTATAGGTATAGGTATAGGTATAGGTATAGGTATAGGTATAGGTATAGGTATAGGTATAGGTATAGGTATAGGTATAGGTATAGGTATAGGTATAGGTATAGGTATAGGTATAGGTATAGGTATAGGTATAGGTATAGGTATAGGTATAGGTATAGGTATAGGTATAGGTATAGGTATAGGTACAGGTATAGGTATAGGTATAGGTATAGGTATAGGTATAGGTATAGGTATAGGTATAGGTATAGGTATAGGTATAGGTATAGGTATAGGTATAGGTATAGGTATAGGTATAGGTATAGGTATAGGTATAGGTATAGGTATAGGTATAGGTATAGGTATAGGTATAGGTATAGGTATAGGTATAGGTATAGGTATAGGTATAGGTATAGGTATAGGTATAGGTATAGGTATAGGTATAGGTATAGGTATAAGTATAGGTATAGGTATAGGTATAGGTATAGGTATAGGTATAGGTATAGGTATAGGTATAGGTATAGGTATAGGTATAGGTATAGGTATAGGTATAGGTATAGGTATAGGTATAGGTATAGGTATAGGTATAGGTATAGGTATAGGTATAGGTATAGGTATAGGTATAGGTATAGGTATAGGTATAGGTATAGGTATAGGTATAGGTATAGGTATAGGTATAGGTATAGGTATAGGTATAGGTATAGGTATAGGTATAGGTATAGGTATAGGTATAGGTATAGGTATAGGTATAGGTATAGGTATAGGTATAGGTATAGGTATAGGTAAGTATAGGTATAGGTATAGGTATAGGTATAGGTATAGGTATAGGTATAGGTATAGGTATAGGTATAGGTATAGGTATAGGTATAGGTATAGGTATAGGTATAGGTATAGGTATAGGTATAGGTATAGGTATAGGTATAGGTATAGGTATAGGTATAGGTATAGGTATAGGTATAGGTATAGGTATAGGTATAGGTATAGGTATAGGTATAGGTATAGGTATAGGTATAGGTATAGGTATAGGTATAGGTATAGGTATAGGTATAGGTATAGGTATAGGTATAGGTATAGGTATAGGTATAGGTATAGGTATAGGTATAGGTATAGGTATAGGTATAGGTATAGGTATAGGTATAGGTATAGGTATAGGTATAGGTATAGGTATAGGTATAGGTATAGGTATAGGTATAGGTATAGGTATAGGTATAGGTATAGGTATAGGTATAGGTATAGGTATAGGTATAGGTATAGGTATAGGTATAGGTATAGGTATAGGTATAGGTATAGGTATAGGTATAGGTATAGGTATAGGTATAGGTATAGGTATAGAGTATAGGTATAGGTATAGGTATAGGTATAGGTATAGGTATAGGTATAGGTATAGGTATAGGTATAGGTATAGGTATAGGTATAGGTATAGGTATAGGTATAGGTATAGGTATAGGTATAGGTATAGGTATAGGTATAGGTATAGGTATAGGTATAGGTATAGGTATAGGTATAGGTATAGGTATAGGTATAGGTATAGGTATAGGTATAGGTATAGGTATAGGTATAGGTATAGGTATAGGTATAGGTATAGGTATAGGTATAGGTATAGGTATAGGTATAGGTATAGGTATAGGTATAGGTATAGGTATAGGTATAGGTATAGGTATAGGTATAGGTATAGGTATAGGTATAGGTATAGGTATAGGTATAGGTATAGGTATAGGTATAGGTATAGGTATAGGTATAGGTATAGGTATAGGTATAGGTATAGGTATAGGTATAGGTATAGGTATAGGTATAGGTATATAGGTATGGTATAGGTATAGGTATAGGTATAGGTATAGGTATAGGTATAGGTATAGGTATAGGTATAGGTATAGGTATAGGTATAGGTATAGGTATAGGTATAGGTATAGGTATAGGTATAGGTATAGGTATAGGTATAGGTATAGGTATAGGTATAGGTATAGGTATAGGTATAGGTATAGGTATAGGTATAGGTATAGGTATAGGTATAGGTATAGGTATAGGTATAGGTATAGGTATAGGTATAGGTATAGGTATAGGTATAGGTATAGGTATAGGTATAGGTATAGGTATAGGTATAGGTATAGGTATAGGTATAGATGTAGGTATAGGACTTCAAATTCAACGAACTAGTTGTTATTGCAGTGGACAAATATAAAACTCTGTCCACTCGGTGTCTAATAGCCAGCTGATTCATTGTTCGACCGCAGTCAGGGGGAGGAGGCAGTAGGGCTGAGGAGATTGCTGAAGATAAGAATGTAAGGTCAAAACCAAGACCGGCAAAATTTTTCATAAATCTGATATACGGAATCGAGAAGACATTGGATTGTTTGTGTGCGTTTTACAAGCTTTTCTTTAATTATGTAAAATACATGACACGTACATTTCTTTACACACTCTGAACCGCATATTTTTAAGTTTATGTAAGCTGATACTATTTAAGGACTGTTACTCATAAGTTTATCTTCTCTAACCAATATCGCAAGCATCATTTTCGACCACGCGGTGGGAGCGGCGGAGATCTTCAAATATGAGGCTCCACTTGTTCCATTACAGGAGGGCACATCCTGGCGTGTCAACGGCCAATTCAAGTTGCCACACGTAATTGACTTGAGTAGGCTCGGATCACTGATTCAGGAGGTTCAACGCGGCGCTATTAACAGATCTCAGGATTAGAGCACTAGTCACGCGCTACATAGACGAGTCACAGGAAGGCCTGCGAAGACTAACGGGTACGCCGCATGGACGTCGTTCAATGGACTGGATCGAGTCTGATTGGAAGTGGATTGCGGGATCACCAGATGCGTCGGACTGGGACGCCACACTACGTGCGCAGAAGAGCGTAGTAAAGTCAGATGGCCAGCAAGTAAGCGCTGGACTGTTCGACGCCTCACATGTGTCCCTGAGGTAACTTAACGAGGTCACGGCGAGGATCAATGCTATCGATGGGGATGTACACAAGGCAACGACCTTGCTGCGCAATGCTCTCATCATCGATAGTCAGGTCGGAGAGCTCACCCAGAAATCAGGAATCGTCAAGTCTCGTTCGCTGGACCACGAGGAGGTGCAGGCAATTTTGACTGAGGCCAGGAACTTGCCATACCAGAATGCGGTCGAGGCACTGAAATTTTCCCGCTTGCCAGTAATAACGGATGGAACGGTGTTGTATATTCTGGCAATACCCAAGGTCGCCCCCAAGGAGTACCACCTGCTTCTTTTTCTTCCAGCAACCTTTGAGGGAAAGCAAATCATGATCAAACATTGCAAGGTCGCTGTAAACTCTAGCGGAACTTATGCCATGGTGGACGAATGCCTTTCCATATGTTACGTTTCCATATGTTACCATTTGCCCGAAGAAGAGCCGTCGGAAGATGGACGAAACCCCTATATTGTTAAAGGACGGCCAGGCGATATGCGACTTCCTAAGGAATAACGAAGATAGCATAGAGCTGGTCGAAAACGGGACAATCTTCTTGACCAACTTCAACGGGACGCTGGAAGTCCAGTTCAGCAACGAGACGATCAGTGTAGATGGGAAAACCAGTTACTCGTCGAGCCACTCCATGGTCATGCCGGCGACTCTAACTACGGTTACGGCTACCGCTTCGCTCCATTATGTGAATGACTTCAATATAGAGAACCTGAGGAGGCTCTCCGGGATATCCGAGAAGGTTTCCTTTTCCTTTCTGGTGGAAGCCTTGGTCGCCTTGATTGTCGGAGTGGCCCTATACACCGTATGGAGGAAGCCAACATCGACCAAAGGTATCCTGGTCGTAAAAGACTGTATACCGGACCTGGAAACTCAAGTTGCGAGCGGGTCGCCAAAAGTCCCATCTTTGAGGGGGGGAGGAGTTATGAGTTTTGAGTTAGATCCCGATCTTGGAAAATAGGTAATCAAGTGCTAGGTGAATTTGTTCTAGAATTAATTAATATCATGTAGTAATGTAGTGTGCTACTGGCCTAAACTCAGGGCTGCATTTAACCTTACGCATGGATGTGGAGACGCAGTCAAGTTTGACAGGAGATGGCAAGTTTGACAGAAGGCGCTGGCGTCTTTTTCTTTTTTGCCTGACGCTCAAGCGAGTCACTTGTAAAGGATAAGCTTAGTAATCAAAATCACTAATAAACAAGTCGGAAAGGCTACAGTCGAGAGCGCCCGACTGTTGTATACCCGCTACTACCATGCGAAAAAACACGTCTCACAGTCTCAAATTTGCTCTGACTATGAAAGTTGCACGTGGTTCCTATTAGATGGTTGCCGCATTACTTTTAGTGCTTTCCAATTAGAACTCATCAGAGTGCTTTTAATTACGAATGTGTAAAAGAGATGCCTATATAATGCCTCACATATTTATTGAGAAATTTAATAATCCAACCGATTTGTCGTTTATGTTGTACATACATTGCTGTATGCTGCGAAATATAACTAAATTTCCTTAAATATAGTAAAAACTTCGTTAACATTGCTTTTAAATAAAGATAACGCATATGCAAAAAAAAGAGCAGAAAAAAAAACAAACCATTTTTTACCGACGTGAGGAGGTCTTAAAACTGGACCTCCAAAAAAGTCGGCCTATGCAGTCTGCAACTAGCGCATTCTGAATTCGATAGGTAAAGTTGCATTATAAGACCATTCAGCTTGTCGTACAGGACAAAAACAAATTATTATTGTGTCGTGTGTGTGTGTAAGACAATACAAACTCACTCTCCCTTTAAAATTCTGTTTAATCGCATCCTAATACTAAACTTAAAATATTTAAAATGCTTGAAAAAAACCATGCATAAAAACCCGCACTAGCACCGGGTTTGGTTAGAACCCATTCCCTTCTGCACGACAGTCGGCGACCACATCCACTTAGCCACCAAGTCTATTACGCAATTACCAAAAAATTGTAATGTAATTGTGCAAATAATTTTGGTACATAAATTTGAAAAAAAAAGATTGTCGCCGGAGTTGAACCTGGATCTTGCATATCTAACAAAATAAAACAGACAGAAATACGTGGTCACATGGCACTACTATTTCCTTAATATCTTCCGCATTTATAGTCCAATCTTACTGAAATTTTCACGAAACGTCCGCAAGATGGTATTTATAACGTATTTATAAAGCTAATATTGCCGCTGTAATCAATTTTTTTAATTTATGGAGGCGGGTGGGGGCGTGGCTAAAATCCAAAATAAACTTGATCAGTCTGCAGTTACCGACGGACAGACGGACATGTCTATATCGACTCGGCTGTTGATACTGATTCAGAATATATATACTTTATGGTGTCGGAGATGTCTCCTTCTGCCTGTTACATACATTTTCGGTTCGAACAAAGTTATAATACCCTTCTACTCTCTGAGTAGCGGGTATAAAAAATTATAACGAATCGACGCGACCCTTATTTATTTAAAATATAACGAACCAAGGTGATCCATAACCAAAGGAGGAGAACCGGCGTTCGAAGCCGGAATGCTATTAAACTTAACTAGGTGAGGCTATGCGGCTGCGAGAGCCGAAATAACTTAGGCAAACAAGGTTTTCCTTAACTTACATTATAATTTTATACATGCATACAGACAGGCAATTTATTCTATAATTTAAACTGCCATTGAATGCAATTATTTATTGTCTGTTATTTACCACTGTCACCCCTCTCACAAACTTTCGTATATAATGCGATTGTAAATAATAATTCGCTTAGTTCAAGTAATTGTATGTACGCATATATATACATACACATGTACTTGTATACCAACTGTAGAGGCAAACCTTTAGTTCTTTGCTTTCACTATTCATTCGCCCGCCAGCTGCGCGTATAGCTTACGCACATTTACACAACAAGCTAAAGCGGTAATTTTTCGTTTTCGCTTTCACTCTTAACACGCTCACTAGGGCTGAGGAGATTGCTGAAGATAAGAATGTAAGGTCAAAACCAAGACCGGCAAAATTTTTCATAAATCTGATATACGGAATCGAGAAGACATTGGATTGTTTGTGTGCGTTTCACAAGCTTTTCTTTAATTATGTAAAATACATGACACGTACATTTCTTTACACACTCTGAACCGCATATTTTTAAGTTTATGTAAGCTGATACTATTTAAGGACTGTTACTCATAAGTTTATCTTCTCTAACCAATATCGCAAGCATCATTTTCGACCACGCGGTTGGAGCGGCGGAGATCTTCAAATATGAGGCTCCACTTGTTCCATTACAGGAGGGCACATCCTGGCGTGTCAACGGCCAATTCAAGTTGCCACACGTAATTGACTTGAGTAGGCTCGGATCACTGATTCAGGAGGTTCAACGCGGCGCTATTAACAGATCTCAGGATTAGAGCACTAGTCACGCGCTACATAGACGAGTCACAGGAAGGCCTGCGAAGACTAACGGGTACGCCGCATGGACGTCGTTCAATGGACTGGATCGAGTCTGATTGGAAGTGGATTGCGGGATCACCAGATGCGTCGGACTGGGACGCCACACTACGTGCGCAGAAGAGCGTAGTAAAGTCAGATGGCCAGCAAGTAAGCGATGGACTGTTCGACGCCTCACATGTGTCCCTAAGGTAACTTAACGAGGTCACGGCGAGGATCAACGCTATCGATGGGGATGTACACAAGGCAACGACCTTGCTGCGCAATGCTCTCATCATCGATAGTCAGGTCGGAGAGCTCACCCAGAAATCAGGAATCGTCAAGTCTCGTTCGCTGGACCACGAGGAGGTGCAGGCAATTTTGACTGAGGCCAGGAACTTGCCATACCAGAATGCGGTCGAGGCACTGAAATTTTCCCGCTTGCCAGTAATAACGGATGGAACGGTGTTGTATATTCTGGCAATACCCAAGGTCGCCCCCAAGGAGTACCACCTGCTTCTTTTTCTTCCAGCAACCTTTGAGGGAAAGCAAATCATGATCAAACATTGCAAGGTCGCTGTAAACTCTAGCGGAACTTATGCCATGGTGGACGAATGCCTTTCCATATGTTACGTTTCCATATGTTACCATTTGCCCGAAGAAGAGCCGTCGGAAGATGGACGAAACCAGCTGCACCCCTATATTGTTAAAGGACGGCCAGGCGATATGCGACTTCCTAAGGAAAAACGAAGATAGCATAGAGCTGATCGAAAACGGACAATCTTCTTGACCAACTTCAACGGGACGCTGGAAGTCCAGTTCAGCAACGAGACGATCAGTGTAGATGGGAAAACCAGTTACTCGTCGAGCCACTCCATGGTCATGCCGGCGATTCTAACTACGGTTACGGCTACCGCTTCGCTCCATTATGTGAATGACTTCAATATAGAGAACCTGAGGAGGCTCTCCGGGATATCCGAGAAGGTTTCCTTTTCCTTTCTGGTGGAAGCCTTGGTCGCCTTGATTGTCGGAGTGGCCCTATACACCGTATGGAGGAAGCCAACATCGACCAAAGGTATCCTGGTCGTAAAAGACTGTATACCGGACCTGGAAACTCAAGTTGCGAGCGGGTCGCCAAAAGTCCCATCTTTGAGGGGGGAGGAGTTATGAGTTTTGAGTTAGATCCCGATCTTGGAAAATAGTTAATCAAGTGCTAGGTGAATTTGTTCTAGAATTAATTAATATCATGTAGTAATGTAGTGTGCTACTGGCCTAAACTCAGGGCTGCATTTAACCTTACGCATGGATGTGGAGACGCAGTCAAGTTTGACAGGAGATGGCAAGTTTGACAGAAGGCGCTGGCGTCTTTTTTTCTTTTTGCCTGAAGCTCAAGCGAGTCACTTGTAAAGGATAAGCTTAGTAATCAAAATCACTAATAAACAAGTCGGAAAGGCTACAGTCGAGAGCGCCCGACTGTTGTATACCCGCTACTACCATGCGAAAAAACACGTCTCACAGTCTCAAATTTGCTCTGACTATGAAAGTTGCACGTGGTTCCTATTAGATGGTTGCCGCATTACTTTAGTGCTTTCCAATTAGAACTCATCAGAGTGCTTTTAATTATGAATGTGTAAAAGAGATGCCTATATAATGCTTCACATATTTATTGAGAAATTTAATAATCCAACCGATTTGTCGTTTATGTTGTACATACATTGCTGTATGCTGCGAAATATAACTAAATTTCCTTAAATATAGTAAAAAAATCGTTAACATTGATTTTAAATAAAGATAACGCATATGCAAAAAAAAAGAGCAGAAAAAAAACCTCCAAAAAAGTCGGCCTATGCAGTCTGCAACTAGCGCATTCTGAATTCGATCGGTAAAGTTGCATTATAAGACCATTCAGCTTGTCGTACAGGACAAAAACAAATTATTATTGTGTCGTGTGTGTGTGTAAGACAATACAAACTCACTCTCCCTTTAAAATTCTGTTTAATCGCATCCTAATACTAAACTTAAAATATTTAAAATGCTTGAAAAAAACCATGCATAAAAACCCGCACTAGCACCGGGTTTGGTTAGAACCCATACCCTTCTGCACGACAGTCGGCGACCACATCCACTTAGCCACCAAGTCTATTACGCAATTACCAAAAAATTGTAATGTAATTGTGCAAATAATTTTGGTACATAAATTTGAAAAAAAAAGATTGTCGCCGGAGTTGAACCTGGATCTTGCATATCTAACAAAATAAAACAGACAGAAATACGTGGTCACATGGCACTACTATTTCCTTAATATCTTCCGCATTTATAGTCCAATCTTACTGAAATTTTCACGAAACGTCCGCAAGATGGTATTTATAACGTATTTATAAAGCTAATATTGCCGCTGTAATCAATTTTTTTTAATTTATGGAGGCGGGTGGGGGCGTGGCTAAAATCCAAAATAAACTTGATCAGTCTGCAGTTACCGACGGACAGACGGACATGTCTATATCGACTCGGCTGTTGATACTGATTCAGAATATATATACTTTATGGTGTCGGAGATGTCTCCTTCTGCCTGTTACATACATTTTCGGTTCGAACAAAGTTATAATACCCTTCTACTCTCTGAGTAGCGGGTGGTATTAAACTTAACTAGGTGAGGCTATGCGGCTGCGAGAGCCGAAATAACTTAGGCAAACAAGGTTTTCCTTAACTTACATTATAATTTTATACATGCATACAGACACGCAATTTATTCTATAATTTAAACTGCCATTGAATGCAATTATTTATTGTCTGTTATTTACCACTGTCACCCCTCTCACAAACTTTCGTATATAATGCGATTGTAAATAATAATTCGCTTAGTTCAAGTAATTGTATGTACGCATATATATACATACACATGTACTTGTATACCAACTGTAGAGGCAAACCTTTAGTTCTTTGCTTTCACTATTCATTCGCCCGCCAGCTGCGCGTATAGCTTACGCACATTTACACAACAAGCTAAAGCGGTAATTTTTCGTTTTCGCTTTCACTCTTAACACACTCACTATCATTGTTGTTGTCAATTTCGTTTGTTCGCTTGAACTCAGAACCTACGTTTGGGTATATCTCTTTTTCGGTATCACTCGCAGCGAATTAATTTTTTGATACATAGTGCTTCGACAATCATTTCACTACCTTGTTTTCGTCGTTTATTGTATTATACAATAAAAACCAAACTCGTTCTGGTCCACTAAAATTACTAAAGAAATAAATAATGTAAATAACAAGAAAAAAAGTTTTGGTATGTACGATTAAAGTAAACGCTAATATAGATTTGACTATGGTACGCTTAAATAAAATTGCAGAAACCTTATTAGTGCAAAACTTAAAATAATGCCAAAGTTTATATTAAAATACAAAAAAAAAAAAATCTTGAAATCAAAATAAGAAAATGTTTTTTTATACCCTTGCAGAGGGTATATTAATTTTAGCCATAAGTTTGCAACGCACCTTAGGAGACATCACCAGAGGAGTCGAAAAATGGATGTCCGTCTGTCCGTCCGTCCGTCCGTCTGTTGCAACGCAGAAACTTGGCACACTAGCTTCTTATTGCTGTACGCTGTAAATAAGTCGGAACGAGCCAGATCGGACCGATATATCGTATAGCTGTCATAGAAGCTATCGGCCGATTTTTGTTGTTTTTCAAGATATTGCAACAAGATTTGGCAAATCTTATTCTTATTACGTTCTTAATGTGCTGTCAAAATTGTATCAAAATCGGACCACTATAACATATAGCTGCCATAGGAACAATCGGCTTAAATCAGGGTTTTTTTATGCAAACCTGTTTTGTTTTTGGAAATATCGCACATTATCAATACTTTCTAATGTTATACAGTAACTCGCCCTTAGTTTTTCCATTTAAATATCTCAGACGTTTATATTCTATAGCTGTTATAGGAACAATCAGTCAGTCCGTCTGTCTGTTGCAACGCAAATTAGTCCCCCAGTTATTGAGCTATCTTCATGAAACTTTGCTCACAAGCTTCTTATTTCTGCCCTCTTTAAATAAGTCGGAACGGACCAGATCGGAATGATATATCGTATAGCTGTCATGGCCGATTTTCGTTATATTTCAAGATATAGCTATCAGGCTTACAACATCCAAATATAACTTTTATAACTTATACCGATCAACGATCGGCCTAATGAAAGGTTCTTGTTGCAATTTTATGGAAATCTGAGTACTATTACATGTAGCTGTTAAACAAAAATCATATAGCTGTTATTCAAACGCATTTGAATGAGAACTTTCCAAATTTAGATTTTATGACCAACAGATCCTTTACAACACAAAGACCTAGGTATAGGTATAGGTATAGGTATAGGTATAGGTATAGGTATAGGTATAGGTATAGGTATAGGTATAGGTATAGGTATAGGTATAGGTATAGGTATAGGTATAGGTATAGGTATAGGTATAGGTATAGGTATAGGTATAGGTATAGGTATAGGTATAGGTATAGGTATAGGTATAGGTATAGGTATAGGTATAGGTATAGGTATAGGTATAGGTATAGGTATAGGTATAGGTATAGGTATAGGCATAGGTATAGGTATAGGTATAGGTATAGGTATAGGCATAGGTATAGGTATAGGTATAGGTATAGGTATAGGTATAGGTATAGGTATAGGTATAGGTATAGGTATAGGTATAGGTATAGGTATAGGTATAGGTATAGGTATAGGCATAGGTATAGGTATAGGTATAGGTATAGGTATAGGTATAGGCATAGGTATAGGTATAGGTATAGGTATAGGTATAGGTATAGGTATAGGTATAGGTATAGGTATAGGTATAGGTATAGGTATAGGTATAGGTATAGGTATAGGTATAGGTATAGGTATAGGTATAGGTATAGGTATAGGTATAGGTATAGGTATAGGTATAGGTATAGGTATAGGTATAGGTATAGGTATAGGTATAGGCATAGGTATAGGTATAGGTATAGGTATAGGTATAGGTATAGGCATAGGTATAGGTATAGGTATAGGTATAGGTATAGGTATAGGTATAGGTATAGGTATAGGTATAGGTATAGGTATAGGCATAGGTATAGGTATAGGTATAGGTATAGGTATAGGTATAGGTATAGGTATAGGTATAGGTATAGGTATAGGTATAGGTATAGGTATAGGCATAGGTATAGGTATAGGTATAGGTATAGGTATAGGTATAGGTATAGGTATAGGCATAGGTATAGGTATAGGTATAGGTATAGGTATAGGTATAGGTATAGGTATAGGTATAGGTATAGGTATAGGTATAGGTATAGGTATAGGTATAGGTATAGGTATAGGTATAGGTATAGGTATAGGTATAGGTATAGGTATAGGTATAGGTATAGGTATAGGTATAGGTATAGGTATAGGTATAGGTATAGGTATAGGTATAGGAGGCAGTAGGGCTGAGGAGATTGCTCAAGATAAGAATGTAAGGTCAAAACCAAGACCGGCAAAATTTTTCATAAATCTGATATACGGAATCGAGAAGACATTGGATTGTTTGTGTGCGTTTCACAAGCTTTTCTTTAATTATGTAAAATACATGACACGTACATTTCTTTACACACTCTGAACCCCATATTTTAAAGTTTATGCAAGCTGATACTATTTAAGGACTGTTACTCATAAGTTTATCTTCTCTAACCAATATCGCAAGCATCATTTTCGACCACGCGGTGGGAGCGGCGGAGATCTTCAAATATGAGGCTCCACTTGTTCCATTACAGGAGGGCACATCCTGGCGTGTCAACGGCCAATTCAAGTTGCCGCACGTAATTGACTTGAGTAGGCTCGGATCACTGATTCAGGAGGTTCAACGCGGCGCTATTAACAGATCTCAGGATTAGAGCACTAGTCACGCGCTACATAGACGAGTCACAGGAAGGCCTGCGAAGACTAACGGGTACGCCGCATGGACGTCGAGTCTGATTGGAAGTGGATTGCGGGATCACCAGATGCGTCGGACTGGGACGCCACACTACGTGCGCAGAAGAGCGTAGTAAAGTCAGATGGCCAGCAAGTAAGCGATGGACTGTTCGACGCCTCACATGTGTCCCTAAGGTAACTTAACGAGGTCACGGCGAGGATCAACGCTATCGATGGGGATGTACACAAGGCAACGACCTTGCTACGCAATGCTCTCATCATCGATAGTCAGGTCGGAGAGCTCACCCAGAAATCAGGAATCGTCAAGTCTCGTTCGCTGGACCACGAGGAGGTGCAGGCAATTTTGACTGAGGCCAGGAACTTGCCATACCAGAATGCGGTCGAGGCACTGAAATTTTCCCGCTTGCCAGTAATAACGGATGGAACGGTGTTGTATATTCTGGCAATACCCAAGGTCGCCCCCAAGGAGTACCACCTGCTTCTTTTTCTTCCAGCAACCTTTGAGGGAAAGCAAATCATGATCAAACATTGCAAGGTCGCTGTAAACTCTAGCGGAACTTATGCCATGGTGGACGAATGCCTTTCCATATGTTACGTTTCCATATGTTACCATTTGCCCGAAGAAGAGCCGTCGGAAGATGGACGAAACCAGCTGCACCCCTATATTGTTAAAGGACGGCCAGGCGATATGCGACTTCCTAAGGAATAACGAAGATAGCATAGAGCTGATCGAAAACGGGACAATCTTCTTGACCAACTTCAACGGGACGCTGGAAGTCCAGTTCAGCAACGAGACGATCAGTGTAGATGGGAAAACCAGTTACTCGTCGAGCCACTCCATGGTCATGCCGGCGATTCTAACTACGGTTACGGCTACCGCTTCGCTCCATTATGTGAATGACTTCAATATAGAGAACCTGAGGAGGCTCTCCGGGATATCCGAGAAGGTTTCCTTTTCCTTTCTGGTGGAAGCCTTGGTCGCCTTGATTGTCGGAGTGGCCCTATACACCGTATGGAGGAAGCCAACATCGACCAAAGGTATCCTGGTCGTAAAAGACTGTATACCGGACCTGGAAACTCAAGTTGCGAGCGGGTCGCCAAAAGTCCCATCTTTGAGGGGGGAGGAGTTATGAGTTTTGAGTTAGATCCCGATCTTGGAAAATAGTTAATCAAGTGCTAGGTGAATTTGTTCTAGAATTAATTAATATCATGTAGTAATGTAGTGTGCTACTGGCCTAAACTCAGGGCTGCATTTAACCTTACGCATGGATGTGGAGACGCAGTCAAGTTTGACAGGAGATGGCAAGTTTGACAGAAGGCGCTGGCGTCTTTTTTCTTCTTTTGCCTGACGCTCAAGCGAGTCACTTGTAAAGGATAAGCTTAGTAATCAAAATCACTAATAAACAAGTCGGAAAGGCTACAGTCGAGAGCGCCCGACTGTTGTATACCCGCTACTACCATGCGAAAAAACACGTCTCACAGTCTCAAATTTGCTCTGACTATGAAAGTTGCACGTGGTTCCTATTAGATGGTTGCCGCATTACTTTAGTGCTTTCCAATTAGAACTCATCAGAGTGCTTTTAATTATGAATGTGTAAAAGAGATGCCTATATAATGCTTCACATATTTATTGAGAAATTTAATAATCCAACCGATTTGTCGTTTATGTTGTACATACATTGCTGTATGCTGCGAAATAAAACTAAATTTCCTTAAATATAGTAAAAACTTCGTTAACATTGATTTTAAATAAAGATAACGCATATGCAAAAAAAAGAGCAGAAAAAAAAACAAACCATTTTTTACCGACGTGAGGAGGTCTTAAAACTGGACCTCCAAAAAAGTCGGCCTATGCAGTCTGCAACTAGCGCATTCTGAATTTGATCGGTAAAGTTGCATTATAAGACCATTCAGCTTGTCGTACAGGACAAAAACAAATTATTATTGTGTCGTGTGTGTGTGTAAGACAATACAAACTCACTCTCCCTTTAAAATTCTGTTTAATCGCATCCTAATACTAAACTTAAAATATTTAAAATGCTTGAAAAAAACCATGCATAAAAACCCGCACTAGCACCGGGTTTGGTTAGAACCCATACCCTTCTGCACGACAGTCGGCGACCACATCCACTTAGCCACCAAGTCTATTACGCAATTACCAAAAAATTGTAATGTAATTGTGCAAATAATTTTGGTACATAAATTTGAAAAAAAGATTGTCGCCGGAGTTGAACCTGGATCTTGCATATCTAACAAAATAAAACAGACAGAAATACGTGGTCACATGGCACTACTATTTCCTTAATATCTTCCGCATTTATAGTCCAATCTTACTGAAATTTTCACGAAACGTCCGCAAGATGGTATTTATAACGTATTTATAAAGCTAATATTGCCGCTGTAATCAATTTTTTTTTAATTTATGGAGGCGGGTGGGGGCGTGGCTAAAATCCAAAATAAACTTGATCAGTCTGCAGTTACCGACGGACAGACGGACATGTCTATATCGACTCGGCTGTTGATACTGATTCAGAATATATATACTTTATGGTGTCGGAGATGTCTCCTTCTGCCTGTTACATACATTTTCGGTTCGAACAAAGTTATAATACCCTTCTACTCTCTGAGTAGCGGGTGGTATTAAACTTAACTAGGTGAGGCTATGCGGCTGCGAGAGCCGAAATAACTTAGGCAAACAAGGTTTTCCTTAACTTACATTATAATTTTATACATGCATACAGACAGGCAATTTATTCTATAATTTAAACTGCCATTGAATGCAATTATTTATTGTCTGTTATTTACCACTGTCACCCCTCTCACAAACTTTCGTATATAATGCGATTGTAAATAATAATTCGCTTAGTTCAAGTAATTGTATGTACGCATATATATACATACACATGTACTTGTATACCAACTGTAGAGGCAAACCTTTAGTTCTTTGCTTTCACTATTCATTCGCCCGCCAGCTGCGCGTATAGCTTACGCACATTTACACAACAAGCTAAAGCGGTAATTTTTATACCCTTCGACCATTGAAAATGGTCAAAAAAGGGTATACTAACTTTGTGCAAAATGTATGTAACAGGCATAAGGAGGCGTGGCAGACCCCATAAAGTATATATATTCTTGCTCAGGATCACTAGCCGAGTCGATTGAGACATGTCCGTCTGTCTGTCCGTCTGTCCGTCTGTCCGTCTGTCCGTCTGTCCGTCTGTTTGTTTGAGACAACAGATCTTAGCTATTAAAAAAGCTAGAGACACCAAATTTGGTATGAAGGTTCCTATATATTCGGGGCAGGTGAAGTTTATGTCAAATGTTTGATGCCACGCCCACCGCCCCCGCAAATCGGTTATTTACGATTATTAAGCAAAGTAATGAACCTATAAAGTTATGCTTTGGTATGTATAAAGCTGAATGCAATATGAACATATCCTCCAAATAACAAAACGATCGGACCAATAACACAGAAGTTATTAACGTCGACGTTTTCAGTACAAATGTTCGGTACGAGCGGCAGCCGACGCGCTGCTTTGAGCAGTTGACGCCGACGTCGACGTTGCGTCGTGTCGTTTTACTCTTTACGCGCGTCGCTGTGTGAGTGCGAGCGAGTAAGCTATATGTAGTAGAAGAATTTGTGCAGAATTTTTGTTTGAAATTATGAATATAGTTACACGTTTGTAACGGATTAAAAAAATTGGGAGAAGGGTATCTTACTGTCGGGCGCCCGACTGTAGCCTTACCCACTTGTTCGTTTTCGCTTTCACTCTTAACACGCTCACTATCATTGTTGTTGTCAATTTCGTTTGTTCGCTTGAACTCAGAACCTACGTTTGGGTATATCTCTTTTTCGGTATCACTCGCAGCGAATTAATTTTTTGATACATAGTGCTTCGACAATCATTTCACTACCTTGTTTTCGTCGTTTATTGTATTATACAATAAAAACCAAACTCGTTCTGGTCCACTAAAATGGAACAAGAAAAGCCAAAAGTGAGTCGGACGTCTCTTGATGACCTTACAAAAAGGCTACGAGTTTATGTTTAAAGCATTCGCCGGGAAGAACAGCATCTAGAAAATGATGCTATACCACTAGACGTCTCCGAGCTTGAGTGCAGGCTTCAAACTTTGTCCGAAGCTATTGTCAAGGCAACCGTGGTATTATTCATAATTTGGTATGAAGGTTCCTATTAATCATAGCCCCCCGCAAATCGGTAATTTACGATTATAGATTGACCACGAGGAGATTCTAACAGAAACTTACATTACATATACGAATACCAAAAGACAATATACCCTAAAGTATGTAAACTAGTTCAAAACAACAAGGTTCATAACATTGGAAAGTTAAATCAAGAAAGGAAAGAAGCTATCCAGGTAGAAACAGAAGACGTAGTATTTCGTAAGGAAAATAGACGCAATAAGCTCACCCCTAGATTTTCAAAACAGACTGTAAATACTGATGAGGGCGTTACTTTTACTACAAACAAAGACAAAAAAATCATAAATTTAATATTAAGACCCAATTAGGACGCAAGTAGAGAATTCCAAATATAACCTGAATAATAACAAACATACATCAAATTACTAAAGAAATAAATAATGTAAATAACAAGAAAAAAATTTTTGGTATGTACGATTAAAGTAAACGCTAATATAGATTTGACTATGGTACGCTTAAATAAAATTGCAGAAACCTTATTAGTGCAAAACTTAAAATAATGCCAAAGTTTATATTAAAATACAAAAAAAATAAATCTTGAAATCAAAATAAGAAAATGTTTTTTTATACCCTTGCAGAGGGTATATTAATTTTAGCCATAAGTTTGCAACGCACCTTAGGAGACATCACCAGAGGAGTCGAAAAATGGATGTCCGTCTGTCCGTCCGTCCGTCCGTCCGTCCGTCTGTTGCAACGCAGAAACTTGGCACACTAGCTTCTTATTGCTGTACGCTGTAAATAAGTCGGAACGAGCCAGATCGGACCGATATATCGTATAGCTGTCATAGAAGCTATCGGCCGATTTTTGTTGTTTTTCAAGATATTGCAACAAGATTTGGCAAATCTTATTCTTATTACGTTCTTAATGTGCTGTCAAAATTGTATCAAAATCGGACCACTATAACATATAGCTGCCATAGGAACAATCGGCTTAAATCAGGGTTTTTTTATGCAAACCTGTTTTGTTTTTGGAAATATCGCACATTATCAATACTTTTTAATGTTATACAGTAACTCGCCCTTAGTTTTTCCATTTAAATATCTCAGACGTTTATATTCTATAGCTGTTATAGGAACAATCAGTCAGTCCGTCTGTCTGTTGCAACGCAAATTAGTCCCCCAGTTATTGAGCTATCTTCATGAAACTTTGCTCACAAGCTTCTTATTTCTGCCCTCTTTAAATAAGTCGGAACGGACCAGATCGGAATGATATATCGTATAGCTGTCATGGCCGATTTTCGTTATATTTCAAGATATAGCTATCAGGCTTACAACATCCAAATATAACTTTTATAACTTATACCGATCAACGATCGGCCTAATGAAGGTTCTTGTTGCAATTTTATGGAAATCTGAGTACTATTACATGTAGCTGTTAAACAAAAATCATATAGCTGTTATTCAAACGCATTTGAATGAGAACTTTCCAAATTTAGATTTTATGACCAACAGATCCTTTACAACACAAAGACCTAGGTATAGGTATAGGTATAGGTATAGGTATAGGTATAGGTATAGGTATAGGTATAGGTATAGGTATAGGTATAGGTATAGGTATAGGTATAGGTATAGGTATAGGTATAGGTATAGGTATAGGTATAGGTATAGGTATAGGTATAGGTATAGGTATAGGTATAGGTATAGGTATAGGTATAGGTATAGGTATAGGTATAGGTATAGGTATAGGTATAGGTATAGGTATAGGTATAGGTATAGGTATAGGTATAGGTATAGGTATAGGTATAGGTATAGGTATAGGAGGCAGTAGGGCTGAGGAGATTGCTCAAGATAAGAATGTAAGGTCAAAACCAAGACCGGCAAAATTTTTCATAAATCTGATATACGGAATCGAGAAGACATTGGATTGTTTGTGTGCGTTTCACAAGCTTTTCTTTAATTATGTAAAATACATGACACGTACATTTCTTTACACACTCTGAACCCCATATTTTTAAGTTTATGCAAGCTGATACTATTTAAGGACTGTTACTCATAAGTTTATCTTCTCTAACCAATATCGCAAGCATCATTTTCGACCACGCGGTGGGAGCGGCGGAGATCTTCAAATATGAGGCTCCACTTGTTCCATTACAGGAGGGCACATCCTGGCGTGTCAACGGCCAATTCAAGTTGCCGCACGTAATTGACTTGAGTAGGCTCGGATCACTGATTCAGGAGGTTCAACGCGGCGCTATTAACAGATCTCAGGATTAGAGCACTAGTCACGCGCTACATAGACGAGTCACAGGAAGGCCTGCGAAGACTAACGGGTACGCCGCATGGACGTCGTTCAATGGACTGGATCGAGTCTGATTGGAAGTGGATTGCGGGATCACCAGATGCGTCGGACTGGGACGCCACACTACGTGCGCAGAAGAGCGTAGTAAAGTCAGATGGCCAGCAAGTAAGCGATGGACTGTTCGACGCCTCACATGTGTCCCTAAGGTAACTTAACGAGGTCACGGCGAGGATCAACGCTATCGATGGGGATGTACACAAGGCAACGACCTTGCTGCGCAATGCTCTCATCATCGATAGTCAGGTCGGAGAGCTCACCCAGAAATCAGGAATCGTCAAGTCTCGTTCGCTGGACCACGAGGAGGTGCAGGCAATTTTGACTGAGGCCAGGAACTTGCCATACCAGAATGCGGTCGAGGCACTGAAATTTTCCCGCTTGCCAGTAATAACGGATGGAACGGTGTTGTATATTCTGGCAATACCCAAGGTCGCCCCCAAGGAGTACCACCTGCTTCTTTTTCTTCCAGCAACCTTTGAGGGAAAGCAAATCATGATCAAACATTGCAAGGTCGCTGTAAACTCTAGCGGAACTTATGCCATGGTGGACGAATGCCTTTCCATATGTTACGTTTCCATATGTTACCATTTGCCCGAAGAAGAGCCGTCGGAAGATGGACGAAACCAGCTGCACCCCTATATTGTTAAAGGACGGCCAGGCGATATGCGACTTCCTAAGGAATAACGAAGATAGCATAGAGCTGATCGAAAACGGGACAATCTTCTTGACCAACTTCAACGGGACGCTGGAAGTCCAGTTCAGCAACGAGACGATCAGTGTAGATGGGAAAACCAGTTACTCGTCGAGCCACTCCATGGTCATGCCGGCGATTCTAACTACGGTTACGGCTACCGCTTCGCTCCATTATGTGAATGACTTCAATATAGAGAACCTGAGGAGGCTCTCCGGGATATCCGAGAAGGTTTCCTTTTCCTTTCTGGTGGAAGCCTTGGTCGCCTTGATTGTCGGAGTGGCCCTATACACCGTATGGAGGAAGCCAACATCGACCAAAGGTATCCTGGTCGTAAAAGACTGTATACCGGACCTGGAAACTCAAGTTGCGAGCGGGTCGCCAAAAGTCCCATCTTTGAGGGGGGAGGAGTTATGAGTTTTGAGTTAGATCCCGATCTTGGAAAATAGTTAATCAAGTGCTAGGTGAATTTGTTCTAGAATTAATTAATATCATGTAGTAATGTAGTGTGCTACTGGCCTAAACTCAGGGCTGCATTTAACCTTACGCATGGATGTGGAGACGCAGTCAAGTTTGACAGGAGATGGCAAGTTTGACAGAAGGCGCTGGCGTCTTTTTTTCTTTTTGCCTGACGCTCAAGCGAGTCACTTGTAAAGGATAAGCTTAGTAATCAAAATCACTAATAAACAAGTCGGAAAGGCTACAGTCGAGAGCGCCCGACTGTTGTATACCCGCTACTACCATGCGAAAAAACACGTCTCACAGTCTCAAATTTGCTCTGACTATGAAAGTTGCACGTGGTTCCTATTAGATGGTTGCCGCATTACTTTTAGTGCTTTCCAATTAGAACTCATCAGAGTGCTTTTAATTATGAATGTGTAAAAGAGATGCCTATATAATGCTTCACATATTTATTGAGAAATTTAATAATCCAACCGATTTGTCGTTTATGTTGTACATACATTGCTGTATGCTGCGAAATAAAACTAAATTTCCTTAAATATAGTAAAAACTTCGTTAACATTGATTTAAATAAGATAACGCATATGCAAAAAAAAAGAGCAGAAAAAAAAACAAACCATTTTTTACCGACGTGAGGAGGTCTTAAAACTGGACCTCCAAAAAAGTCGGCCTATGCAGTCTGCAACTAGCGCATTCTGAATTCGATCGGTAAAGTTGCATTATAAGACCATTCAGCTTGTCGTACAGGACAAAAACAAATTATTATTGTGTCGTGTGTGTGTGTAAGACAATACAAACTCACTCTCCCTTTAAAATTCTGTTTAATCGCATCCTAATACTAAACTTAAAATATTTAAAATGCTTGAAAAAAAACCATGCATAAAAACCCGCACTAGCACCGGGTTTGGTTAGAACCCATACCCTTCTGCACGACAGTCGGCGACCACATCCACTTAGCCACCAAGTCTATTACGCAATTACCAAAAAATTGTAATGTAATTGTGCAAATAATTTTGGTACATAAATTTGAAAAAAAAAGATTGTCGCCGGAGTTGAACCTGGATCTTGCATATCTAACAAAATAAAACAGACAGAAATACGTGGTCACATGGCACTACTATTTCCTTAATATCTTCCACATTTATAGTCCAATCTTACTGAAATTTTCACGAAACGTCCGCAAGATGGTATTTATAACGTATTTATAAAACTGTTGCTGTAAAGCTAATATTGCCGCTGTAATCCATTTTTTTTTAATTTATGGAGGCGGGTGGGGGCGTGGCTAAAATCCAAAATAAACTTGATCAGTCTGCAGTTACCGACGGACAGACGGACAGACGGATATGTCTATATCGACTCGGCTGTTGATACTGATTCAGAATATATATACTTTATGGTGTCGGAGATGTCTCCTTCTGCCTGTTACATACATTTTCGGTTCGAACAAAGTTATAATACCCTTCTACTCTCTGAGTAGCGGGTATAAAAAATTATAACGAATCGACGCGACCCTTATTTATTTAAAATATAACGAACCAAGGTGATCCATAACCAAAGGAGGAGAACCGGCGTTCGAAGCCGGAATGCTATTAAACTTAACTAGGTGAGGCTATGCGGCTGCGAGAGCCGAAATAACTTAGGCAAACAAGGTTTTCCTTAACTTACATTATAATTTTATACATGCATACAGACAGGCAATTTATTCTATAATTTAAACTGCCATTGAATGCAATTATTTATTGTCTGTTATTTACCACTGTCACCCCTCTCACAAACTTTCGTATATAATGCGATTGTAAATAATAATTCGCTTTGTTCAAGTAATTGTATGTACGCATATATATACATACACATGTACTTGTATACCAACTGTAGAGGCAAACCTTTAGTTCTTTGCTTTCACTATTCATTCGCCCGCCAGCTGCGCGTATAGCTTACGCACATTTACACAACAAGCTAAAGCGGTAATTTTTCGTTTTCGCTTTCACTCTTAACACGCTCACTATCATTGTTGTTGTCAATTTCGTTTGTTCGCTTGAACTCAGAACCTACGTTTGGGTATATCTCTTTTTCGGTATCACTCGAAGCGAATTAATTTTTTGATACATAGTGCTTCGACAATCATTTCACTACCTTGTTTTCGTCGTTTATTGTATTATACAATAAAAACCAAACTCGTTCTGGTCCACTAAAATGGAACAAGAAAAGCCAAAAGTGAGTCGGACGTCTCTTGAGGACCTTACAAAAAGGCTACGATTTTACGTTTAAAGCATTCGCCGGGAAGAACAGCATCTAGAAAATGATGCTATACCACTAGACGTCTCCGAGCTTGAGTGCAGGCTTCAAACTTTGTCCGAAGCTATTGTCAAGGCAACCGTGGTATTATTCATAATTTGGTATGAAGGTTCCTATTAATCATAGCCCCCCGCAAATCGGTAATTTACGATTATAGATTGACCACGAGGAGATTCTAACAGAAACTTACATTACATATAATAACGCTTACACCGCTACGACCTTATGAACTGTTTTCGCGACGTACACGTATTCCAGCAAACCATTAAATGACGATGAGCATGACATCTACAAAAATGAACGAATACCAAAAGACAATATACCCTAAAGTATGTAAACTAGTTCAAAACAACAAGGTTCATAACATTGGAAAGTTAAATCAAGAAAGGAAAGAAGCTATCCAGGTAGAAACAGAAGACGTAGTATTTCGTAAGGAAAATAGACGCAATAAGCTCACCCCTAGATTTTCAAAACAGACTGTAAATACTGATGAGGGCGTTACTTTTACTACAAACAAAGACAAAAAAATCATAAATTTAATATTAAGACCCAATTAGGACGCAAGTAGAGAATTCCAAATATAACCTGAATAATAACAAACATACATCAAATTACTAAAGAAATAAATAATGTAAATAACAGGGAAAAAATTTTTGGTATGTACGATTAAAGTAAACGCTAATAAAGATTTGACTATGGTACGCTTAAATAAAATTGCAGAAACCTTATTAGTGCAAAACTTAAAATAATGCCAAAGTTTATATTAAAATACAAAAAAAAAAAATCTTGAAATCAAAATAAGAAAATGTTTTTTTATACCCTTGCAGAGGGTATATTAATTTTAGTCATAAGTTTGCAACGCACCTTAGGAGACATCTCCGACCCTATAAAGTATATATATTCTGAATCAGCATCACCAGAGGAGTCGAAAAATGGATGTCCGTCTGTCCGTCCGTCCGTCCGTCCGTCCGTCCGTCTGTTGCAACGCAGAAACTTGGCACACTAGCTTCTTATTGCTGTACGCTGTAAATAAGTCGGAACGAGCCAGATCGGACCGATATATCGTATAGCTGTCATAGAAGCTATCGGCCGATTTTTGTTGTTTTTCAAGATATTGCAACAAGATTTGGCAAATCTTATTCTTATTACGTTCTTAATGTGCTGTCAAAATTGTATCAAAATCGGACCACTATAACATATAGCTGCCATAGGAACAATCGGCTTAAATCAGGGTTTTTGTATGCAAACCTGTTTTGTTTTTGGAAATATCGCACATTATCAATACTTTTTAATGTTATACAGTAACTCGCCCTTAGTTTTTCCATTTAAATATCTCAGACGTTTATATTCTATAGCTGTTATAGGAACAATCAGTCAGTCCGTCTGTCTGTTGCAACGCAAATTAGTCCCCCAGTTATTGAGCTATCTTCATGAAACTTTGCTCACAAGCTTCTTATTTCTGCCCTCTTTAAATAAGTCGGAACGGACCAGATCGGACTGATATATCGTATAGCTGTCATGGCCGATTTGTTATATTTCAAGATATAGCTATCAGGCTTACAACATCCAAATATAACTTTTATAACTTATACCGATCAACGATCGGCCTAATGAAGGTTCTTGTTGCAATTTTATGGAAATCTGAGTACTATTACATGTAGCTGTTAAACAAAAATCATATAGCTGTTATTCAAACGCATTTGAATGAGAACTTTCCAAATTTAGATTTTATGACCAACAGATCCTTTACAACACAAAGACATTCGACCAAATGCTGTTTCTAAGAATGGTATACTGGTATATGCAAAACAAAATATATCGGAAAACATAACATTCTTATATGAAACAGTTACAGTTGATAATGTAAGAAATATATACCAGGCCATAACATTTAAATACTTGCATACAATATTCATAGTTGTTTATAGGAATCCAGCTTTTCCTATTAGAAGGTTTCGAAATGAAATCAGAAATGATGTTAAAAGGCTAACGTCAGCTGAAATAATACAAAATTGGTAATATTAGGAGATTTTAACATTTGCCGATCAACAACCACTTAAATAATAAGGGGTTATGTTCATTGTTAAATGTGCCAACAACAAAACATTTAACTCAAATTGATTGGATATTTTGTGATAACACAGTAAGCGGTGCTGCCGCAATCACTTATCAAACTCCACATAGTCACCATGACGGCGTATTCCTTAGCTATAATCACTAATTAAATAATTTATTTTTAAATATTTAGTTAATTAATTTATTTTATTATTGAAAATAAAGAATATGTGTGCAATGTTGTTTAAGGTATTGTAAATATTCCTCTTCGAGGATTGCGACCTTGTCGTGGTGAGTATTCGAAATCATAAGAGGATGATATAATCGGTGTACTGTTATAATTGTTCATTAAATAATATTTTATATTTTGTATAACTGCAAGGGTATGAAACCTTCGGCAAGCCGAAGGTAGCCTTGCTTTCTTGTTTTTTTTTTTCAGTTTAGATCTTTTATTTGTTGAATCTTTTCAGTACCGAAAACTAACAACAAGATAACAAATCTTACGTGTAAATACTAATTTCCAGTACATTTCTTGAACTGTATTATAAAAGCGGCCCTAAAAAAAAATTACTGCTGGGTTGGCAAGTCGTTTCGACGTAGGCGTGATCGACTGCTTAGCCTTGTTAGACTCCTCGCGAGCTGGTTAGGATGCGTTGATAACTTGTTAAGGTACTTTTCCTTTTTTTCCGCAATTTCGTCTTTTACAGGTGGCACGTTTAGATCTTTGTGAATGTTGGCGTTTCGAACATACCACGGTGCCCCGGTGATAGTTCTCAATATCTTCGTCTGGGCTCTCTGAACGATATCGATGTTGCTGTTGCTGGCATTTCCCCATAGCTGGCAGCCGTAAGTCCAGATTGGTTTTAGCGCTGAGTTGTAGAGTAGCACCTTGAAGTCCAAACTGAGTGGTGAGCGGGAGTTGATAAGCCAATGAAGGCTGTTGGCCTTCAGTTTTAAGTGAGTTCTCTTGGCTTCGATGTGTCGGCGCCAAGATAGTCTTCTATCGAGGTGTACTCCCAGATACGTCACTTCATTTGCTGTTGGTTGTTGCTGTGCGACGTTGTTCAGGGTGAAAGTTACTTGCTTGCATTTTTGTTCGTTTACCTTTATACGCCAGTCGGATAACCACTTTTCTCGCTGTAGGCTCCGTTTTTCGAGAACAAGTTGTTCGATTTGCAGGTTGGTCTTTTTGTGATTTGTAATTTTGCTTACTGTTTTCGGCGTTGAGTAGCGAGCTGCAGCAACGATGATTGACTCCAGTGAGTTAACAAAACTATCAATGTCAGCTTCAGCTTCAAGAGGTGGGTTATGCTCAATGTGTGAGCTTATGTATTTTTTGTATATGAGCCAGTTGGTTTTTTCTGAAGTCAACTTATAAGAGTGGTTTGCTGGTTCTGGGTGTCGGAGCAGATTTATTAGGAGGGGCGAGTGGTCAGATGATAGGTCTGAGAGGCACTCGGCGCTTATCAGATTACGGGGAATGTTTTTGGTGACTGCGAAATCAATTATATCAGGTAGTTTTTTGGGGTCAGTAGGCCGAGCTTGTTGTTTGCTTTTATGATGGCGTTGTAGAGCTGTTTTCCTTTTGGATTCACGAGTCGAGACCCCCAGTGTGTGTGCTTGGCATTATAGTCCTCAGCTGCTATAAAATGTTCTCCAAGTGAGTTGAAGAATTCCATAAATTGGCCTTCAGATATAGTGAACGAGGTGGGCAGTAAACAGCGGCTAGGGTAAGCTGGTTACCATTATCCAAATGAATTTTTAATGATGTTGCTTGTAGATAGTTTTTGGCAGTCTCAATATGACAGTGGTGCTTGAGACGGATTCTTATCAAAATCCCGGTCCCACCGTGGGCTTTACCATTATGGTGATTGGTTCCGTAGAAAATATATCCTGTTATGTTGAAGTTATATTTGTTTGTGAGGTGTGTTTCCGAAAGTAGCATTACGTCGATGTGCTTTTCGAGTAGGAATTGAGCTAGCTCAAGTTTGTGCTGTGAAACGCCGTTGGCGTTCCACGTAGAGATTCTTAGCGAGGCCATGAAGATGATTATTTTGATTGATGTGATACAAGCAATTGTATCAACATGTTTTGATTACACATTAGATCTTGCATGGTTGTCCGCATAAACGCCATAAACTCCGCCATGTTCTGCTGCAAGGTAAGTATCATGGCTTCGAAATTGTTTTGTTGTTGTTCCATTGGCTTTTTGTCTTGTACAGAATTGAAGTCCATATATTTGGCTTGTGAACATGGCGCATTGGAGGCTGGGGGCTCTATACCTGATCTTAGAGCGCTTGCATATGACGCGTTTTTGGTAACGAATCCTGTACCAAGTTAGGATCTGGCTGCGGTAGAGAAGAAAACTTCTGGGTTGTGTTTGGAGGGTATTTTTGTGATCGGTGCGTTTTGTGAGCGTACAGTGGCTACGCGCTGGTTAATGCGGCTTTTGAGATCTTTGTATACTGGGCAGCCTCTGTAGTTGGCTGTGTGATTGCCTCCACAGTTGCCACACCTTTTTCCGCTTGAGTCTTCTTTGGGTGCACTGCAGTTGGCTTTGTCGTGGAGCTAGCCACAGACTACGCACACTGGGCGCAGCTTACAGTAAGACTTTGTATGGCCGTATTCTTGGCAGTTCATACATTGTACCAGATTGTTACGTTTGTGAGGTTCTTCTACGGTGATTCTACGATGTAGTAAAAATTGGAGTTTGTAGATTGGATGCACATCGTTTCTTTTCGGCATCTTTGCTTCTGGTGCAAGTTCCACCTTGAAGAGTGGTTGCGGCTGTCTATTTTTGTTTATGATGTTGAAGACTGATTTTGCGGTAAATCCTTTATCCTGTAGCGCCAGCTTTATTTCGTCTGGTGTTACATCAGGCTCTATGCCCTTTAGTACGACTTGCAGACCCTTGCAGCTTTTTAGCTGGTATGTGTAATAGCTTTTTTCTCCTTCGTTCAAATACTTTGTTAAGGCTCTAAAGTGTTGTTCAGACGTTGTTGCGTTGCGAAGAGAGCCGTCGCTCATCTTGCTGACGTTGACGCTGCGCGCGAGCTTCGTTTTCACTCATTATTTTTTGGTTAGTAAATTTATATTTGTAATTAGTTAATTGTTGATTAATAACTTATAGATTTATTAGAAAATCTATATGTGCAGGCATTGCACTGAGCGTCTTTTCGCTTATGATTTTGTGTTTGGTTCACTTCAACTTTGTTACGTTTGTTGTATTATGGAGCTCAAATAAAAACACGTCCGTCGGGTTGAAGTCACACGACAAAATGTTTACAATTTAATTTCCCTAAGCGCAATAAAAATAATGATTAAATTTTCTATGTTAAAATACATTGACATTAGACCTTTATCAGTTAACAAATTAATTCATTCCGTACCTATTAATAAGACACAAATTATTGTTATATCAAACTGTATAACTTTATAGCCAGTATGAACACACAAACATAGTAATTTAAGGAAGAATATAATAGAATTCATCATGTAAATATGTGAGACCTGCAAAAAGCTATCTTCAATACATCTAACCATGAGGACATCGTCAATTTCATGACCCCGCAGCTACCGAACTTACTCAACAATCTGTCACAAGCTGGTTCCAATTTTGACAAGGATTATGGAAGACAAATACGATAGAATGGAATACACCTGAAAGTACCATACGCATGTTCGAGTGTATTCTTTTTTCTCTCCGCGGGAATCGTACCTTTGCAATAACAAAGAATGGCAGTCTTCATCCCGGCCTCACCACCAGTCATAACCGATCACGCCATTCCTTCGTTATGGCCCTCTCTTCAGTCTTGGGGGGGAGGAGTTACCACTACACATTCCCCACTCCGTTGAAACCGTCCAGATTCCGCTGAATGACAACGGCATCAAGGGCCACAACAACAACAGCAGTCCACACACACGAATAACCACATATTATAAAATAAGCTCATACGCATGTTACACTTTGAGCGTACATGGTCTCGAAAATTCTAGGAAAAGATTTCACCATAACGATAATGTTGCATCAGCCTCTAATTGTGCGTTGATTGGTCATTTGTAGCTTTAAAAGGACCGTTATAGCGAGGCGTTGTAGCCGATGCCTAGCGCAGTTTCGGCGTTAGGCAAAAGAAGATTTTGCGACGCATTGTCACTTGAATTTTGATCGTACGAAGAGACACACTTAAAAAACCGGAACATTAGCTCTACACCTTGTAACCCTGAACAAAACCCCATAAGTTTATTATACCCCATATTTCTTTTAAGTAAGTGGTAGCAAAGACATAGGCAAAAGCAAAGGCAAAGACATAGGCAAAAGCAAAGGCAACGACATAAGCAAGACATAGGCAGAGACATAAGCAACGGCATAGGATAAGGTATAGACGAGATAAAGGCAAGGCATAGGCAGAAGCATAGGCAAGTCCAAGCACGCAGGGTACAAACTGCAAGTAAACGCCCGTTGTTCGGCGCCCATGCACACAAGCAACGGCGTCTCGACAAATTTAACGACGCGTGTGTAACGGAGTCCGTACAAGTTTTGAGCAGCGCGTGTGTAACGGCGTCCCGAAAATTCCAGAAGCAATCCGAAGCGAGCAAAGGCAGACGACAAAGGCAGGCGAGGAGCGCGAAGCGAACAGAAGCATGCTGGCAGCACGAATCCGACGAAGTCGTGGACGTAGCAGAAACACACGAACGGATCGATGCAGGCGACAAGTCGCGAGCCGAACTAGGCGAAGTTACAAGTCGCGTGCCGATCTAGGCACGCAGGGAGCCAGGTTAGGCAAAGCGAGAAGTTCGCAAGCAGAGCCAAGCGAGCCACACGACATGAGCCGAAGCATGATCGGCCGAGCATAGGCAGCGACCGCGGGCAGCGCCGGACAAGCAGAGGACGGGAAGCGTCGAAATCGAAGTTGCACAACTAGGCAACGACACAGAAGTTCACCGCTCGTGGAAAAAAAAAACACAATATTACAAGTGAAAAGTGAAAAAAGACATACAGTGGAAAACAAACAAGGTCCCAAGGACAATGGACCCCATACAAGGAAGGACGAGGTAAGCGGTGCAAAACAAAAGGAAGCAACGTATGGTGCGAGGTAGGCAGTTCACAGAAAAGGTAGGGACACAAGCATGGAAAAGCTCGTTAGGGAGAAGTGTAGGGTAGACAAGTGAAGATCTGTAATATAATAAGGAAAGCAAAATTTGTGAAGAAAAGAAAGAATAAACAATGCGTAGGCATTTTAACTGAACTCGCGGTCAATATTTTAGTTACTTTCTTTTGTAAACGTGTGAGCAGGGAATTTCGCGTGTGGGCCTACAAGGGTCTGTGCTGTGCTGTGAGAGATCGCTAGTTAACAAGCGAATACTCGAATACCACCACTGAGCGACTTGTGGGAGCACAAGCAAGGGTGTTTCTGGTCACGGGCGTCCCATAACGGCGAAAGTGGCCGGTCGTGCGCGGGCCGTAAGTAAACGTTAGTTGGCAAAGTGGGTACAAGAGCGTGTTGCGGTGTGGTGCAATACACCACCGGGTGACCTGTGGGAACATAAGCAAAAGTACCTGCGGTCACGGGCGTTCCGTACGGCGAATGACCAGTCGCGGGGCGGGGCGAGTGAAACGATAGTTGACACGGGGTACACGAGCGTGCCTTCACAAGTGCAGCGTGGTGCAATACACCACTCAGCGATTTGTGAGAGTGCAGGCGACAGTACCCGTCGTCACGAGCTTTCCCCACGACCTGCAGCCGACCAGGTGCAGCGAACGCGGACAGAGTGCCAGGCACGGGGAAAATACCTTTCGGCGTAGTTCACGAGTACACGTGGAAGACGTGGACTACGTGTACGCATGAAGAGGGTATGTTCGCTGTGTCCGACAACAGTCTCAGCCCTTTTCTAATTTGCCAGTGAACCCTCCTCCAATCTCTTTCTAAACGTCTTAATAGTCCTAGTTATTTATAAATTTTGCTGCAAAGACCCCGGCTAGACTGAGAGTTGTACCCTAGCCTGAAAAAACATCCTTACAGATGGCGCCTGGGCATGGACTACTTAGACTAGACATTTAGAAATAAGAAATTTTAACACCTTCAAGTGGATTAAAAACCCACAGGGGTAAATTGGCAGGTTATGTTAGGCAAGCACAGAGAACCGCAGTACCAGGCAAGGGGCATATTTTGAATAGGGTTTCATGGAAAGCATAGGGAACGTAGATTTTTAAAAAAAGGACAGACTCTACACGTGTTTCCTGGAAACTAGTACAACGAAGCAAGCATAGGGAACGTAGATAATTTTTTAAAGTCTGTGGTACAGACTGTACACGGGCTTTAACTACTGCGCACGCGGGCGTTTGCGCTAACTTTAGCTTTATTTTATTTCACTGCTTGACCTTTTTTCCTTGCGCCGGCGCAACCTGACTGGTGACACTACCCAGACCAGGAACTATAAGACTCGGTGCCGAACGCCGAGGGAGTCAGTCGAGATCGGGCACGCGAGCAGGCAACATCGAATATAAGTTGCGACAATTCGAGCAAACGGGCAAAAACTTTTTTCTTCAAAACGTTCTGAAGTAACCTCTGCTAACGAGAAAATACTGTTGCTATTTTTTGTTAAATTTTATACGTGAGAAAATAAATGGATTATTACTCCGTACGGAAATAGTCCGCAGTGTGAAAATAAAATCAAAGTCTAACATGGGAACGCATTGGATCGCTTTTCGCCGCAAGACCGAACTGTACGCGATCTTGAAGGAGTTTGGCCAGGACACCAGTGGTACCGTGGAGGAAATGCGTAGTCGCCTGGTTAATTTTATCAACCAAGGCGAACTAACAAAGGAGCAGCTGCAATGAGTACTAGACCTGGGCAACGCGCCCACCCCTGACGATAGACAAGCTCGGTCCCGTGGACCATCACCAGTCTGCAGAGAACCAATCGTTGATGAGGTATTACCAATCCCGTTAAATGAACCCGGTACCTGTTCTCACGCCGGTGGTAAAGGTACCTGCCGTGAGTGATAGCAAAGGATATGGACCAAGACGGATGGAGCCGTATGAACTGGCAGACCGAATCCACCGATGAGGCGTCTCATTTGGTGGGGAAGAAGCGGACCCATGGCGGTTCATCGAGCATCTGGAGGAGGAGGCAGCGATGTACCAAGTCAACGTGCAGCAAGTACCGTAATCGATCGCGAACACGATGTCCGGCCGAGCTGAAGACTGGTTCCGAGTAAACAAGCTCTACCAGGCAAAAAGTCAAGCAGAAATTCATTTTCAACGGCTCGAGGACGAGATCCGGAGTCGAGAACAACGGCCAGGCGAACCATTTCGGGACTACACCCTGGGGTTGCGGACGATGATGCAACGCGCCGGGTACAACAGGGAACAGGAGTAAGAAAGGATCTACGACAATCTGCTCCCGGAATACCAACTGTTCACACGACGCCATGAATTCGACACCCTGGCGCAACTAAATAAGATGGTGACTACTTACGAGACGACAAAGGAGTTGCAGCGAGATCGAGGAACAGGACAAAGGGAGCAAAGGAAGGAAAAACCGAGGCCCGCTCTTACTCCGGCAGGACCGACGGCCAAAACACCCCAGCAGCAGCGGAGGATGCGGCGATCCGAGACCACAACCAGGACGCAGTCTTACCACCGGTTTGCCCCACAGCACGACGGAGGAACCCATTCAGGCGACCCAAGACAGGAAACGAAGCGCATGGCACAGAGGACCAGATAACCAGGACAAGAGGCGAGACACACGGACCAGGCACAGAGGAACATCCAAACAGGACAGGAAGCAAGGTACACGAGCAAGCAGCAGAGGAACAACAGAGAGCACAGGACGAGTTTACCCAGCAGGACGGGACGGACCATACTCCAAGACGAGGCGGAATAGATGACCGAACCAATAGGGCAGGGCACGAGGCACACGAGCAAGCAGCAGAGGAACAACAGAGAGCACAGGACGAGTTTAGCCAGCAAGACGGGACGGACCATACTCCAAGACGAGGTTGAGTAGAGGACCGAACCACCAAGGCAGGACACGAGGCGCACGAGCAAACAGCAGCGGAACAACAGGGATCACAGGACGAGTTTAACCAGCAGGGGGGAACGGACCATACTCCAAAACGAGGCGGAGTAGAGGACTGAACTACCTCAGGAGCCCAGACTAAACGGCGACGCCGTAAAACCACGTCTACGATCAACCATGCCGAGTTGAAAGGCGTCGAGACACGGGAGACAGAAGCAGAGACAGACGAAGAACAGTCGGAGCTGGCGAAATTCGACCGTTTGGTGGGGGTGTCACCCATTGTGGAGCACACCATCACGATGCGGGATAAGTATCGAATTAAGCAGCGATACTACCCTAAAAACCCGGCCATGCAGAAGATCAGCAACGAGCAAGTTGATGAACTTCTGCGAGATGGTAGGATCGAGCCTTTCAGGAGCCCATACAGCCATTTGGATTACACTCGGCCCCGGCGACATTTCAGCGAGCATTGGACGGAGTCATCGGACCATACATGGAGCCGCATGCGTTGCCTTACCTCGATGATATTATCGTGGTGGGACGTTCTCTGCAAGAGCACTTGGACAACCTTAGCGAGGTGTTCCGAAGGCTTCGGGAAGCGAACTTGCGCCTGAATAAGGCCAAGTGCAGTTTCTTCCAGAAGAGCATCATCTACCTGGGGCACCAGGTAAGCGACGGTGGAATCCACACCGATCCAAGCAAGATCGCCGCGATCAAGGAGCTGCAGCCACCAACTACGGTTAAGGAGTTGCAGAGATGTTTAGGTATCGCTTCCTGGTATCGGCGGTTTGTGCCCAACTTTGCCACATTGGTGCAACCTATGTCGGCATTATTGAAGAAGGATCGGCAGTGAATCTGGAGTGAGGAGCAGCAACGAGCGTTCGAAGCGGACCATTTGGCGCTTAAATGGTTAAACAGCATAGAGAACCCCACTGGAAGGATCGCACGCTGGGCATTGGAGCTCCAACAATTTTGTTTCACCAGACACTACCGCCGCGGGGACCAGAACGTAGTTGCCGACGCTCTGTCCAGACGACCATTGGAGACGTTGCACCAGGCCACACTGGAAAACTCACCTGGTGCATGGATAACCCGAATGTTGGAGCTGATCGACAAGGAATCCGAAAAGTACCCGGATTACCAGAGGGAGAACGAGCAGTCACATCGATGAGGAGGATTTCGACCAGAGGACTAGGACTGCACGCCATGGAAGTTATGCGTACCGAAGTCATTACGCCAGCGAGTGTTGAACGAGTGCCACGATCAGCCGGCCGCAGGGCTTCAGGGAGTGCGGAAAACCCGGAATCGGATCCGTCAGCGTTACTGGCCAGTGCCAGGCCTGTTTCGGGACACCGCACGTTACGTAAGGAAATGCGAGACCTGCCAGAAGTTCAAGATCAGCCAGCAGAAACCTTCCGGACGGATGCACACACAACGGGTACACATTTGACGTACTGTGTGCGGACTTCGTAGGACCACTCCCACGCTCCACACATGGGAATACCATGCTACTGGTATTCTTCGACGCCAAAGTGGGTGGAGTTAGTGCCGTTACGCAAGGCCACAGCGGTACACCTGATGCGCTCGTTCCGGGAACGAATTTTGGCCCGATTCGGAGTGCCGAAAATGCTGGTTTGCGATAACGGGACCCAGTCTACAAGTCGGGCGTTTGCAACATTCTGTAAACAGCTTGGTATGACGTTACAACACACCGCACCGTATACACCGCAGCAGAACCCCACGGAACGAGCAAATCGGACGGTCAAGACGATGATAGCCCAGTACTTGGATGACAAGCAGCGGACGTGGGATGAGCACCTGCCAGAGATCAGTCTGGCGATCAACACTAGTGCTTCGGATACCACCGGGTTCAGCCCAGCGAATCTGGTCCAAGGACGTGAACCCCGTCTGCCGGGAGCACTGTACGAAGAGGTGACTCCAGTCTTGCTAGGGGAATCCCGGACACCAGTGGAGAAGGAACGACACCTGCAGGATATTTTCAAGACGGTGGCCGAAAATGCACAACAAGCCAGCGCGGAACAAGAAAGGTATTACAACTTACGCCGTCGAGACTGGAAGGCAGCCATCAGAGATCTGGTTTTGTTTTGCGGCAACACCATCTGTCAAAGACAGTAGACGGATTCGCCGCCCAGCTCGCTCCTCGGTACGACGGACCTTACCGAGTCAGTGGGTGCGTGTCGCCCACGATTCTGCGCCTTCAGGACGTCAAGACGAAGCAACGCCGTAACGCGGGACTGAACGACCTGAGGGCATACCACGAGGAGGACACGACCAGCGAAGGTCAACTGGTATCTGGGGGGCAAGGTGATATGTAAAATAAGCGGATAGGCAGGTTTAGAGATTTAAGACATAGACGTAGGCCTTAGACGCACCACGTTAGGAAGGGACTTTTAACTTCGCACCCAGTAGGTGAACAATCATGAAGTAACTCGTTTGTAATTTATACCCCCAAACCGGACCGCGACTGGTTCCCACCGGAGCAGCGGCCGGCGGATGAGGGATTTTGGATATCATGTTTGAAGGGTGGGAAACCGAGGACATGCCGCCACTAATACCGCAGCCTGGGAACACCAGCACAGACTCCACCGAGACAGAGGAGTGAGAATACCACCTGCGCCACCCATGGTCACGAAGTAGTCGGGCGGGCCGCCCGAAGAGGGTAGGCCACCTATAAGCAGGGCTTGTGCGATGGGAGACGGGCCGGACTAACCATCCAGCACGCATTTGGCGTATCCTCTCACCGCCTCCCCTAAAGGGCATCCTTAAAGGAGTCGGAGGAGGATTCGGTGTGGGCACCCGCGCGTTCAGTCATCGATCACTGAGCGGAGCTCGGAGAGGCCTTATTGGCCATGGTTCGCGCCGAGAGGTTGCCCATTACCGGGCGGAAGCATTCGGAAGAGTGGGTTTTCGCATGAAGCGCGTCACATTTGTTATTTATTTAATTTCAAGTTAACCCTGAATAAAAACCCATAAGTTTATTATACCCCATATTTCTTTTAAGTAAGTGGTAGCAAAGACATAGGCAAAATCAATGGCAAAGACATAGGCAAAAGCAAAGGCAACGACATAAGCAAGACATAGGCAGAGACATAAGCAACGGCATAGGATAAGGTATAGACGAGATAAAGGCAAGGCATAGGCAGAGGCATAGGCAAGTCCAAGCACGCAGGGTACAAACTGCAAGTAAACGCCCGTTGTTCGGCGCCTATGCACACAAGCAACGGCGTCTCGATAAATTTTGCGACGCGTGTGTAACGGCGTCCGTACAAGTTTCGAGCAGCGCGTGTGTAACGGCGTCCCGAAAATTCCAGAAGCAAACCGAAGCGAGCAAATGCAGACGAGCAGCGCGAAGCGAGCAAAGGCAGGCGAGCAGCGCGAAGCGAGCAGAAGCATGCTGGCGGCACGAATCCGACGAAGTCGTGGACGTAGCAGAAATACACGAACGGATCGATGCAGGCGACAAGTCGCGAGCCGAACTAGGCGAAGTTACAAGTCGCGTGCCGATCTAGGCACGCAGGGAGCCAGGTTAGGCAAAGCGAGAAGTTCGCAAGCAGAGCCAAGCGAGCCACACGACATGAGCCGAAGCATGATCGGCCGAGCATAGGCAGCGACCGCGGGCAGCGCCGGACAAGCAGAGGACGGAAAGCGTCGAAATCGAAGTTGCACAACTAGGAAACAACACAGAAGTTCAAGGCGAGTGAACGAGGCCGGACGCAACCGCTACTGAAAAAAAACACAATATTACACAAGTGAAAAGTGAAAAAAAAACATACAGTGGAAAACAAACATGGACCCAAGGACAATGGACCCCATACAAGGAAGGACGAGGTAAGCGGTGCAAAACAAAAGGAAGCAACGTATGGTGCGAGGTAGGCAGGGACACAAGCATGGAAAAGCCCGTTAGGGAGAAGTGTAGGGTAGACAAGTGAATTTCTGTAATATAATAAGGAAAGCAAAATTTGTGAAGAAAAGAAAGAATAAACAATGCGTAGGTATTTTAACTGAACTACTCGCGGTCAATATTTTCGTTACTTTCTTTTGTAAACGTGTTAGCAGGGAATTTCGTGTGTGCGCCCACAAGGGTCTGTGCTGTGCTGTGAGAGATCGCTAGTTGACAAGCGAATACTCGAACTTGTGTCCAGAAACGGGTTGCGGTGTGGTGCAATACCATCACTGAGCGACTTGTGGGAGCACAAGCAAGGGTGTTTGCGGTCACGGGCGTCCCATAACGGCGAAAGCGGCTGGTCGTGCGCGGGCCGTAAGTGAACGTTAGTTGGCAAAGTGGGTACAAGAGCGTGTTCTAACGGGTTGCGGTGTAGTGCAATACACCAACGGGCGACCTGTGGGAACATAAGCGAAAGTACCTGCGGTCACGGGCGTTCCGTACGGCAGCGTGGTGCAATACACCACGGAGCGATTTGTGGGAGTTCAGGCGACAGTACCCGTCGTCACGAGCTTTCCCCACGACCTGCAGCCGACCAGGTGCGCAGCGAAAACGCGGACAGAGTGCCAGGCACGGGTAAAATACCTTTCGGCGTAGTTCACGCGTACACGTGGAATACGTGGACCACATGTACGCGTGAAGAGGGTATGTTCGCTGTGCCCGACAACGGTCTCAGCCCTATTCTAATTTGCCTGTGATCCCTCCCCTCTCTTTCTAAACGTCTTAATAGTCCTAGTTATTTATAAATTTTGGCGTTGTAGCCGATGCCTAGCGCAGTTTCGGCGTTAGGCAAAAGAATTTTTTGCGACGCAGTGTCACTTGCATTTTGATCATAGGAAGAGAAACACTTAAAAAACCGGAACATTAACTCTGCACCTTTAATCCAATTTTCGAATAAAAAAAAAGTCATAAAAGAAATATTTGTTACCTAATCTCTGTTTGAAAGTAAAACATATAATTAAACCAACTGTCCACGTGGAGCTACGGTCCATCTATAACTGGCGCAACCGATAACCAGGAGCGGATATCATATTACTGGGGAAACAACCAACGACGCTTCTTAAGTATAAATTGTTAATCTAAATATTGTTTTCCGTGTATTTTGACTTATAAATATATATTTGCAGATAGTATATTCATTTAGAACCTTAGGAGGCATCTCAGGTCCAAACAAAATATATATATTAACGAATTCAGACCGAGGGTTTAATTAACAAAATAAAAACACGCGTACCTGGATTTATATAGGCAGAGTGGGTGTTAAGAGAGCATACTCTTTAAGAGAGTTTAGCTAACTTGATTCTATGTTCTCTTTAAGAGAGTTTGGCTGATTTGACTTTAATGTTCTCAAATTGAGAGAGGGAGAGGTTCCCGATAAATAGGGGTAATTGGAGAATCCTGAGACAAGTGCCTGAGCGGAAACTCGAGCAATAAAGTTTTGTTACTTCAGTTGGCTCGCTGTAAACATTGGGCGGAGACCCGGGGGGTTGATGAAGCTTTATTATTTCAGTTGGCTCGTTGTAAACATTGGGCTAGCCAAGTAATCGAATTGGGGACAATTATTTGGGTGATCGGGTTCGAAGCAATCATTTGTTATTGTTCGCGTTTTTGAATTTATGAAAAGTTAATCGAAGGGCTCTAGTTCATTGATTACATTTTGTACTTAGACATTAATGTGTGTATGTGAGTTTTACAATAGTGTGCGTTGCTTATGATTATATTATGTGGAATTGGGAAGTTTAAAGTGTGGGTGTAAAATGGATATGTCACTATATATAAATATATCATAATAATAAATATATTATTATTAAAAACTAAATTAAAAACAAGTAGGTAAGGCTACAGTCGGGCGCCCGAGAGTAAGATACCCTTCTCCCAATTTTTAAAATCCGTTACAAGCGTGTAACTATATTCATAATTTCAAACAAAAATTCTGCACAAATTATTCTACTACATATAGCAAACTCGCTCGCACTCACACAGCGACGCGCGTAAAGAGTAAAGCGACAAGACGCAACGTCGACGTCGGCGTCAACTGCCCAAAGCAGCGCGTCGGCTGCCGCTCGTACCGAACATTTGTTCTGAAAATGTAGACTTTAATAACTTCTGTTAATATATGATATGTTCATATTGCATTCAGCTTTATACATACCGAAGCAGAACTTTATTAGTTAAATACTTTGCTAAATAATCATAAATTACCGATTTGCGGGGGCGGGGGGCGTGGCATTAAATATTTGACATAAACTTCAATGGCCCCGAATATATAGGTTCCTTCATACCAAATTTGGTGTCTCTTGCTTTTTTAATAGCTGAGATCTGTTATCTCAAACAAACAGATGGGCAGACACACGGACATGTCTCAATCGACTCGGCTAGTGATCCTGAGCAAGAATATATATACTTTGTGGGGTCTGCCACGCCTCCTTATGCCTGTTACATACATTTTGCACAATGGTCGAAGGGTATAAAAAATGGAACAAAATTAAAGTCAAAATTTTTACGGGGAACACATAACAAGCCGCTCTAAATAAGAAGCACTGTGATACAAAACAATCAGATGCCGCTCTTAATAAGAAGCACTTTTATACAAAAAAAGAAGGGCTACATACATACATACTGAAAGTGTCGAGACTTGAGTTAGAATGCAGCGTAGAAGCAGAGAACTGCGAAGTGCTGTGAGAGGGCTGCTAAGATCGATGCGAACATTATGTTCGAACAAGTCAGTGGTACACGGTTGATCACAGTATCGACATGTAGTGGAGGGAGTTTCCGTCGAGTTGGACGCCAACAATTATGTTCGAACAGGTCACAGATACGCGACGGAACCACACAAACGTACATACGTAACATACGCTCACAGTAACTTGTGCAAAAACCACAACATTTGAAGTTGCAACGTGTTGCAAGACAGTTGTCGATTTGTAGTGAAGGGAGTTTCCGTCAAGTTGGACGCGAACAATTATGTTCGAACAGTTCACTGATACGCGACGGAACCACAGAAACATACATATTTCAGATCAGCCAACATAAACTGGTGTAAAACTACAACTTAGATATGATCAAACAAGAAATAACCTTACATTAGTGATATACGAGACGACCATATCGGCCATTTGGCAGCTGTGTTGTAATCTTTCGACCGCTATAGTTGCCTTCACAGAGTCAAATACAATGAAATTTTCATTTGCGACGTATGAGTCTGTTAGTATGTCATGAATGTGGAAGATAACACATAAGGAAATTAAAACGAATCAACACATTAATACAATCCATCGTAACCCTTACGCACTTAAGAGATTCATAGAAAGCATGGAAGAGATTTTATTGATGTTTAGAGACACAGACCAAACTCCAAGAGGGATAATGAGAGAGGGCGATCAGGAATAAATTAAGAGGAATCTAATAAGAAAGTTACTAGATAACAGGGTCGAACTGACTTTAATAGAGGAACTAAATGAGGTTACTTTCAGAAGGCTGCCAATAACAACTGTATGATACAATTTTGGATCTAAAACGAGTATTTACATGCATGGCCGATTCAAAAGAATTACCAGCTTAAGCTATTCTAGAAAAAAAGAATGCCTATATGGCTCTTTGCCTGAAAACCTTTATTTAGGATCTAACGGTACCACTCCGGAATGTGGTCAAAGCTTCTAGATCAAATACGTTGGTTGAAGCATTTGATATAGTCATTCAGGAGAGGGATGAGTACATGCAGGAGAGACTACGGTACCCTGCAAATCAACATAATAATCGTATTTCAGACTACAAGCAGGGCAGAGGACAGTATAGAGCTCTTCATTACTTAACCGAGAATCGCTACGGATAGGACCATCGCTCTAACAACGAGGTTAATTGACATAATAATTTCACTCACGCCAATATAGAGGTGGAAAATTCAATAGTTCACGTCAGAATAATACTAGCAGATTTAACAATCTGAGAGCTTCTTCGGAGCAACTAGCTCTTCATAATTTAGAGGAAACTGTAAATTTTCAAAGACCAGCCTCAGAGAGCAGACAGGCTACCTAAAAAGTTATAAGGTTAAACAAGGATCGACACTACCCTATATTTTTCCCGGATGTTGACGGAATTGGACTGAGCTTAAATATTTCAAACATTTGTGTGGATACTAGCGGTAATGTTATTTTGATTATTACATGATTATTTACTATAGTTCCTTCAGCACTCATAATTTTGTAGAGCATTAGCATGTTGTCCGGCATGACAGGTAGCATTTGTTCATTCTTCAGGTGTTCTCGTATTTGATTCAATTGTTGCTTTAATTGTTTTGGTGAGATCAGTGCTGGACTTATCGTATTATGATGAATGTCTGTTAACACATTAATAATCTCACTCTGAGTTCGTTGTAAGTTTGTTGCTAAGAGTGTTAGCTGCGTTGTGAGTATGATGTACCATTGAAAATACTGCAAATGGTCCTTTTCTTTCTTTGCAGCTGTCAATAATCCTTCTATGATTGTGAGTCTTTTGGAGTTGGACACTTCATCTCGACGTATCACATTAATTGTTGAGTGGATTAACGTGGTTTGGTTTTTTAATCAGCTTTAATAAGTGATTCTCATTGTCCTTTACCTTCATGATAGTGTTCGACATTTCAAGTGCATAATTTGAATCTAATACTTCAAACAGGCTACTGGCAATATTTCCGATAATATCCAATGGTGCTCGTCGTGATCGCGGTTTGGTAATAAATGTTTTTCTGTTTGTAGATTTTTCTCGATGTGCTTAAAATGTTGGTACATGCCTTTGCATGCCTGAATTTGACTGAGTTCCAGACATATTTCTCCAATCTTCTTTGTTCCCAAAGAAAATGTCATCATGTCATGCCAATAAGGTTGTAAGTCGTAATATGCAACAATATTCCAATCGGTTGTAGTGAGTTGCGTTGTCCCAATCCTTTCAAAGAAGATCCCTGGCTTTCTTCCAAACTGGCTTATGTTAATTGATTGAGCCATTCCGAGTGGTAATAGCAACATCATAACTAACAAAGTCGTTGTCAGTGATGGCATATTTAATTGGCGTCGTTTGGGTTTCGTTGCCTCTTCGCGTTGTTCCTCATCTTCTATCGGATGTTTGTGATCCGGTTCTTCTTCCGGAAATAGTGGGGCGATATGTTGGATGTTCCTTTTGAAGATGCCTCTTGCTGTTTTCAACTCCACAACTCGAACGAAGCCATCTTTTCCGGGGATTGCATTGATAATGCGTCCCATTGGCCAATGCAGAACTTGTGTGTTGTCCTCTCTTATTAGACCAGCATGCTTTCTTTAAGATTAGCATATGATTTTTTCCATTTATGCTGTTCTTGGAGTTGCTGTAGGTAGTTTGTTGACCACTGTGACCAGAACTGATGTTTGACCTTGGATACTGATGTCCATCTCCGTCCTAATGAAACAGGTTGTTGCGATGGTTCATGGGTCCACTTGCGCCGTCAGTGGTTCTCCTATTACTAAATATCCTGGTGTCAATGCAGTCATGTCGTTTGGATCATTTGACATCGGCACTAGTGGTCGAGAATTCAATATTGCTTCAATCTCGACTACTACTGTTTCTAATTCTTCATATGTTAGTTTAACAGAGACGATATTCTTTAGTAGTCGCTTGGCTGAGGTGCTCTGGGAGGAATAAATTTAAAATTTACTCCCTTTTGATTGCAGCTCTCGATAATGGCCTTTTTAACCTTGTCTGACTGAATTGCTTCTTCCAGATTTTTTTTAGCTTGTTGCTGGCTCCCACGAAGTTGGTTGCATTGTCACAATACAGAGTCTGACACTTCCCACTTCGACTGATAAATCTTCGAAGAGCCGCTAGAAACGCATCGGTCGTAAGGTCGCTTACGAGTTCCAAATGCACTGCCTTTCTTGCATAACAGTAGAATATGGCAATATATGCTACATGTGGTTGCTTTCCACGGAGCTTATAGTGAATCTTCACCGGACCACAATAGTCTACCCCAGCATTAAGAAATGGTCTTGTTTGAGTGACTCTTAACGGTGGTAGGTTTCCCATGATTTGTTGGATTAATCTAGGTTTGGCTCTTGTGCATCTTACACAATTTTGCACGATATTCCGGGCTTCTGTTTTTCCCTTAATGGCCCAGTATCTTTGCCGCATTGTTGCTAAAAGAGTTTGAGGTCCTCAATGCATGTTATCCTTATGACCTTGCTCAAATATCAATTTTGTTATCGGATCATTGTATGGCAGCAGCATCACATTTCATTATCGAGGAATAGTGTTAGAGCATTTAAGCTGCTGTGTCTGTCCACTTCACGATTTTTCTGGAGATCCTTAAATTCTGCCATAAAGCCATTTTGTTGAATGTTTCGAATGACTATCTTCTTCTGGGCTTCATTTATTTCTTCCAATTGTAGTATTGGTTCGTTGGCTTTCCGTTTTCGAAGACGCATCATATATGCAACTATTCTCAACAATTTATTATATGAGTTTTTATGATTGATTGTATATATCAATTTTTCTGATTTGGTTGCTGCTAATACGACTTCAGGGACGACCTTGGATGATTCCGTTCCCTATGCTACAAACGGCGATGGTCATGTCGATGGAGGTCCATGCAGAAATAGTGGACAATAGAACCACAAGCTGTGATCCTTGAATTTTGAAGCAGTTATTCCTCTTGATGCGACATCAGTAGCGTTGTGTGCGCTTGGGGTATGTCTCCATTCCCTTTGTATGGACGTATCTTGAATGGTTGTTATCCTGGTAGCTACGAATTTGTCTTTAATCGTTTTCTGATTGTTGATCCAGGATAGTACTATTTCTGAATCGGACCAATAATACGTAGGTATGGTCTCCAAGGATAGCTGTTCCTTAACCGTGCTTGTTTTTTCTGCTCCTAGAACGGCAGCCTTTAATTCCAATCGAGGAAGTGTAATAGCGTTGAGCGGTGCTAGTCGGGATTTAGCGCATAACAGTTGAACGCTTATTCGTTTATCCTTGTGAATGCAGCGAATATACACTGCCGCCGAATATGCCTTTTCCGATGCGTCTACAAATGTGTGAATTTTCCTTTGGACAGGAACTTGCTTTTTATAGACATGTCTGTCAATTTTAATTTCGTTAAGAACCTTGAGATCCTCTTGATATTGTTTCCACTCCTTTTGCAATGGTTGTGATAATTCTTCATCATACTGTTATCCTAATCTAGTCAGTTCCTGCATGAAGATTTTTGCTTTAATTATCACTGGCGTAAATAATCCCAGTGGGTCAAATATTTTAAAAATTTCCGAGACAACATCTCGCCTTGTTATTATTTCCTTCTTGCTTGTTTGTGTTGTGCAGCATAATTTGTCCGAACTTGGGTTCCATGTAATTCCCAGTGTTTTGATGCTGCACTCCTCATATGCTGCATCTTCCAGATGAACGTTGGGTGTAATGTCTTCTTTAGGCAAACCAAGTAATAATTGATTGTGGTTTGCACACCATTTTCGTAGCTTGAATCCAGATTTTGATAAAATCTGGTTCAATTCCCTTTGTTTCTGGAGGGCTTCAGGGATTGTTTCTGCGCCTGTGATACAATCATCCACATAGAAATCGTTCTTTAGTGTTTCCGCTCCTAAAGGATGTTCTCGCATCGCCCTTGTTGCTAAATATTGCAGACATTTTGTGGCCAGATACGGAGCTGCCTTTGTTCCATATGTGACAGTTTTTAGTCGGTAATATTTTATTTCTTCCGATGGTACACTTCTCCATATAATCATCTGTAGGTGTTTATCTTCTGGGTTCATCCATATTTGACGATACATTTTTACGATATCCGCTATGAACACGTATTTGTGTGTTCTGAATCTTAACAGTATATAGAATGCTCTGAACTGTAGGTCCTTTATGTAGAATATCGTTTAATGATTTCCCAGATGATGTTACCGCTGTTGCGTCAAATACTACTCTTAACTTTGTAGTTTGACTATCTGGTTTGAGTACATAATGATGGGGTATGATATAATGTTTGTTGGGTATTTGTTCTGTTAGCACTTGTTTCATATGTCCCAGATCTTCATACTCCTTCATGAATTGAATGTACCCTTGCCTTAGCGTTGAATCCTTTTGTAATCGTTTTTCTAATGATAGGAATCTTCTTCTAGGAATCCTCCATTTGTGGTAAGCGAACAATCAACCTTTTATCTTGGGCAATTTGTAGGTTTTGCTCAAATTGCCGTTCACATTCCTTGTTCAATTGTCCAGATTGTCCAATTCCCAGAATTTGGCTAGTTGTTCGTCCACCTTTTTCTGTTCGGTTGGCATCGCACAATTTGATGATATTGAGGCCCTATTTTCAATTTTCCCGCTATGATCCATCCAAGTTTGGTGTCTTGAAGCATGGGTAGTCCTTTTTTCAATGACTCTTGTCCTTGATTCAGGATCTCGAAATAGTGTTCGGCTCCTAGAAGAACGTTTGTTATTCCAGGTTTTCCAAAGTATGGATCTACCAATGTTATATTTTGTGGTAATTTCCAACTATCGGGGAAGATATAACGCGTTGGTTGGTCATTTACAATGTTCGGCAAAACCATTGCTTCCAACCTAAAACTACAATCTCCACAATTTGATTTCAGCATGACATTGATGCGAGCGTTGGAGGTGTGAACCTTTCCTCCAATGCCATTGATTTTTATGGTCGTGTGTGTTGATTTAAAACCCAATGTCTTCACAGCTCGTTCTGATATGGCGGTAATTTGAGATCCTGAGTCTAGGGGAGCTCGAAATTCGGCCTTTTGTCCATTGTTGCCCTGAATCGTAACTCGGGCAGTGGCTAACAAAATATATCTGGATTGTTGTCCACTTGCGGTAGCAGCTGTTGTGCTTTCAAGTTTTAACTCTAAGTGTAACAATGTGTTATGTTTCTTGTGACACTAAAAACAGTCCTTTTTATACCCTTCGACCATTGAAAATGGTCAAAAAAGGGTATACTAACTTTGTGCAAAATGTATGTAACAGGCATAAGGAGGCGTGGCAGACCCCATAAAGTATATATATTCTTGCTCAGGATCACTAGCCGAGTCGATTGAGACATGTCCGTCTGTCTGTCCGTCTGTCCGTCTGTCCGTCTGTTTGTTTGAGACAACAGATCTTAGCTATTAAAAAAGCTAGAGACACCAAATTTGGTATGAAGGTTCCTATAAATCCGGGGCAGTTAAAGTTTATTTCAAATTTTTGATGCCACGCCCACCGCCCCCGCAAATCGGTTATTTACGATTATTAAGCAAAGTAATGAACCATAAAGTTATGCTTTGGTATGTATAAAGCTAAATGCAATATAAACATATCCTCCAAATTACAAAACGATCGGACCAATAACACAGAAGTTATTAAAGTCGACGTTTTCAGTACAAATGTTCGGTACGAGCGGCAGCCGACGCGCTGCTTTGAGCAGTTGACGCCGACGTCGACGTTGCGTCGTGTCGCTTTACTCTTTACGCGCGTCGCTGTGTGAGCGCGAGCGAGTAAGCTATATGTAGTAGAAGAATTTGTGCAGAATTTTTGTTTGAAATTATGAATATAGTTACACGTTTGTAACTGTTGGAATAGCCCTATTCTAGTATACAAAAATAACTTAGACCAAAATACCGAAATGTATTATTATCGAAATAAGATACGGTCACACACGTTTCCGTTTTCTCTCTCTTCCTGTTTGATCTGCCTAATGTGCATGTGGTTTGGTGTTGCGGTGTGAAATAAAATATTATTTAAAAGTATAAATATCAAGTGACTATTTAATTAAACACTAATTTACAACAGGTTATGGGCCCAGTCCATGCCCAATAAATAATTAGTTCAAAACTGAGTTTGATAGTGTAGTGGCATATTTTTCATTTTATGGTGAAATTCTTTTTTGCATTAAGCACGTGTATATCCGCTTGCGTCTGCAAATTTTTTCTGTGTCTGTGAGTGTGTGCGTGAGGGAATGGAAAAGGCAAAGAGAAATATAAAGCCGTTCAGTGGCGACAAATATGTTTTTTGGAAATTCAGAATTAAAGCTTTATTGTCAGAATTAGACGTACTAAAGGTGATTAATGATGAAGTGCCTGCTGAGGTGGATGACGCTTGGAAGAAGGCAGAGCATTGTGCCAAGAGTACGATCATAGAGTACCTTAGTGACTCATTTCTTAGTTTCGCGACCGGCGACGTTACGGCGCGTCAGATTTTGAAGAATTTGGACGCCGTTTATGAACGAAAAAGCCTGGCATCGCAGTTAGCTTTGCGAAAACGTTTGTTGTGCCTTAAATTGCCAAGTGAGATGCCACTATTGCAACATTTTATTATTGTTGATGATATGTTGAGTGAGTTGTTAGCTGCAGGAGCAAAGTTAGATGAGATGGATAAGGTCTCTCACTTGTTAATAACATTGCCTTCATCGTACGATGGCATTGTGACTGCAATAGAGACTTTATCGGACGAAAATTTAACATTAGCATTTGTTAAAACTAGATTACTAGATCAGGAAGTCAAAATTAAAAATGAAAATAATGATACTAGTAAAAAAGTAATGAGCGTGATTGCTCAAAAGAAAAATAATGTTTTTAAAAATCGTTCCTTTAAAAAGAGATTCAATAATCAGCAAAATACTTTCAAAGGAAAGCAAAATAATAGGATTAAATGTCACCACTGTAGCAAAGAAGGTCATATAAAGAAGGATTGTTATAGCTATAAAAGATCACTAAATAATAATAATAACAAAGAAAACAATAATCAAGCTCAAACCGCAACATCAGCCGGCATTGCATTTATGGTAAGAGACGTCAAAGATACGTCGTGTGGTTTTGTTTTGGATTCCGGTGCAAGTGACCATTTGATAAACGATGAGTCGCTATACGCGGATTGTATGGAGCTGACACCTCCAATTAAGATCGCTGTGGCTAAACAAGGGGAATTTATCTTTGCTACCAAACGTGGTATTGTGCGACTACAAAACGACCATAAGATAACGCTGGAGGATGTTCTCTATTGTAAGGAGGCTGCTGGTAACCTAATGTCTGTGAAGCGTCTGCAAGAGGCAGGAATGTCCATCCAATTTGATAAGAGCGGTGTAACCATTTCGAAAAATGGAGTTACGATTATCAAAAATGCAGGTATGTTGAACAATATACCTGTTGTAAAGTTTCAAGCATATAATATAGATGCAAAACTTAAAAATAATTTTTCGATTATGGCATGAGAGGCTTGGCCACATTAGTAATGGCAAATTGTTGGAAATAAAGAGAAAGAATCTGTTTAGTGATAATAGTCTTTTAGATAATCTAGAGCTATCAGGAGAAATTTGCGAACCCTGTTTAAATGGAAAGCAAGCTAGATTACCCTTCAAACAATCTAAAGATAAGACTCATATTAAAAGACCACTATTTATTATACACTCGGATGTCTGTGGACCAATTACTCCAGTAAGCCTAGATGACAAAAATTACTTTGTAATTTTTGTTGATCAGTTCACACATTATTGTGTCACTTACCTAATGAAACACAAGTCAGATGTATTTAATATGTTTCAAGATTTTGTAGCAAAAAGTGAAGCTCATTTTAATTTAAAGATTGTTAATTTGTACATTGACAATGGTAGAGAATATCTTTCAAATGAGATGCGTCAGTTCTGTGTTCTGAAAGGGATTTCTTATCATTTAACAGTACCACATACACCTCAATTAAATGGTGTATCAGAGAGAATGATAAGAACAATTACAGAGAAAGCTCGTGCTATGGTTAGCGGTGCAAATCTCGATAAAAGCTTTTGGGGTGAGGCAGTATTAACTGCAACTTATTTAATTAATAGGATTCCAAGCAGAGCACTTGGTAATATCTCAAAGACCCCATATGAAATGTGGCATAATAAAAAGCCCATTTTAAAACATTTAAAAGTATTTGGTGCAACTGTATATGTGCACAATAAAAACAAGAAAAGGAAATTTGACGATAAGTCATATAAAAGTATTCTTGTGGGCTATGAGCCAAATGGTTTTAGATTGTGGGATGCTGTTATGGATAAGTTTAGTGTTGCAAGGGATGTTGTTGTCGATGAAACCAATATGGTTAACTCAAGATCTGTTAAATCTGAAACAGTATTCCTGAAAGATAGTAAGGAAATAAAAGAAACTGAGTTCCCGAATGAAAGTAAGCAATATGACAACACCCAATTCCCGAATGATAGTAAGGACACTGATTTTCTGAATGAAAGTAAGAAAAGAAAGTTAGCTGATCTCCTGAATGAAAGTAAGGAATCGAGCAACCCGAATGATAGTAGGGAAAATGAAACAGCAGAACAATCAAATGAAACTGGCACTGATAAGAATCTAGTTAGAACTGACGGCATTGAATTGAGAAGAAGTGAAAGACTAAAAGGCAAGGCCCAAATATCTTATGATGAAGATGATAGTAGCTTAAACAAATGTATACTAAATGCTCATACTATTTTTAACGATGTCCCAAATACATTTGATGAAATTAAATATCGGAATGATAAATCTTTTTGGGAGGAGGCTATTAATACAGAGTTAAGTGCTCATGAAATAAATAATACCTGGACACTGACAAAGATGCCTGAGAATAAAAATATTGTAGATAGCAGATGGGTATTTTCTGTTAAACATGATGAATTGGGAAATCCGATTAGATATAAAGCTAGATTAGTAGCAAGAGGATTTACCCAAAGATACCAAATAGATTATGAAGAAACATTTGCCCCTGTAGCTAGAATTTCAAGTTTCAGATTTATACTTTCTTTGGCAGTACAATATAACTTGAAAATCCATCAAATGGATGTTAAAACAGCTTTCTTAAATGGTACGTTAAAAGAGGAGATATACATGAGACTTCCTCAAAGTATACCATGCAATGGTAATAACGTATGTAAATTGAACAAGGCAATTTACGGGCTCAAACAAGCCGCTAGATGCTGGTTTGAGGTATTTGAGCAAGCATTAAAAGATTGTGAGTTTGTGAACTCTCCTGTAGATCGCTGTATTTATATTCTTGATAAGGGTGATATTAAGAAAAACATATATGTATTGTTATATGTTGATGACGTTGTAATAGCTACAGAGGATGTGACTAAAATGAATAATTTCAAAAGGTATTTAATGGAAAAGTTTAAAATGACTGACCTAAAAGAAATAAAACATTTTATTGGCATAAGAATCGAAAGGTACGACGATAACATTTATTTGAGCCAAGCTGCATATATTAAGAGAATTTTGAATAAGTTTAACATGACTGATTGCAAAGCAGTTAGTACACCCTTACCGAGTAAATTGAATTATGAGTTACTTAATTCAGATGAAAACTGCAATGCTCCATGTCGTAATCTCATAGGATGTTTAATGTACATAATGCTATGTACACGTCCGGATTTAACCAATGCAGTAAATATCTTGAGCAGATACAGTAGCAAGAATAACTCCGAGTTATGGCAGTACTTGAAAAGAATACTTAGATATTTGCAGGGTAGTATTGATATGAAACTGAATTTTAAAAGGAATGCAGCATTTAATAATAAATTAGTTGGTTATGTAGATTCTGATTGGGGTAGTAATGAGATTGATAGAAAAAGTACCACAGGATACTTATTCAAAATGTTCGACTCAAATTTAATTAGTTGGAACACAAAGAGGCAGAACTCAGTAGCAGCGTCCTCAACTGAAGCTGAGTATATGGCCCTATTTGAAGCTGTGAGAGAAGCTCTATGGCTGAAATCACTTATGAATAGTGTTAATATAAAACTAGAAGGTCCCATTAAGATTTACGAAGATAACCAAGGCTGTATTAGTATTGCAAATAACCCCTCATGTCATAAACGATCAAAACATATTGATATTAAATATCATTTTGCCAGAGAGCAAGTAGAAAATAATGTAATTTTTATTGAGTATATTCCGACAGAGAACCAGCTTGCTGATATATTTACAAAACCATTGGCAACAACAAGATTTGTGGAACTGCGAGACCAATTGGGACTGCTGTAAGATGACGAAGCTGTTTATTGAATTCCTATACATATATATTTTTGATCTCTTGAATTAAAAGTTAATCGTTTGTAAAAGATTTGTAGAAGTTATCTGATCAGGTTTTTCTGGGTTTTCCCTGATCCGTGTAGCAAATGCTAGATAACGTATAAGCTTCCCAGAATGCACACCAGCCACATTAGAATAAGTACATACATAATGTATATGAATATTGTTATGATTTATTAAGTTTATTATGAAGTAATTTTTGAGGGGGCGTGTTGGAATAGCCCTATTCTAGTATACAAAAATAACTTAGACCAAAATACCGAAATGTATTATTATCGAAATAAGATACGGTCACACACGTTTCCGTTTTCTCTCTCTTCCTGTTTGATCTGCCTAATGTGCATGTGGTTTGGTGTTGCGGTGTGAAATAAAATATTATTTAAAAGTATAAATATCAAGTGACTATTTAATTAAACACTAATTTACAACAGTAACGGATTAAAAAAATTGGGAGAAGGGTATCTTACTGTCGGGCGCCCGACTGTAGCCTTACCCACTTGTTCGAACATGAACTTGTTGGATGTTTTGAACGGAAGCATTTTGCACAGAGTTTCTGTCTCTGTACCCAATTTAAACGTTCTGCTGCTGTTCGTTTTAAGAAATCATTACATTTAAAAATGCTATGATTCCGTTTTTTACAGAATAAACTTATAAAGTTGTGTTCAGCTCCTACTGAAGCACACGTGTTGTGTTTGACTTTATATTTGTCTGTATTAATGGCTTCCTATGTTAGGAACTTTTGCTCCAAGAATGCGAGGAATCACCGTGGATTTTGTATGGAAAATATGATTCTGTCTATCCATCTTCTGTGTAAGAAAGCATAGCAGAAGTGGGTCCCATTGGTTTGTCGGTATCCCAATGTTGTTAAGCGCTCATAACGCTTCTTTAATGTTATCATGCATTGCCTTTACAGAGTTTGCATCGTTACCAGTCGTTATGGGTTGATCTAGTAACCTCTGTATTAGTGCTGTACTGAGCACTCGCTTGTTATTGAATCTTTCTTCTAGTATATTCCATGCTGTGGTTTAATTACTTTCAGTCAGTGAAAAATGGCGTATGAGTCTTTCTGCATCGCCAATTACATGATTTTTTATGTACCACATTTTTTGAATAATGGGTATTTAAGTGGCATCATGAATCATTTTCTTAAACATGTCATTAAATTGCTGCCATTTAAGGTAGTCTCCATCAAACTTCGGGATGGAGACCTTAGGTAATGGTAATGGTGGTGCTGTAGGTAGTGTAGATGTCACTATTTGTGGGACATTTACATCGCATGCTGTTTGGTTTTTAATCACAGCTATCTCGGCCGATAAGAAGTGTTGTAAATTATAGCCGAGAGAGACTGGATCGGCAAACCGTTTGTACATTTGAACATGGATATCTTTGATATCCTTCCAATATTGTTAAATTATGGGTTTGAATCCAGCTTGAGTTTTGTCTGACATCATTTTCATTATGCGATCCAGACTTTCAAGCAAAACCCGCTGTTCTCGAATCATGGGCTGGATCTCGCTTTCGTCCGTTGATGTCATGGATTCAACGTCCATTTCCAGAACACGCATTTGTTTCTGGAATATATTTATAGATTCAGTCGTCGCGCTTTTTATTATTTTAAAGTACTTCCCACTGAAGTACTCATGTTCCAATACACAATTACACAACCATTTAACTCGAAAAGTTGTTGGTGGGACCTCAGCGATGCGATTCTATCGCTGAAGTACTTTGGATGTGTTTTTCTTTCGACGGGATCTCCTCGCCGACTTGTGATTGCTGTGCTAGCAAATCATTGATGCTTGATGTGGCCATTTTAATTTATTAACTGTTGTCAGAAATTAAAGAGGTATTTTTTCTGATGTGCCTCGACTCACACCGTGTTCTCTCTAACAGTATAAATTAACAAATGGTTTTTTTTTAGGAGTTTGTCGCCTGGTTGACAACTTCTATAACTCCAGAGTTAGAGGTTATTATCCCTTTGTCGCCTGGTTGACAACTTCTCGTAGTCGTAGTCGGGTCACCAAATGTATAGATTTGAATTGATATCACTCAACGTCGGAGTAATATCAGCTGTATTTTATTGTATTATTATTAATTTTGCTTGCCCCAGCTGCATAACCATGTGGCAGAGGTCGCCGCAATAAGTACAAAAGGTATTTATTTAGGTATTTACTTAGGTTCTAAATACATGATAAAAGACAAATGTTAATTATCTAAGTCTAATGATATCTGCTGATTTATGGCATGCAGATGGTGCGAAATCGTGCATCTGCATGCAAAACGATGGAGTCCTTATTTACTAAGTCCGCCTGCATATCAGCGTTAGTATTTATTATGTGTGTATGCTTACCAGCGACGGTCTGTGCATATCAGTAAAGGGTCACTGTTGATTAAGGTACGTGTGAAACGTGCCCTGTCGCCTATCTGCTTAAGATAGCAGTGTGCCTGCGTATCATCGATCATACGATTTTCTGCAGATATGTAAAATTGTACATCCTCCCGGCCGTTGAACATATGTTCAAGAATCGGCGATATTGATTCTGAATTGATGTAGGTTCTCTTCGGCTGGTGGATCTGATTTGGTGAATGTCCTTCCTTTGTAGTATTTGTTTCTAATATAGAGTATGAACATGATCATCATGAACAGGAGTCCACCGTATAACGCGATGTGATGATGTTTAATCGGTTCAATTTCTTGAGGTAATTGAAATGTGTTGCTTGGAAAGAGTTTCTTTCGTAGTTGTTGTAAGTCGATGTAATGTTGCATCAACTCTTCCTTCGTTAGTGTGGTGCCAGGTTGTGCTGTTGTTGTTTCAAATTTGTTGATCATATCTCCAAAACGAGCGAACGACGTAGGTATGATTGTCTTGATGGTGTCTTGACTGGTTAGAGTCATCAGTGAGTTTCGTAGTGTACATCCAGCAGTTACACTTAGTAGTCCAGAGTTTTGTAGAGTGATGTCTGATGATCCATCCGGACACACCGCTGATAATTGCACTTGAGAATTTGTAGCGAATATCCAGTGATTTCTTGCATGCATGTTTAGTAGTGTAAATGATTTATTTGACTGTGTCAAATGACATGATGCATCTGTTCTGTTGTGAAACAATTTCATTTCGCAACTAGTTTCAGTTGTGAATTTTGTTTGTTTATTTCTGCATATAAAATCGTCAGTGTCTCTTGGATAGCAATTTTGAAAATCCATTTCTGTCAATTCTACAAATTCATCTCGATGATCTTTGATTGCAAGGAACGGAATCTTGATGTCATAGTTGATTATTCCATTCCCGGATGTTGACGGAATTGGACTGAGCTTAAATATTTTCAAACATTTGTGTGGATACTAGCGGTAATGTTATTTTGATTATTACATGATTATTTACTATAGTTCCTTCAGCACTCATAATTTTGTAGAGCATTAGCATGTTGTCCGGCATGACAGGTAGCATTTGTTCATTCTTCAGGTGTTCTCGTATTTGATTCAATTGTTGCTTTAATTGTTTTGGTGAGATCAGTGCTGGACTTATCGTATTATGATGAATGTCTGTTAACACATTAATAATCTCACTCTGAGTTCGTTGTAAGTTTGTTGCTAAGAGTGTTAGCTGCGTTGTGAGTATGATGTACCATTGAAAATACTGCAAATGGTCCTTTTCTTTCTTTGCAGCTGTCAATAATCCTTCTATGATTGTGAGTCTTTTGGAGTTGGACACTTCATCTCGACGTATCACATTAATTGTTGAGTGGATTAACGTGGTTTGGTTTTTAATCAGCTTTAATAAGTGAATCTCATTGTCCTTTACCTTCATGATAGTGTTCGACATTTCAAGTGCATAATTTGAATCTAATACTTCAAACAGGCTACTGGCAATATTTCCGATAATATCCAATGGTGCTCGTCGTGATCGCGGTTTGGTAATAAATGTTTTTCTGTTTGTAGATTTTTCTCGATGTGCTTAAAATGTTGGTACATGCCTTTGCATGCCTGAATTTGACTGAGTTCCAGACATATTTCTCCAATCTTCTTTGTTCCCAAAGAAAATGTCATCATGTCATGCCAATAAGGTTGTAAGTCGTAATATGCAACAATATTCCAATCGGTTGTAGTGAGTTGCGTTGTCCCAATCCTTTCAAAGAAGATCCCTGGCTTTCTTCCAAACTGGCTTATGTTAATTGATTGAGCCATTCCGAGTGGTAATAGCAACATCATAACTAACAAAGTCGTTGTCAGTGATGGCATATTTAATTGGCGTCGTTTGGGTTTCGTTGCCTCTTCGCGTTGTTCCTCATCTTCTATCGGATGTTTGTGATCCGGTTCTTCTTCCGGAAATAGTGGGGCGATATGTTGGATGTTCCTTTTGAAGATGCCTCTTGCTGTTTTCAACTCCACAACTCGAACGAAGCCATCTTTTCCGGGGATTGCATTGATAATGCGTCCCATTGGCCAATGCAGAACTTGTGTGTTGTCCTCTCTTATTAGACCAGCATGCTTTCTTTAAGATTAGCATATGATTTTTCCATTTATGCTGTTCTTGGAGTTGCTGTAGGTAGTTTGTTGACCACTGTGACCAGAACTGATGTTTGACCTTGGATACTGATGTCCATCTCCGTCCTAATGAAACAGGTTGTTGCGATGGTTCATGGGTCCACTTGCGCCGTCAGTGGTTCTCCTATTACTAAATATCCTGGTGTCAATGCAGTCATGTCGTTTGGATCATTTGACATCGGCACTAGTGGTCGAGAATTCAATATTGCTTCAATCTCGACTACTACTGTTTCTAATTCTTCATATGTTAGTTTAACAGAGACGATATTCTTTAGTAGTCGCTTGGCTGAGGTGCTCTGGGAGGAATAAATTTAAAATTTACTCCCTTTTGATTGCAGCTCTCGATAATGGCCTTTTTAACCTTGTCTGACTGAATTGCTTCTTCCAGATTTTTTTTTAGCTTGTTGCTGGCTCCCACGAAGTTGGTTGCATTGTCACAATGCAGAGTCTGACACTTCCCACTTCGACTGATAAATCTTCGAAGAGCCGCTAGAAACGCATCGGTCGTAAGGTCGCTTACGAGTTCCAAATGCACTGCCTTTCTTGCATAACAGTAGAATATGGCAATATATGCTACATGTGGTTGCTTTCCACGGAGCTTATAGTGAATCTTCACCGGACCACAATAGTCTACCCCAGCATTAAGAAATGGTCTTGTTTGAGTGACTCTTAACGGTGGTAGGTTTCCCATGATTTGTTGGATTAATCTAGGTTTGGCTCTTGTGCATCTTACACAATTTTGCACGATATTCCGGGCTTCTGTTTTTCCCTTAATGGCCCAGTATCTTTGCCGCATTGTTGCTAAAAGAGCTTGAGGTCCACAATGCATGTTATCCTTATGACCTTGCTCAAATATCAATTTTGTTATCGGATCATTGTATGGCAGCAGCATCACATTTCATTATCGAGGAATAGTGTTAGAGCATTTAAGCTGCTGTGTCTGTCCACTTCACGATTTTTCTGGAGATCCTTAAATTCTGCCATAAAGCCATTTTGTTGAATGTTTCGAATGACTATCTTCTGGGCTTCATTTATTTCTTCCAATTGTAGTATTGGTTCGTTGGCTTTCCGTTTTCGAAGACGCATCATATATGCAACTATTCTCAACAATTTATTATATGAGTTTTTATGATTGATTGTATATATCAATTTTTCTGATTTGGTTGCTGCTAATACGACTTCAGGGACGACCTTGGATGATTCCGTTCCCTATGCTACAAACGGCGATGGTCATGTCGATGGAGGTCCATGCAGAAATAGTGGACAATAGAACCACAAGCTGTGATCCTTGAATTTTGAAGCAGTTATTCCTCTTGATGCGACATCAGTAGCGTTGTGTGCGCTTGGGGTATGTCTCCATTCCCTTTGTATGGACGTATCTTGAATGGTTGTTATCCTGGTGGCTACGAATTTGCCTTTAATCGTTTTCTGATTGTTGATCCAGGATAGTACTATTTCTGAATCGGACCAATAATACGTAGGTATGGTCTCCAAGGATAGCTGTTCCTTAACCGTGCTTGTTTTTTCTGCTCCTAGAACGGCAGCCTTTAATTCCAATCGAGGAAGTGTAATAGCGTTGAGCGGTGCTAGTCGGGATTTAGCGCATAACAGTTGAACGCTTATTCGTTTATCCTTGTGAATGGAGCGAATATACACTGCCGCCGCATATGCCTTTTCCGATGCGTCTACAAATGTGTGAATTTTCCTTTGGACAGGAACTTGCTTATTTATATTTATAGACATGTCTGTCAATTTTAATTTCGTTAAGAACCTTGAGATCCTCTTGATATTGTTTCCACTCCTTTTGCAATGGTTGTGATAATTCTTCATCATACTGATATCCTTGTCTAGTCAGTTCCTGCATGAAGATTTTTGCTTTAATTACCACTGGCGTAAATAATCCCAGTGGGTCAAATATTTTAAAAATTTCCGAGACAACATCTCGCCTTGTTATTATTTCCTTCTTGCTTGTTTGTGTTGTGCAGCATAATTTGTCCGAACTTGGGTTCCATGTAATTCCCAGTGTTTTGATGCTGCACTCCTCATATGCTGCATCTTCCAGATGAACGTTGGGTGTAATGTCTTCTTTAGGCAAACCAAGTAATAATTGATTGTGGTTTGCACACCATTTTCGTAGCTTGAATCCAAATTTTGATAAAATCTGGTTCAATTCCCTTTGTTTCTGGAGGGCTTCAAGGATTGTTTCTGCGCCTGTGATACAATCATCCACATAGAAATCGTTCTTTAGTGTTTCCGCTCCTAAAGGATGTTCTCGCATCGCCCTTGTTGCTAAATATTGCAGACATTTTGTGGCCAGATACGGAGCTGCCTTTGTTCCATATGTGACAGTTTTTAGTCGGTAATATTTTATTTCTTCCGATGGTTCACTTCTCCATATAATCATCTGTAGGTGTTGATCTTCTGGGTTCATCCATATTTGACGATACATTTTTACGATATCCGCTGTGAACACGTATTTGTGTGTTCTGAATCTTAACAGTATAGAGAATGCTCTGAACTGTAGGTCCTTTATGTAGAATATCGTTTAATGATTTCCCAGATGATGTTACCGCTGATGCTGATTTGATTTGATTTTTATTATTTATTGATTTTTAAGATCGTGTGTGTTGATTTAAGACCCAATGTCTTCACAGCTCGTTCTGATATGGCGGTAATTTGAGATCCTGAGTCTAGGAGAGCTCGAAATTCGGTCTTTTGTCAATTGTTGCCCTGAATCGTAACTCGGGCAGTAGCTTAGATAATCCAACCAAGAACAAAAAGAGATCAATGACCAAATCAAAACTATGTTCGAACAAAACATAATTAGAGAAAGCCTTTGAGCTCACCTGTTTGGTTGGTTCCACAGAAATGCGAAACAAGAGAACAAAAATGGAGATTAGTTATTGACTATAAAAAACTGAACGAATAAACCGTTAAAGACAAGACGAAGTACTACTTTAGATTTGGCTAGTGGTTATCATCAAATACAAATGGAACCAAAAGATATTCCTAAAACAGCCTTCACGGCATTAGACGGACACTACGAATTTCTCAGAATTCCATTTGGTCTGACAAACGCCCCTGCAACATTCCAAAAGGTTATGAACAACGTTTAAGGTAACTTGAAAGGGAGATGTTGTTTACTTTATCTCGACGACATCATAGTTTTTTCTGGCTCATTGCAACATTACATATCAGACTTAAAAGAAGTATTCAGTAAAATAAGTGACGCCAAATTAAAGCTCCATTCACAGAAATCAAAATTTTTAAAGAAAGGGACAGCATTTTTAGGACACATTGTTACGGACCAAGGTTATTAAAGCAAATCCGGACACGATTATCTCCATTAAGAAATTTCCCTTGCCTCGTTCTAAAAAACAAATAGGAAGTTTCTTAAAGATATGCCAGAATAACGAAACCACTTACAGTCTAATTCAAAGGCAATTTAAAGTCTGCTACAATAGACCAGGAATATGTTGATACATTCGAATAATGCAAAACACTTTTTTGCAATGATCCCCTACTGCAATATCCAGATCTTCCTTAAAGATTTATCTTAACAACAGACACAAGTAACGTTGCCCTTGGAGCGGTGCTTGGGTTCGGACAACCCGGTCAGCCACTAACATGGCTGATGAGTTTTAAGGAACCGACCTCCAAAATAGTCAGATGGAGAATGCATTTATTTAAATATGATTACGAAATTTTGTATAAGAAAGGTTCTCAAAACTTGGTAGCGGACGCAATGAGCAGGGTAGAAATCATAATAAACATAAATGATAGTAACTTAATAAAAGGGACGTGTGGAGGTACAGGTCGCGCGGTGAATTTCATCAACCAGGGCGAACTAACAAAGGAACAGCTGCAATGAGTACTAGACCTGGAAGCCAGCCTGGGCAACGCGCCCACCTCTGACGCTAGAGAAGTTCGGTTACGTGGACCATCACCAGTCTGTAGAGAACCAATCGTCGACGAGGTATTACCAATCCCGGTAATGGACAATCGTCGCGCAACTAGACCCGCCATGATGAACCCGGTACCTCTTCTCACGCCGGCGGTAAAGGTACCTGCCGTGAGTGATATCAAAGGATATGGACCAAGACGGATGGAGCCGTATGAACTGGCAGACCGAATCCACCGATGGGGCGTCTCATTTGGTGGGGAAGGAGCGGACCCATGGCGGTACATCGAGCATCTGGAGGAGAAGGCAGCGATGTACCAAGTCAACGTGCTGCAGTTACCACAAGCGATCGCGAACACGCTGTCCGGCCGAGCTGAAGACTGGTTCCGAGTAAACAACCTCTACCAGGCAACATGGGAGGAGTTCAAGCAGGAATTCATGGACTTTTTTTTACCCCCGCGGTATTTTCAACGGCTCGAGGACGAGATCTGGAGTCGAGTACAACGGCCGGGCGAACCATTCCGGGACTACACCCTGGGGTAGTGGACGATGATGCAACGCGCCGGGAACAACAGGGAACAGGAGTAAGAAAGGATCTACGACAATCTGCTCCCGGAATACCAACTGTTCACACGACACCATGAATTCGACACCCTGGCGCAACTTAATAAGCTGGTGACTACTTACGAGACGAGGAACAGGACAAAGGAATGAAAAACCGAGGCCCGCCCTTACTCCGGCCACAAACGAGGCAGTAGCAATGACGGCGGTACCCGGAACTGTCGCGGCGATACCCACCAGTGGAAATGGGAGCAGCGGCCAACGCCTGTGCTACAATTGCGGCCAGCCCGGGCAAATGCAGACGGATTGCCACAATGAGAGGGTCCTCTTCTGCTGGGACTGTGGACGACGCAACGTACGCACGGTGGACTGTTGCCGTAGAGGGACGTCGGGAAATGCTGCGCGTCTTCAACCAACGGGGAACGCTTTGGAGACGGCACATCAAAGTTCCCAAAAATAACAAAACTGAGATGCAGCAACGGCCGTGTCATCGCGCTTGTCAAGATCGAGGGGACAGCGACGGATGCCACGATCGACACCGGAGCTACACGTAGTTTCATAAGCGAGCGTATGGCTACCAGGTTGAGCACACCGAACAACGAGCGAGCGGCATTGATCAGGATTACACTGGCGGACGGATCAACTAGGGATGTGACACGAGCTCTGTGGGTGAGGATACAACTCGGACAGAAGGAGACCACAGTGCCAATGTTGGTATTACCGGTCATTCTGGACGATGTGATCCTGGAGATGGATATCTTGTGCGGTGACGAAGCGACCCTTGAGTGTGGGCAAGCGCAGTTGCACTTGCGAAACACATAAGAGGCGGCAGCACCGACGGCCAGAACATCCCGGCGAGCAGCGGAAGATGCAGCGATCCGAGACCACAACAAGGACGCGGTCTTACCACCGGTTTGCCCCACGGCACGACGGATGAACCCATTCGGGCGACCCAAGACAGGAAACGAAGCGCATGGACAAGGCACAGAGGAACAGATAACCAGGAGTTTACCCAGCAGGACGGGACGGACCATACTCCAAGACGAGGGGGAGTAGAGGACCGAACCACCAAGGCAGGACACGAGGCACACGAGCAAGTAGCAGAGGAACAACAGAGAGCACAGGACGAAGTTAACCAGCAGGGGGGAACGGACCATACTCCAAGACGAGGCGGAGTAGAGGACCGAACCACCAAGGCAGGATACGAGGCACACGAGCAAGCAACAGCGGAACAACAGAGAGCACAGAACGAGTTTAACCAGCAGGGGGGAACGGACCATACTCCAAAACGAGGCGGAGTAGAGGGACGAACTACCGTAGGAGCCCGGACTATACGGCGACGCCGTAAAACCACGTCTACGATCAACCATGCCGAGTTGAGAGGCGTCGAGACACGGGAGACAGAGGCAGCGACAGACGGAGCTGGCGAAATTCGACCGTTTGGTGGGGGTGTCACCCATTGCGGAGCACACCATCACGATGCGGGATGAGTATCCAATTAAGCAGCGATACTACCCTAAAAACCCGGCCATGCAGAAGATCATCAACGAGCAAGTTGATGAACTTCTGCGAGATGGTAGGATCGAGCCTTCCAGGAGCCCATACAGTGCACCCATTGTACTTGTGGGTAAAAAGACGGGTGAGATGCGGATGTGCGTGGATTATCGCCATTTCAATGCGAAATCCATCCCCGACGCTTACTCATTACCACGGATCAACCACATCTTGGGAAAGCTTAAGGACGCAAAGTACATTTCCACGCTGGATCTTCTGGAGAAGGAACCCGAGAAATACCCGGAATTATCCAAGGAACATGAGCAGCTATTCCGACGAGGAGGATTTCGACCTGACGACGACAACTGCACACCATGGAAGTTATTGGCCATGGTTCGCGCCGATAGGTTGCCCATTACCGGGCGGAAGCATCCGGAACAGTGGTTTCTCGCGCCGCGAGAATGGAGAGTACCCACATTCGACCCCCGCTTACCCCGCAGAGTGGTAGAACGGGTACAAGGCCATATGGAGCGGCACCCACGCAAGCCGGCATCATTGTTGGCGGACGGAAACGGCGTCAACGACCGAGGAGCGGTGACCATCACCGAGCGTGGCCAGTGAGGATAACGGCGGAAGCCGTGTAGAACCTGGAGTACCAAGATTATTATTTGTTTTCAATTTATCCCAAACCCCCGGTGAAGGAAGGAGGGTGGAGGGGGGGGTGTGACGACGCACGAAGCGCGTCACATTTGTTAGTTATTTAGTTTTAAGTTAACCCATAAGTTCATTAAACCCCATATTTCTTTTAAGTAAGTGGTAGCAAAGACATAGGCAAAAGCAAAGGCAAAGACATGGGCAAAAGCAAAGGCAAAGACATAGGCAGAGACATAAGCAACGGCATAGGCAAAGGCATAGGCGAGACATAGGCAGAGGCATAGGCAAGTCCAAGCACGCGGGGTGCAAACTGCAAGCAAACGCCCGTTGGTCGGCGTCCATGCACACAAGCAACGGCGTTTCGACAAATTTTGAGACGCATGTGTAACGGCGCCCTGAAAATTCCAGAAGCAGACCGAAGCGAGCAAGGGCAGACGAGCAGCGCGAAGCGCGCAGAGGCATGCAGGCAGCGCGAAGCCAACGCAGCAGAGAAACGCGAACGGATCGATGCAGGCGACAAGTCGCGAGCCGAACTAGGCGACAAGTCGCGTGCCGATCTAGGCATGCAGGGCGCCAGGCTAGGCAAAGCGACAAGTTCGCAAGCAGAGCCAAGCGAGCGACGCGACATGAGCCGAAGCATGCTCGACCGAGCATAGGCAGCGGCTTAAGGCAGCGACCGCGGGCAGCGCGGCCAGGCAGCGGACGGGAAGCGTCGAAATCAAAGCTGCAAAATTAGGCCACGACACAGAAGTTCAAGGCGAGTGAACGAGGCCGGACGCAACCGCTCCTAAAGGAAAACCACAATAGTAAAAGTGAAAAGTGAAATAAAAGACATACAGAAAAGGCAGGGGCACAAGCATGGAAAAGCCCGGTAGGGAAAAGTGTAGGGTAGACAAGTGAATAATATTATAATAAGGAAAGCAAAAACTTGTGAAGAAAAGAAAGAATAAACAATGCGTAGGCATTTTAACTGAACTCGCGGTCAATATTTTAATTACTTTCTTTTTTAAACGTGTGAGCAGGGAATTTCGCGTGTGCGCCCACAATCGTCTGTGCTGTGCTCTGAGAGATCGCTAGTGGACAAGCAAATACTCGAACTTGTGTCCGGAAACGGGTTGCGGTGTGGTGCAATACCACCACTGAGCGACTTGTGGGAGCACAAGCAAGGGTGTTTGCGGTCACGGGCGTCTCATAATGGCGAAAGCGGCCGGTCGTGCGCGGGCCGTAAGTGAACGTTAGTTGGCAAAGTGGGTACAAGAGCGTGTTCTAACGGGTTGCGGTGTGGTGCAATACAACACCGGGCGACCTGCGGGAATATAAGTGAAAGTACCTGCGGTCACGGGCGTCCCGTACGGTGAACGACCAGTCGCGGGGCGGGTCGTGAGTGAAACGATAGTTGACACGGGGTACACGAGCGTGCCTTCACAAGTGCAGCGTGGTGCAATACACCACTGAGCGATTTGTGGGAGTGCAGGCGACAGTACCCGTCGTCACGAGTTTTCCCCACGACCTGCAGAAAAAATACCTTTCTGCGTAGTTCACGAGTACACGTAGAAGACGTGGACCACGTGTACGCGTGCAGAGGGTATGTTCGCTGTGCCCGACAACAGTCTCAGTCTCAGTCTTTTCTAATTTGCCAGAGACCCCTCCCCTTTCTTTCTAAACGTCTTAGTAGTCCTAGTTATTTATAAATTTTGCTGTAAAGACCCTGGCTAGACTGAGAAAACATCTTTACAACTTTAAACAAGAAAGCAAGGCTACCTTCGGCTAGCCAAAGTTTTTATACCCTTTTTTCCTATGCCAACTATATGTTATAGTGGTCCGATTTCGATAAAATTTTGACAGCACATTAAGAACGTAATAAGAATAAGATTTGCCAAATCTTGTTGCAATATCTTGAAAAACAACAAAAATCGGCCGATAGCTTCTATGACAGCTATACGATATATCGATCCGATCTGAAGAAGCTTGTGTTGTGCTAAGTTTCATGAAGATAGCTCAAAAACTGAGAGACTAGTTTGCGTTGCAACAGACGGACGGACGGACGGACGGACGGACAGACGGACATCCATTTTTCGACTCCTCTGGTGATGCTGATTCAGAATATATATACTTTATAGGGTCGGAGATGTCTCCTAAGGTGCGTTGCAAACTTAAGGCTAAAATTATTATACCCTAAAAAATTAGTACACACATAGAATTTAATATATACTATATGCATACACACATGCAAAAATAAATACACAAATAAAATTTAAAATATACTATACACTATACACAATTTACTACACACATACAAGACTAACACATCAAATTTAAAATATACTATACAAAAATAAGTACACGCATCAAATTTAAATATACTATATACCAGAGAACTGCAACACGCATGCATACACAACACTCAAAAATGAATGAGACTTTTGCCACTCGGTGTTCATTTTGCACAGGCCGCACATAGCAGAAGCCTCAAGCCACTTAAGCCTCTAAAAGCGGGAGACTCTAAAAGCAAGAGACGCAAAAGGCAGGAGACGCAAAAGTACGTTTTGGCAAAAAACACTTGTAGTGCTGGTACGTTTTGGCAAAAAACACTTGTAGTGCAAGAACATTTTGGTAAAAAAGACAAGAGATGCTTGCCCAAAGGCTCGGTAGGTATAGACAACAGCATAAGGGTCGGGGCATACAAATTTGTTCGAGAACGTTCGGTTTTCCCTTTCTGCTAGTGCGTTTTTGGGTTACCTCTCTACTTCTGTTCTATTAATAGACACATAAGTAGGTATAGAAAAAAACAAGTGGGTAAGGCTATAGTCGGGCGCCCGACAGTAAGATACCCTTCTCCCAATTTTCTAAATTCGTTACAAACGTTCATTATTTTCCGACCATACGCTAAATACTAAGTACTCCGTCTGTCTGCTTGAGACAACAGATCTCAACTACTAAAAAAGCTAGAGAGACCAAATTTGGTATGAAGGTTCCAATATATCCGGGGCAGATGTAGTTTATGTCAAATCGTTAATTTACGATTATTAAGCAAAGTATTGAACTTATAAAGTTCTGCTTTGGTATGCCCATATCCTCCAAATGACAATCCGATCGGACTATTAACACAGAAGTTATTAAAGTCAACGTTGTCAGTACAAATGTTCGGTACGAGCAGCAGCCTGCCTGCTGCTTTGAGCAGTTGACGTGTCGCTTTACTCTTTACGCGCGTCGCTGTGTGAGTGTAAGTGAGTAATCTATATGTAGTAGAAGAATTTGTGCAGTTTTTTTGTAACGGATTAAAAAATTAAGAGAAAGGTTTCTTACTGTCGGGAGCCCGACTGTAGCCTTACCTACTTGTTTGGCATATAAAAGGTGGGGAGCTAACTTTTCTTTGTACTAAAAAACAGCGAGCACAACAATACCCAAAACTGCATTTACAGTAGAGGGAGTTCATTACGAGTTCATTAGAAAGACAATTTACTCTTTTCTCGGTCTGTTAGGCTACAATAGGAAGTTTATTAAAGATTTTGCAAGACTCACCCAACAACACCATTGTAGATACCAAGAAGATTGTCTACAACGAGGTTTGCCAAATTGCCTTTATTATGGGTCTGAGAGAACCTCTCAAGACTTTTGTCAGGCTAAAATTCCCTACTACAATCGAACAGGCATACGAACAATGCCAAATAGAGCATACTTTTTGTAAGGCACAACACAACCGATTCGCCGGAACGGAACAGAAATCCAACGAATCAGGTGGTAGGAGCCACCGAAATAGTAATGACAATAATATCCGTAGCGGACGTAATGACCGAAATGACCATAGGGAACCGTATTCTAATTCTTACTAGAATAGACAGTCTAATTCGTACAATCGTACACCCCAACCCGGCAATAATGGTAGAAGAGGACCCACAACCCAATTTGAATTTGAAGCCCAGCAACGTATAGTTCTTCGCTCCCTTTCATAAAAATCAAACTTTCAAAGACAAACCTTAAACACTCCTTTATTGACCCAAAATATGTCGATTCTAAACATTGTGTTACTTTAAAAATGCCTAAAACACTTAAAACGGCATGTTAAAGTTTTACAATCAATCAACTACCCCATTCCCACTAGAATTCCAAATCACGGGCGAAATAAGTATTCCACTCAAATAAATTCCCGTCTTATTTTGACGGCTTGTTAAGAATGGACTTATTATCCTACTTAAAAACAGAAATAGATTTACCCAACCTGAAACTAAAAACTCCAAATACCACTATACCCATAATAACTTAACTTCGAACATATTTAATATCTCTGGACATACGAAAACTGTTTTGCCACTACCAGTGGAAACCAAACAGGGCGACTTCTACTTCAATTCAATTACAATCAACAATGACTTAATAATATCAGATGGTATTTATAACTCTAAAAACAATACTGCTAATTTCGTAATTACAAACTTTGGCGAGATAGATCAGTTGTTGTACCTCGAGAACCCAATAGAAGGCATACCATGCTCCACAGCCGATAGCGTTGAACTCTTCAGTATCACGACAGACACCCCACAAACCCAAGACTCCACAACATCTTTACAAGACCTCTATGTCACACACTTCTCCCTTGAAGAGAAACAAGGAATACTTTCACTTTGCAAAAGTATTTAGATATCTTCTTTAACGAAGACAAACCACTTACCTTCACCAACAAGATCACACACACAATTGAAATCACGGACCATATCTCATTCACACAAAATCTTATAGGTATCCTTACATCCATAAAGAGAAAGTTAAAGAACAAATAGGGTCAGGATATCATTAAATCTAGCTATTCTCCGTGAAGCCTCCCGTTTGGGTTGTTCCCAAAAAGGCCACTCCTACGGGAGAACAAAAATGGCGTCTCGTTATCGATTATAGAAAACTTAATGGAAAAAACTATATCCGGTAGATCTTAGACAGATTGGGCAGAGGCAAATTCTTCTCCACACTTGACTTGGGAAGTGGATTCCATCAAATAGAAATGAATTCTGATGATATACCCAAAACTGCATTTACCGTAGAGGGAGGTCATTACGAGTTCATTAGAAAGACAATTTACTCTTTTCTCGGTCTGTTAGGCTACTATAGGAAGTTTATTAAAGATTTTGCAAGACTCACCCAACAACCAATTTAAAGAGGCCTTCGAATCTTCTAAAACTTTACTTTCTATTGATCCAATTCTTCAATACGCGGACTTTTCGAAATCTGACCACGGACGCAAGGTCACAGGGACGTACACAGTGATAAACCCGTTTGTTTTGCTAGTTGGACCCTGTTAAATGCGAAAACAAATTATTCCACAATTGAGAAGGAAATGCTTCAGACCGCAGCTTTTTGGCAATAGATTCACCATAGTCACTGATCATAAACCATTGACTTGGTTAATGAATTTTAAACAACTAAATTCGAAAATAATTCGATGGAGACTCCAGCTCTAAGAGTACGATTTCGAAGTCATGTATTAAAACGCTACGCCCTCAGTCAACCAGAGGTCTCTATCAACTGTAACGAAGCACTACTGACTCCTCAAACTATTTGTCCCATGTCATAGAAAACCCCTTAATGACTTTAATATTCAGCTCCTTTTCAAAATAACCCCAAAAACAAATTATACCACACTAACCCCGTTTAAACACAAGCTCAGGAGGGAATTCTGTAAATCCGACTTTCAATATGAGGACTCAACATTCTTAGGCAGTCGTTAAAACCAAATAAGACATGTGCTGCATTTGTCTCCGATCATGTTTTTTAAAAGATAGAAGAAGCTTACCAAACCTACTTTTCGGCCAGCCTACCTGAAATAACTTATAATACGGAGATTCAAAAATTTAGAACTAACTACCACTGTAATAGTAACGATCAAGGGATCGATGAGACATATTTGCATATAAAACGACAACAGTTCTTTCCACAAATGAAAGAAAGAATAACTCAGTTAATTAGGTAATGCGAAACATGCTTTTAATTAATATATGACAGACAGCCCCAGAAGGTCACCAACCAGATACCCGAATTACCTCAAAACCGTTGGACATTCTGCATATAGATATATACACCATTAACAAAAATTAAAACCTTATTATTATCGATTCATTTTCCAAGTTTTCGGCCGCTTACCCTATAGCTAATAGGAATTGCATTAACGTAGTTAAAGCCTTAAAACATTTCATTTCCCAAATTGGAATACCCAAAAAGTTAATTTATGATCATCAAGGAGCAGAATTCGCTAGTGATATGTTCAGAAAGTTTTGTACTCAATTTAATATTGACCTACACGTTACATATTTTCAACAAACGTCTAGTAACTCTCCCGTTGAACGGCTTCACTCAACATTGACGGAGATTTGTAGGATAATACTCGATACTAGAAAAAAACAAAAACTGAAAGAGGAACATGGCGAGATAATGTCCGAAACCCTAATTACTTACAATAACGCTATTCATTCCGCTACTAAACATACCCCTTTTGAACAATTTAACGGACGTACCCGCATATTTAACCAGGCAATCAAATTCAATAGCGAACATGCTTACCGGACGAAATCAAACAAATTTCGTGAAAAATTGTATTCCCTCATGACCGAAAAACTATCAAATGACGTAGTCAAAAGAACTCTAAAACTAAATGAGAACCGAACAGACCCCATAGACCGATTACTTAAATGATAGCACCCCTATAGCCAGGTTAGAACTAGAAAAAGCCCTTCTAATTGAGAGATACAAAATAATTAGTCATATAATTAACTTACAAGACTACAGCAGATGTATGGAACAATTTCATCTGACCATTAATAGATCTCACCCCGACACCACTTTGGCAGACTCTGTCATTTTTTTAAAAGCCAAACTAACCCAAGCCCAAGTAAAGCTCAAAGCCCTTAATAGAAATAGACGTGGCTTGGTTAACGAATTAGGTAGTCTAGTAAAGGTTGTTACCGGCCATATGGATGCCAACGACGATAAAGAGATACACGAAGCACAAGACAATTTCCAAAGACAAGAAATGTTTAACAATGAAATATTAATTTATTTATTTAACGTCAACTAAGGCAGTCGACTTGAAATTAAAATTAATTTTTATTCTTAAATTAGAATTAGACATAATTAAAATTAAAAAAGAAAATAATTAAAGTTTAAAATTTTAATTTTAAAATTGAATTTTATTAAAAAAGTATAAATTAATTAGGAATATATTTATATTTTAAAATTTAGGCTCGGAAATATAAAAATCGAATTACCGAGCCAGCATTTGCTGCAAAGGATTGGGGAAATCCCAGTTAAACCCAATCAGATCGAAAGATTAGTATTACTTGTAAGGATGTATAGTTAATTGTTGTTAGGAGAAAAAGTAAGGTAGTTTAATAGAGATAATTTAAAAGATAAGATGGAGGATTCCGTGTTGATTATTCTAAAAAGCTTATTGTAATCAGCACAGAGAGCTCTTAAAGAATCATACAAGCTATAGTTATTAGAACAAAAGCCCAACAAAAGTGGTAAAAAATTTCGTGTAACCCTAGAAGGAACACAAAATTTTAGTTGGTTATAAGCAGGAAAGGAGACTCGATGTCGTATTTAATTAGTTTTATTATAACCATAACACCCAGCATAATACGACGGTTAGTTAAGGAGGGTAGGTTAATTAGCAGGAGTATACTTAAGTAAGGTGGTAAATCTACGTTCGAAACCCAGTTAAAGCGACGCAAAGCAAAGAGGAAACATTTTTTTTTGGACAGACTCAATTCTATCTTGATGGAGCTGGTATTAAGGAGACCATACACAAGATCCATATTCCAAAATCGGGCGAACAAGAGAAGTAAATAACAAATTTGTCGTAGAAGAGTCTAGGAATTCTTAGCCCATCTGTTAATGAAGCCAAGATCCCGATACGCCTTGACAATGTGTGTTATATGACAATCAAATTTCAACTTATGATCAAAAAGAATTCCAAGATCAATTACCTCAAAAACTCTGTGAAGTGGAAATTGATCAAGGGTATAGTTGACAACGTGAGAATTACTTCTACAAAAAGGCATGACCTTGCACTTCCAACAGTTTAAGTATAGCAAATTACGGCTACACCAATTAAAAAATTAGTCAATATCAACTTGAAGTGAATTAGCGGTCAGTTTATTGTATGTTAAGCAAAGTTTGACATCCTCAGCATACATTAGAATTTTAGAAAAGTGTAGAACATAGGGAAGATCGTTTAAAAATAGGTTAAAGAGTAAAGGAAGTAAGCTATTGGAAAAAAATCTAAGTACGCATTCTGGTACTCCGTCAGTGCCGGGAGAGAAGATTGGATTAATAGAGCAGAGATTAGTCTGTAATGATTCTTCATCGATCATAGCACAAGAAATGAAATTTGATCTCGGATATGGAAGATTATTGTTGAAGTTAGTAGAGAAATAAAAAGATTGAAAAAAGTATGCAAACAGATCAGCAGCGTCTTGATCACTGGTTGCTTTCTTGTTGTCATATATAAAACAAGTCGGAGAGGCTACAGTCGAGCACGCCCGACTGTGGTATACCCGCTACCACCATGCGAAAAAAACACGTCTCACAGTCTCAAATTTGTTTTGACTTTGAAAGTTGCACGTTGTTGCCGCATTGCTTTCAGTGCTTTCCAATTAGAACTCATCAGAGGGCTTTTAATTATGAATGTGTAAAAGAGACGCCTATATAATGCTTCACATATTTATTGAGAAATTTAATAATCCAACCAGATTTGTCGTTTATGTTGTTATGAAAAATATGACTAAATAATCTAAGTTTCTATAAATAAAGTAAAAAATTCGTAAACATTGATTTTAAACAAACCCAACGCAGCAAAAAACAAGTCGGAAAGGCTACAGTCACGCGGTGACTGTAAGAGGCCATGGATTTTCAGTTTTTTTTTATATACCATAAAAAATATATATTGAAATAAAATGTTTAATATAATAAATACAAAAATTAAAATAACGAAAAAGCCAGAGTCAATAGCATAAGTTAGAACGAGAGAGAGATATGTGAATTTTTGGCGCGTGCCAATATTCGTTACATACACACACAGCAGCGTCAACTGCTTCTTCTTTAATTTAGACGTCCGTTAACAATTACACAGACCTGCCTCAAGTTTTGTGTATTGCCTCACACGCATATATATATGCATGCTTCGTGTGCATGTATTCTATGCATGCACGCATAAGTACAGCATGCAAAACATCTTAAAAGGCAAAATGTAACACTTAATATCTAAATTATTAGATAAATATAAATAATTAAAAAATGCATATTCTTTATAAATATAAATGTAAACAAATATGAAATACAGCACTAAAACAATTAAAATAGCTAAATTCTCTTTTCGCCGTGGGGAATCGAACCCTGGCCGTTTGCATAGGTGATCGATATCCTAACAACTAGACCACCGTCACTGCGCTCCGCGCCCGTTAAAATTGCATTTTTAGACCAGTTGCTCAAAAATGTCAAATATGTCATGTATAACAATAACACTACCACAAGATTAAATGACCACAATAAAGCCAAATGTTATTTAATTATATTCAATAAGATTATTTGTTGAAATTTGATAAATGAAATCAAATTTTATAATTATGAAAAAAAAAATAAAATATTAACTACTAAATAGTGAAATAGTAAAAATAAAATCAAACCGCCTTCCCGAAGGATCGAACCTCTATCCCTTTGCTTGATTGCCGGCTGCTCTACACATTTGACTATCGCTGCACTTATTCGATGTGCGGCTAAGTTACTATTTCGATCTCATACATGAACATAACCATTTTCGCATTAAAAAGATCGAAAAAGCACGTGGCTGGCAGCAGCTTGCAGGCAAGGCATCAAAAATCTATAGAAAATGTTAACTCACGTAACTTCTATGTCTATTAGCCGATCGGGTTGCAATTTATAGAATAGGTTCACAATGCATTTATCTATATGTATGCCAAAGCATAAAGTTTAGACTTCAATACTTTGCTTAATAATCACAAATTACTGATTTGCGGGGGCGGTGGGCGAAATTTGAAAACGACGTTTACTGCCTAGGATATACAGTAATCTTCATGCCAAATTTGGAGGGTCTAGCTTTCTTAATAGCTGAGAATCAGACACTCATACAGACGGACAGACGGACAGACAGACATGGCTAGATCGACTCGGCTAGTGATCCTGAGCAAGAATATATATACTTTATGGGGTCGCAGATGTCTCCTTCTGCCTGTTACGCACATTCCGACAAACCTAATAGACCATGTATTTTTGTTTAAATCCATGGCCTATAAAAGAACGGAAAAAGAAAACAAAAAAATATTTACCGACGTGAGGTCTTGAAAACTCGGCCTACGCAGCCAGGTACTATAACAGCTCTATCATTAGCGCATTCTAAATTTCATCGGTAAAGCTTAAAAAAAAACCATCCATATAAAACTCGCAATCGCACCGGGTTGAACTAGAACCCGTACCCTTCTGCACACAATCGGCGACCACATTTACTTAGCCACTGCATCTATCACGCAATTACCAAAAAATTGTAATGATGATCAGTGCAAATAATTTTGGTACTTAAATTTGAAAAAAAAAAGTGCTTGTTGCCGGAGTTGAACCTGGATCTTGCATATCTAACTGTTGGTTATTTCAGATAATAAAACACACGCGCAATGTTGAATTGTGAACGTTTAATGAAGAACTGACTTCAGTAAGTGTACATAAGAATGTGTAGTAAAAGCATAAGAGATTACAATGTTGCCAGATAGTTGGTATGAAGCTTACAAACAAAAGATACTCGATATTCATCATAATCGATATTCAACACTTCCTCTGAAGCTACATACATTTATTTTATTTTAATCCAAGATATTTGATTAATTCATAATGTTTTTGCTTTCCTAAGCCTTTTCTGAAGATATCAGCAACATTTTCATTAGTTGATACATATTTTAATTCAATTTCTTTATTTTTGACTTTCACTCTTACGAAATGATACTTAATATCTATGTGTTTAGTGCGCTTGTGAAGTACAGGGGTTTTAGGGATATGCTGCGCTCTAATGTTGTCACCTAATAAGACAATTTTATCCTGATCCAAACAGCCAATTTCTTTTAGCAATTTGCGAAGATAAACGGCTTCTTTGGCAGCAGTTGACAAAGCGATATACTCAGCTTCAATGCTGCTTTGGGCAACTACTCCTTGTTATTAAGATGCCCAGGAAAAAGCTCTGCCGCCCAACATAAACGCATATCCTGAATACGATTTCCTATCATTCCGATCATTTGCCCAATCAGCATCAGCAAAGCCTTTTACTGAATCTCCGGTTCTGTGATATGTGATGCTTGGCTGCAGTTTGGTGCTCGACGTGTGGATTCGTGTTCCGTTGAGATAACTTGCAAACGGAGTGCAATATATCAGGTCGACTCAACACTGCTATAACATAAGGGAACCTATAAGCGATTGATATTTACCTTGACGCAATCGTCATCTTGGCAGATCGGCAGTTCTGCATCCCATAAGTGGCTAATAAAGATTCTATGTACTTCGTTTGCGATATGGTTACAGGTCCTCGTTCAACATTTCGCTTAACTTCCATTCCAAGGAAGTATTTTTGGTGGCCGCTGTCATGTGTCTCGAACTTGTCAGCAATCTTTCTTTTGATTATATTGTAGCGACAACTCTAACCAATACGATTGTTTTATCGATATGAACGGTACGAGGAGTACGATCTCTTATTTTGTAACGGATTATTCAGCCATTGAAGAGAATAAAAAATACACGTTTTGTTAAAAGATATACTTTGTCATATAAAATAAATATAATATCGCATCGCGATAACTGGTGACCCCGACGTGATCTTAGGCTTCGCAAATCACAAAATTAAATCAATTCGACTAAAGAGTCGAAGAGTTGGTCACAAATACATTTGCACGAGGCTCACGCGAATTTCACAACGACGCAAATTATTTCATCATGGCAAGTACTTCGCAAAACGCATCTGACAACAATTCGGCTGACGGTGCGTCCTCGACTGTACCACATGCAGTGGTGCAAACAGAGGTCAAGGCCCGAGCGTCCCTAGATTTGGTTTGCCCAAATTGAGGCGCAATTTTGCGTGTCGGGAATTACCTCGGATTTGACAAAATTCAACACCTTGGTGGCGTCGATGGAGTCGCGTATAATTGCACAAGTCACTGACGCAATTTTATACCCACCCCCGTCGGACTTATATATGAACTTAAAACGCTGGATCATGGAGCAATTTGGAGAAAATGAGCACACAAAAATGCAGAAACTGCTCTCGGGCTTAGAATTGGGCGATCGCCGCCCATCACAGCTACTAAATGAGCTCCGCAACTTAGCCAACGGTCGGATGAATGACGATCTCCTGAAGTCCCTATGGATGCAGCGCTTGCCGCAAAACGTACGCGCCATTTTGCAGACATCGAATGAAGACTTGCAAGGTGTGGCAAAACTGGCTGACAGAGTGCTTGAGGTCACGGGACGCGAGCAGCTCTACATGACCACAACTACACCAGCTGATTCTGTGGAAGAAATAGTAGATCGCCTGGCCAAATTGGAGAAGCGCTTCCATTCTCGGTCACGTTCAAAAGAACGATCTAAGTCGCCATCTCTGTGTTGGTATCACACAAAATTTGGCAGGAAAGCAACTAAATGCAAGCCGCCCTGCTCTTTTGTCCCCAATGCAAAAAACTAGAAGCCTCTCCTGCGCCATCGCCCGCCGAAGCAGGAGATTCGTGTCGTGTGGCAAGAATCACAGTATACGACAAGGGCACACAATGTAATTTTTTAATCGACACAGGCGCTGACATCTCAGTTTTACCAGCGCACCCAAGGGACAAACTAAACATCGAAAAAAACTTTAGCTTAGTTGCAGCAAATGGCACACCTATCAAAACGTTTGGTGAGAAACGCCTTAAGCTATCACTCGGTCTCCGCCGAGACTTTCTGTGGACTTTTGTACTGGCTGACGTAGCCTCGCCAATCATCGGGTCCGACTTTCTTGGTCATTATGACCTACTAGTCGACTCAAAGCGACGTGCTTTGATTGACGCACAAGCACCTCAGAAGTTGCAGAAGAAAACTTCAATTATGAAGAAAGATACATCCGTATTTCGCGTCTTAAGCAACGATGTCGCCAGCCTGCTTAACCAATTCAAGCAACTGGTAATTCAAAATCACAACACGCAGCCGTCTCCCTCAAATGTAACTCATCTCATCGAGACCAGCGGCACTGCGATTTTTTCACGGCCACGCAGACTATCAGGCGAAAAGCTCGCCGCAGCCAAAAAAGAATTTGCATACATGGTCAAATAAGGAATTTGTCGGCCATCCTGCAGCAACTGGGCGAGCCGGCTTCACATGGTGCAGAAAACCAACGGCGAATGGAGACCTTGTGGGGACTTCAGAGCATTAAACGCGAAAACTGTACCCGATCGCTATCCGATCCCGTTTGTACATGACATCACCAACATACTGCACAACAAGCGCGTTTTCTCAGTCATCGACTTGCAGAAAGCTTATCATCATATAGCAATCGAGCCTAAGGACATTCCCAAGACGGCAATAGCGACTCCTTTTGGGTTATTCGAGTTCTGCTACATTTGCTTTTGGGCTTCGAAACGCTTCGCAAACATTCCGAAGGTTTTGCATTTGTATACATTGACGATATCTTGATCGCATCAACCAATACGGAGGAGCATGGACGACATTTGCGAACAGTTTTTGAACGCCTGCAAGAAAACAATTTAACCATCAACATCGGCAAGTGCCAATTCAGCATATCAGAAGTGCAGTTTTTGGGACACAAGATTGATGCAAGGGAAATCCTGCCGTCCGATTCCAGAGTTTCCACAACCTGGCACAACTAGCGAATTAAAGAAGTTTCTAGAAATGATTAACTACTATCGCCCATTTATCAAAAAGGCCGCTCACGTACAAGTCAGGCTGCAGGCGCTTATTAAAGGCAACAAGAAAAACGACAAAACTCCAGTCGATTGGACAACGGATTCATTGGACGCTTTCCAACAATGTAAAGATCAACTTGCAAACGCTACTCTGCTTGCTTTTCCGTCTCCAAAGGCAGTCTTCTCACTCAGCACAGACGCCTCAGATAAAGCCGTCGGCGCGGTAGGACATTAGCTAGTTGAAGGAAGGCTTCAACCCTTGGTATTCTTTTCAAAAAAAACTCAATCCTGCCCAATCGAGATATGGCACGTGTGATCGAGAATTACTCGCCATTTATTTGACTATCCAACACTTCAAACACATCCTCGAAGGAAGGCAATTTGTAGTTTATACGGATCACAAGCCGTTGATTTACGCGTTCTCTCAGAAATTGGAGAAAACACCCCCCAGACGAGGACGACACCTTGACTTCATCAGTCAATTCACCACAGATATTCGCCATGTTTGTGGGAGAGACAACGAGATTGCCGATTTGCTATCACGAATCAATGGAGTCGTCGAGGTAGATCTAGAAGCTATTGCCGAGAAGCAGAAGACCGACTTGGAACTTCAAAAACACATCATTACAGCTTAAGAGTATCACGCCGCTGAACGGAAATTTTTCACTCTACTGCGAGATGTCGCACGGATGCGTCCAGATGGTAGAATTCGACCATTTGTTCAGGCTGCATTATGCAAGCAGGTAATGCAATGCATTCACTCCCTTTCTCACCCCGGCCGGAAGGCGACACAGAGACTCGTTTCAGAGAGGTTTGTGTGGACTTCGATGACAAAGGATGTTGGTAACTTCGTTCGTAGCTGTATACAATGTCAAAGGTGCAAAATTCAGCGCCATAACAAATCTGAGCTCGGCAGCTATGAACCAATAGACCAACGATTTGATCACATTAGCATAGACATCATCGGCCCATTGCCGGTCTCCCGAGGAAATCGCTATTGTCTCACCTGTGTCGACAGGTTCTCCAGATGGCCCACAGCATTTCCAATTCCTGACATTTCGGCGGAAACGATCGCAACAACACTACTGGAGGGTTGGATAGCTAACTTTGGCGTCCCGCTACACATCACTAGCGATCAGGGCAGGCAGTTTGAATCTGCAATCTTTACAAGCCTGATGCGCTTACTGGGCGTCAAACACTTCCGCACCACAGCTTACCACCCCCAAGCAAATGGTTTGGTAGAGCGTTGGCATCGCACACTCAAAGCTGTCATAAAATGCCATGAGACTAGCGATTGGTGCGGTGTTTTGCCTTTAGTACTGCTTGGACTTCGTGCTACGTGGAAGGAAGACTTAGGAGCTTCCCCGGCCGAAATGTTGTTTGGATCGCAACTTCGACTTCCCGTGTTACGAAGGGGAGCAGCCATCCGGATGAATCCGAATTTATCAAACTGTTGCGGAAAAAAATGCAATCATTAAGGCCGTCTTATGCATCGGTTCACGGAAACAAGGAATCGTTTGTGCAGGCAGAAATCAGCAAAGCCTCACACGTTTTCGTGCGCGTGGATCGCGTGCGGGCTCCGTTATAACCGCTGTATGACGGCCCGTACGCCGTGTTAGAAAGGCAAAGCAAATTCTTTTTAATTCAAATGGGCAACCGTAACGTCAAGGTTTCTATCGACCGACTCAAGGCCGCCTTTCTGGACGCATCAAATGTGACGGCGCCGCCTACAATAACTGACGAAGATGCCTGGAATCGAGAGAAATTCGAGCAAGAAGACCAACAGCAGCAGAAAGAACAAACAACGAGAACTGGACGCACAGTAAAATGTCCAGCAAGATTTTTATAGGTTCCCATATAGCGGGGGAGTCCTGTAGCGACAACTCTAACCAATACGATTGTTTTATCGATAGGAACGGTACGAGGAGGACGATCTCTAATTTTGTAACGGATTATTCAACCATTGAAGAGAATAAAAAATACACGTTTTGTTAAAAGATATACTTTGTCATATAAAATAAGTCTCTCTCGGTAGGACAAAGGATATGATGAAATAAGTAAGTCATCTAAGTAAACTGCAATGTACTTTTGCTCTGTAAGATGTACGTAAAGACACGGCTCGGTTTTACATCTTTTGAAATCTAAACTTATCAAAACCTCATCCAGTGTATTATTCTAGGATCGTTCAGATTGTTTTAGGCCATAGATTGCCTTTTGCAGCTTCAATACTTTCGTTGGGTGATCCTCGTCAACAAAGTTCTCCGGCTGCTTCATGTAAACCGTTTCTCCCAAAGTACTGTTTAAGTATGCATTAGAGATGTCCACTTAGTGCATACATAGCTCCTTCTCTCTCTTCGTAACGTATTACTGGAGAGAATGTTTCCAAGTAATTGACACCAAACTGCTGCCCGCATCCTTTGGCAACTAGTCTAGACTTGAATCGCTCGATTTCGCCATCTTTGTTTCGTTTTATACACCCATTTTGATGCAATGGCCTTTTGCTTAGGAGGTAGGTCCACCATTTCCCATGTGTCGTTCTTTCTTAAAGCATCCATTTCCTTTTGCATCGAATCTTGCCAGTTACGAACATACTGACTGCTCAACGCTTCTGCAACTGATTTCGGTGTTGCAATGTCATCCGAGCTATCCAGGTATCTTAGTACATTGTACTGTTTACGGGGCCTGCCGCGTTGGCCTGTCCGTAGAATTCTTGGTCTTCCTCGTCATTGGCGCTGACAAACTCTTCCCCTTCTTCATCTGAGTCACTGCGCTCCGTGTCCTGTATCTCTTGATTAACCGGCTCCGGCTGTAAGACTTCGACAGGTGGCTCGAGACGAATAATGTTTGTCGCAAAATCAATTCTTGTATTCTGTGCAGCTGACTTAAACTCACCCTCTAAGAATTTTACGTCACGACTTACCACTACTGACCGTTTTTCGGGATCGTAGAGACAAACACATACTCGCTTCCTTTTGCCTAAAAGTTCCCCTTCTTTGGTTTTTCCAGTGCAAAAACGCGTGATCCAAAGGTGAGAAAATGCTTTACAGATGGCCTTCGCCCTTTCCTTAACTCAAAGGGAGTCCCTCCGTTGAGAACTTTAGTTGGACATCTATTACGCAAATAAGCTGCGGTTTGCACAGCATCTGCCCACAGAAATTCCGGTAAATTTGCGTGAATTAGAAGACTTTTTGCCATTTCTATTAACGTGCGATTTGCTCGCTCTGCAATACCATTTTGCTGCGGCGTGTAAGGAACCGTCAATTGTCTTTGAATTCCGCACTTTTCCAAAAATTCGTCAAATTGTTTGTTTTTATATTCGGTGCCGTTGTCACTACGCAATACCTTTATTTTCTTATTTGTTTGAAATTCAACATAATTTTTGAAAAGCTTGAATTTTTCAAACACTTCATTCTTCGGGCGCATAAAGTAAACAAAGTTCTTTCTTGTGTAATCATCGATAAAACTAACCACATATCGATTTCCAGGCCCGCAAACGTCGCTATGAACTAGTTCAAGAACACTTTTTGTTATTCGTTCCGCCTTTTGTGGGAATGGCAACCCACATATTTTTGCCTTATTGCAAGTGTCACAATTTGTTTTAATATTAACGTTTTTAATATTCAATACATGCACAAGCTTTTTCTCACTTAAGTCTTTCAAATTTTTGAAATTTAAATGGCCAAACCGATTTTGCCATATTGATACCCATGATGAATCTTGAGAGATATGCAATTCATTGTGTTCAAATTTATTTTCGTATACATATAAATTGTTTTCTTGCTTTGCGCGTAACACAATTTCACTACTATTGTTGCATATTACTGCTCCGTTATTTTCAAATTTCGTATGGTGACCGTATTTTGCTGCTTTGCTTATCGATACAAAGTTCATGTTTAACGATGGGACATACAGAACGTCTCTCAATGTTATTTGCCGATTTTCAGTATGCAAAGTCACAGTTCCTACACCAGGCGACTCAACAGATTTATCTGCTGCTAATATGATCGTGGTATTATTTTCACTTATATTTGAAAATTTAGTTTTGTCACAACACATATGTGAAGTAGCGCCACTGTCAAAGCACCACTTATTTGTTCTGTCTTTAACAACACTGCTATGCATTAAAAAATTCGATTGTTCGTTCTCATTTTCATTTTTCTCTTCTTTATTTTTGTTTCTGCATTCACTCGCGCTATGATCCGGTTTTTGGCAATTGTAGCATTTTCCTTTAAACTTATCTTTGTCTCTTTGCCGATTGTCCTTCTGCTTACTGTTGTTCTGCTTTGTGTGTGTATACACAGCTTCAGCTTCTTCTAGTTTCTCTTCTTTTCTGGCGCCTTCTTCGAGGAATTTGATTTTTACCGTTTCAAATGGCGGCATCTCGTCGCGTGTTTCTATTGCGACTACAAAATTTTCCCAAGAATCAGGCAAACTAGACAAAAACATTATAACCTTCAATTCGTCTTCCAAAGTTATTGCAAGCTCTGCCAATTTATCAGTTATGTTTACAAACGAATTAACATACTGAGACGCAGTATCCCCAGATTGCATTTTCAATCTCACTAGTTTTTGATACAACTGAGTTTTTCTAATTGGTCCCGCCGGCATATGAATGCTGCGCAACTTCTTCCATGCTTCTGCCGATGTTGTGCACGACTTTATGTGCAACAATTCCGTGGGCTTAACATTCAATATTAAACTAGCTAAAGCTTTTTGATCAATTGTTTCCCATCGCGCCGCCTGCGATGCTTCCTCGGGTTTGATTTGTTTTTCGCACACAACATTCCACAAATCCGATGTAATTAATAAGCTTCGCTTCATCAAGTTTTTGGATTGACATACTCATTGCGAATTCTTCTCTGACGTTTTCTAGTCTTTTTCACAATTCAAGAGGGATCTGGGCCCATAAACTTTGTTGGTTATTTCAGATAATAAAACACACGCGCAATGTTGAATTGTGAACGTTTAATGAAGAACTGACTTCAGTAAGTGTACATAAGAATGTGTAGTAAAAGCATAAGAGATTACAATGTTGCCAGATAGTTGGTATGAAGCTTACAAATAAAAGATACTCGATATTCATCATAATCGATATTCAACACACAACACTTAATAGTTTACTAGAATCGTGTGTTTCATTATCTGAAATAACCAACAAAGGTTATGGGCCCAGATCCCTCGTGAATTGTGAAAAAGACTAGAAAACGTCAGAGAAGAATTCGCAATGAGTATGTCAACCCAAATAGAAAAACTCGATGAAGGGAATTATGACATGTGGAGTTTGTCTATGCGAAGCTTATTAATTACATCGGATTTGTGGAATGTTGTGTGCGAAAAACAAATCAAACCCGAGGAAGCATCGCAGGCGGCGCGATGGGAAACAATTGATCAAAAAGCTTTAGCTAGTTTAATATTGAATGTTAAGCCCACGCAGTTGATGCACATAAAGTCGTGCACAACATCGGCAGAAGCATGGAAGAAGTTGCGCAGCATTCATATGCCGGCGGGACCAATCAGAAAAACTCAGTTGTATCAAAAACTAGTGAGATTGAAAATGCAATCTGGGGATACTGCGTCTCAGTATATTAATTCATTTGTAAACATAACTGATAAATTGGCAGAGCTTGCAATAACTTTGGAAGACGAATTGAAGGTTATAATGTTTTTGTCTAGTTTGCCTGATTCTTGGGAAAATTTTGTAGTCGCAATAGAAACACGCGTCGAGATGCCGCCATTTAAAACGGTAAAAATCAAATTCCCCGAAGAAGGCACCAGAAAAGAAGAGAAACTAGAAGAAGCAGAAGCTGTGTACACACACACAAAGCAGAACAACAGTAAGCAGAAGGACAATCGCCAAAAAGACAAAGATAAGTTTAAAGGAAAATGCTACAATTGCCAAAAAAAGGGCCATCGCGCGAGTGAATGCAGAAACAAAATTAAAGAAGAGAAAAAAGAAAAGGAGAATGAACAATAGAATTTTTAATGCATAGCAGTGTTGTTAAAGACAGAAAAAATATGTGGTGCCTTGACAGTGGCGCTACTTCACATATGTGTTGTGACAAAACTAAATTTTCAAATATAAGTGAAAATAATACCACGATCATGTTAGCAGCAGATAAATCTATTGAGTCGCCTGGTGTAGGAACTGTGATTTTGCATACTGAAAATCGGCAAATAACAATGAGAGACGTTCTCTATGTCCCATCATTAAACATGAACTTTGTATCGATAAGCAAAGCAGCAAAATACGGTCACCATACGAAATTTGAAAATAACGGAGCAGTAATATGCAAGTGGTGCAATTGTGTTACGCGCAAAGCAAGAAAACAATTTATATGTATACGAAAATAAATTTGAACACAATGAATTGCATATCTCTCAAGATTCATCATGGGTATCAATATGGCATAATCGGTTTGGCCATTTAAATTTCAAAAATTTTAAAGACTTAAGTGAGAAAAAGCTTGTGCATGGATTGAATATTAAAAACGTTAATTGTAGTCGCCGGGCTTATCGGCAATGAATATGTATATTAAAAGGCACAGCTTTAAATATTATAATCACTTTTTATTAAATTAAGTTCTTTTCCTTGTGCACGGGCGCAGCGTCAGGTTAAGAATGACATGTTCGCTAACATCAGCTTTTAATGTTAAGCTGTGTCCGTATACATGTGAATGGCAATGTACAACACTAGAGCTAGACCGGCACACTACAGTTCGGCCGTCCTGACTCTCAAATTGCCCTCAATTTGCCGACAGTATTAACTAATTTAAGGTATACAATATTTTCTAAGTAAAAAAAATTCTATAATACAAAATCTTATTCTAGATACTCAACATCAGTGTACAAAGGTTCAATTTCTAATCTTATCAGTGTTTCTTCAGGATTCTCATCAATAATTAAATCCGCAGATTCTGACACCCATTTTTTAAGTTTACTAGCCTCGAGTATTCCATTATACGGCATTTGCGTAATTTGACAACCATCCACATCACGCACTACATATCGGTCATGGGGCAATACTTTATCAATAACATATGGCCCACGATATTTCGGTTCTAATTTTTTGTTCATTCCTGGAGTTGTGCTGATATGTCTTATTGCAACGTACTCCCCTTTTTCAAAGGTTTCCGCAGGTGAATTATACTTCAGAAACTGAGTCATATTTTGCTCTTGTGATTTTAAAATATTCTTCGACGCTTGTTCCCTAACCTTTTCAAGGTCCCGATCAACCACACTATTTCGTTCATCAAGATGTTCAGCAAGTTCATCAATTATATTGCCGCGTTGTGCTATTCCAAACAAAAGTACTGAAGGTGTAAATTTAGTCGTAGTTTGAATTGTATTGTTTAAAATATATTCTGTGTTTCTTATCGTTTCTGTCCAGTCTAAATGATTCGCACTGTCACACAATTTCCCCATCATAGGCGTAAGTACACGATTAATACGCTCTACTTGCCCATTTGCTTGTGGCGAACTAGTGGCATTCAGGATATGCTGAATATTTCTCTCTTTTAAGAACTTTTCAAATTCTTCTGAAGTAAATGAGGTTCCACGGTCACTTATTAACCGACGGGGGCGACTATAATGGTCAAAGTAATGCTGAAGGGCTACACAAGACTTTTTAGAACTTGTTGAATTTGTCGGGTATAATTTAACAAATTTTGTGATCGCATCAATAATAACTAGCAAATGTTTCTTTTTCGACAAAAGGGAAGGCAGAGGGCCTAAATGGTCAATATGAATCGTATCAAAAGGCACAGGTAGCTTCGGGATACTGTACATATTACGTTTATTCGTGCGCGCTGGGGCTGAATATACTATACACTTTAAACAGTTACGTATGAAATTATGTACACGTGTCTTCATCAATGGGAACCAATAATGTTTCTTAATTTCCGCACAACACTTATCAACCCCTAAATGAGCGATTTTTTCATGCGTCCATCGAATCAGATTATTGATCATCTCTTTGGGCACATATATTCGTCTTTTACCCGAAGGCGATTTTTGATACACTACCTCACCACTCAGTTCATAATCATCATTATCCGCTGTTTCTAATTACTCTCTAAGGTCACAGATTTCTTTGTCCCGGCTTTGTGCCACCCGAAGTTGGAAGTCTATATCTAAGTCACTAACCGCACCCACATGCTCTATTCGGCTAAGTGCATCTACATGGCTCATAAGTTTCCCAGGCCGATGTTGTATCGTGTAATTGAACTTCTCGAATGATAATGCCCAACGCTCAATTTTGTCTGATCCATTTTCATTGGCCAAGGTTCGTGCTAACGCATCACAATCAGTTATAATCTTAAAGGGTCTGCGATCTAAGTAAGTACGGAAGCGCCGAAGGGCATAATAAACAGCAAGCGTCTCCAGTTCGTAACTATGTAACCTCTTCTCAGTGTCCGCAGTTGATTTCGAAAAGTACGCTACAGGGTGGAATTTAGAATCATTTTGTTTCTGCATAAGTACAGCACCAAACCCGCGTGCACTTGCATCACAATGTAATTCAGTCTCCTGCTCTGGATCAAAAATGGCTAATACTGGAGCTTGTATTAGACTCTGGCGTAAAGTAAGGAAAGCCTCATGACACTCATCAGAGAAGTCAAACGGTTTATGACCCCTCAACAACTGACTTAATGGGAATGCTATCTTCGAGAACGACGGTACAAACCGGCGGAAGAATGAGAACAGTCCAAGACAAGATTCCAATTGCTTTCGGTTCGTAGGGACCGGGTATCTCTGTATAGCTTCAATGTGGCGGTCACTGGGACATATACCCTTTTCACTTGCTTTAAAACCTAAATATTCTAGCTCAGTTTGCGCAAATTTACATTTTTTGAGATTCAACTCAAGTCCACATGATCGTAATCGTTTGATAGCTTCCAAAATAGTTAAAATATGGCTTCAAAGGTCAGGCGAAGCTATTAAAATATCGTCCATATACACAACTACTAGTCTCGCTTCGATCAAATCTCGTAACACCTTATTCACAAATCGCTGAAATACAGCAGGCCCATTTTTCAGTCCATAAGGTACGCGTAAGTATTCGTATTGTCCGTCAGGTGTAACAAAGGCAGTTAATTTAACCGAATCTTCATGCATCTTTATTTGATTAAAGCCGCTCTTAAGGTCCATCAATGTAAAATATTTTTTATTTCCTAAATGTTCTAAACAGTCATCAGTTAAGGGCATCGGGTGGTTATCACGCAAAGTAATTTTGTTCAAAGGCCTATAGTCTACACATTTACGCATTTCTCCTGATTTCTTGCGTACTGGTGCAATGGCGGAAGCGTAAGGCGAAGAACTAGGTCTTATAATATTTCTCTTCAATAAGTCATTTATTATTTCTCGAACTTCAATTCTCTCTTGATATGATAGGCGTCTGGGTCGTCGGTAAATAGGAATCGTATTTGTCGTTTCTATTTTCATACAGTAGTCGTCAGGATAGGGCGCAAGTGGCGTATTGTAATAAGCCTTACAAATGGATGACAGAAACGTGTTATATTCATCGGCAGGAAAAGCAGTGTTAATGTTAAAGAATTCCTCAGTTTCTGAAGTGACATCAATCGCACATAACTAATTAATACAATTATCAACATTTCTGATCGGCGGTACAGAAGTCTGGCTATCAATTGTTAGGCCGCATCAAAAACAACTTTGAGTAACTTTTCTGGTGATCGGTTGTGTTCTGCATAGCTCCTGGTATTTTTACTTGTTTTTGTACATTTTAATTTATACACTAATAATAATTTTGGTGAACTTATTGCTCTAACCCTGTGCCTATTAACAAGTGCTATTAACTCGGTGCTAGTGCTTATATTTTTCACAAAATTAATTCATTTACTTTGGTGATTTAATTTTTCTTGCGCTTTTTTGGCGTCATTGTTGTTTTTGTTTGAGTACTTACTCTTACTCTCGTGTACTCCCACGCTCTCTTGCTCTCACGCTGTTTACGCTCTCGCTCTGCTTACCCTCTGTTGTTGTTTTGTTTGAGTGCATTCTCTTTCATTCTCAACCGCTCAGATCGTAACAGCTGAGCTTGTATTTCTAGCTTGTGCACTTGCGTTGGGTACAAACTAACATACTAACTGTTTCTCTCATTTATTGTTCTGCCTATTCCTATTTTCTTTTCTTTGCATTTTTTGGAGTTCCCTACGTTTGTTCGGGTACATCAATTTATACAAATAGTTAACGTTCGGTTTTAAATCTTTATTTTTTTATTTCATATTTCATTTTTCTTTTTATCTCATTTATTCTTTTTATTTTTTAAACATTTCAAAAATGCTGCCTTGCTGTGCATCAAATTGCAAATGCGCTGCTGATCCCAATGCCGATTACATTGGCTGCTGGCTGTGCGATAATTTCATGCACGTAAAATGCGCTGGCCTCTCTTTAAAGATCAGAGATGCAATTAATAAAAACATCGGCCTTAAATGGTCATGTGATAATTGTCGTGTGGGTGAACTAGAGCTTCGTAAAGTTTTTACAAAAACTTCTCTCGGTTTTTCCCGTATTCGCTCTCTTTTCACGAATCTCATGTCCGAGTTTACGGATCTTGAGACTCATCATAACGCCTTTAATGCCAAAAAAAAACTTTCTCCTACACCAGTGGCAGTTGATCACTCAAATGTTCCTCTTCAAGCAACATCTGAAACATCTTCAGTCCCTCTTCTTCCCACGAATGACCCTCTTTTGATGAGTTTTAACTCTCCACTCCCCGTCCTGCTCTGGGAAAACCATTGGAAGGGATATTTCTGTCTTGCCAACTTCAAATAAAAAAAAAGACAAGACAACTTTAGGGGTTGACCCTCTTCCGTTGCCTATCTTGCCTAGCTCCAGTCAAAGCAAAAACAAGATAGCCACGACCAACTTACCGGCAAACACTATACAGAGTGTAAAACCTCTTGTTGCGGTGAAGCCGAAGAAAGTAGTGTTTGTCTCCCGATTGGCCCCTGACACTACTAGTGAGGATGTACAATCGTATATCCTTTCAAAATCACATATACCAAATATGTTGGTTGAGAAGTTTAACTTCAAATTTTCGCGGGACATATCTTCATTCAAGATAAGTCTCCCAGCAGAGCATCTCCCAGCTGTTTGCTGTGGTACTTTTTGGCCGCCCGACCTAATTGTTAAGGAGTTCACTCCAAAACAAAGAAGCCGAACCGCCGTATCCCTGCCAACGTTATCATTTTCATCCCCAACCAAGACCTCCAGAACTCCAAAAGATGGAATGCATGCAAAAAACTAATATCGCATCTTTCTATTGCCTATCAAAACGTTAGAGGTCTTAACACTAAGATTTCTAATCTTTTTGTTGATAGCTCATCTTTTGATTTCAAAATACTAATACTTACTGAAACCTGGTTAAAGCCTACCATAAGTAACTTAGAACTTTTTCCCAATAAATACACTACCTTCAGATGAGACCGTCTATCACGATCTGGTGGTGGTGTTCTTATTGCTGTTGAATCAGACATGTCGTCAGAAATTGTTTTGACGCTTTGTCCACCTCACGTTGAATTTGTGTGTGTAAAAATAAGCGTGAATCAAATTTCAATTTATATAACTTGCTCCTATATTCCTCCTTCTTCTGAACTTTCTTTGTATGCAGAACATCTTTCCTGCATTCAATCTATTGAATCTAAACTTTTGGACAGAGATTACCTCTTGGTTTTTGGCGACTTTAATTTGCCCCAAGTCTCATGGTCCTCTCAAGCCAATTGTTTAATTCCCTCAGTGTATAATTCATTTATTAATAGCCTTTATGAATTATGCTTGTCTCAAATTAACCCTTTTCGTAACATCAGTGACAATACTCTTGACTTGATTTTTGTCTCTGATTCTTTATCTAACACGATTTTTAGAATCGATCCTCTAGTTCTTCCTGAAGATCCTTATCACCCCACACTAAATATATTACTAGAATTGTTTACTCCAGTGCAAACGTCAATAGTTATACCTAACTTAAAATCGCGTTGCTTTCGCAAAACTGATTTTGTTAAGCTTAACTATCTTATTTCAACTCATGATTGGTCTTTATTTTATTCATGTTCAAATTTAAATTCTTGCATCGCATATTTTTATAAAGCCTTAAATGCATTTTTTGATGTTTGTGTTCCGTGTGCATATCCGGCAAAGTCTAACTGGCTTCCGTGGTATACACGTGAACTACTAAGGTTAAAAAATGTTAAATCCAGGCTTTATAAAAATTTACTTCTTCGGGTAATCCCTCTGATTATACCCGATACATAGTTGCAAAGACAAATTTTAGCACTTGCAACAGTTTATCTTACAAAAAATATTTAAATCGTTGTCGACTTGAATTTGCATGTAACCCTAAACAATTCTATAACTTTGTTAACATTAAACGAAAATCCAATAGTTTCCCACCTTATTTTTTATATGAAAACAAGAAAGCAACCAGTGATCAAGACGCTGCTGATCTGTTTGCAGACTTCTTTCAATCCACCTATTCCTCTACTAACTTCGACAATAATCTTCCATATCCGTACTTAACTCACAGATCAAATTCCATTTCTTGTGATATGATCGATGCGGAATCATTACGAACTAATCTATGCTCTATTAATCCAATCTTCTCTCCCGGCCCTGACGGAGTACCAGGATGCGTACTTAGATTTTGTGCCAATAGCTTATTTAGACCCATTTTCAAGTTATTTAACTTGTCTTTAGCATCTTGTACGTTTCCTCCAATCTGGAAAGAATCTTTTTCTATCCCTCTTCATAAAAACGGGTCTAAGTCTGAAGTAATGAATTATAGGTGCATTTCCAAATTATCCTCTATTCCAAAGTTGTTGGAAAAAATTATTACTGTGGAGTTAACACATAAGTGCAAGTCACTTATTTCGCCACATCAACATGGCTTTGTAAAATCTCGATCTACTACCACGAATCTTCTGGAATTCACCTCAATGATTAATAAAGGTTTTCAGAAGAAAATGCAAACTGATGTGGTCTACACAGACTTCAGCAAAGCATTTGATTCAGTAAATCACTTACTTCTTCTTCATAAGCTTAATCTTATTGGTTTTTCCTACCCATTGCTCCTTTGGATCTCCAATTACTTAACTTGTAGGTCCCAAAGAGTACTTTTCAAATGTTTGCTATCTAAGCCTATCTCTGTATCCTCTGGTGTTCCTCAGTGCAGTCATCTTGGGCCTCTACTCTTTAACCTATTTATAAATGATCTTCCCTCTGTTCTACAATATTCTAATATTCTAATGTATGCTGATGATGTGAAACTTTGCTTAACATACAATGAACTGACCGCTAATTCACTTCAAGTCGATATTGACTCATTTTTTACTTGGTGTAGCCGTAATTTGCTATATTTAAACTGTTCGAAGTGCAAGGTCATGTCATTTTATAGAAGTAATTCTCACGTTATCAACTATACCCTTGATCACTTTCCACTTAACAGAATTTTTGAGGTAATGGATCTTGGAATTCTTTTTGATCATAAGTTGAAATTTGATTGTCATATAACACACATTATCAATAAGGCGTATCGGGCTCTTGGCTTCATTAAAATTTTGAATTTGAAGACCCTTATACGACAAAATTGTTATATACTTCTCTTGTTCGCCCGATTTTGGAATATGGATCCTGTGTATGGTCTCCTCAATACCAGGTCCATCAAGACAGAATTGAGTCTGTCCAAAAACAATTTTTGCTCTTCGCTTTGCGTCGCTTTAACTGGGTTTCTAGCGTAGATTTACCACCTTACTCAAGCAGACTCCTGCTAATTAACCTACCCTCCTTAACTAACCGTCGTATTATGCTAGGTGTTATGGTCATAATAAAACTAATAAAATACGACATCGACTCTCCTTTCCTGCTTAACCAACTAAACTTTAGTGTTCCTTCTAGGGTTACACCAAATTTTTTACCACTTTCTTTGAGCTTTTGTACTAATAACTATAGCTTGCATGATTCTTTTAGAGTTATCTGTGCCGATTACAATAAGCTTTTTAGAATAATCAATACGGAATCCTCCCTCTCATCTATCAAATTATCTATTTTAAATTACCTAACCTTTTCACCTAACAACAATTAACTATACATCCTAACAACTAATACTAATCTACCGATCTGATTGGGTTTTACTGGGTTTTCCCCAATCCTTTGCAGCAAATGTTGGATCGGTTTCTTTTATATTTCCCAGCATAAATTTTAAAATATAATTATATTTTTAATTAATTTATACTGTTTTTAAAAAAAAAAAAAATTCAATTCATAATTTTCTTTTTTTAATTTTAATTATAACTAATTTTAATTTAAACTTAAAAATTAATTCTAATTTCAAGTCGACTGCCTTAGTTGACGTTAAATAAATAAATAAATAAATAAATAAATAAATTTAGCCGCAATACTCTTGGCAGGTACGTCAGAATTGCTTAAATGATTATCAAGGGACCGAAGTATGCCAAGGTTCACTAATTTACATCTGTTGGCGGCAGATCACTGCTTTATCTAATTGATCAAAGTTGCCATACGATTAGAATCAGCTGTCCAAATCTATGTTCTAAGCATCTGTTAAATTTATGCTAAGCACCTGTTAAGTCTTATGTTAGCAGCTGTCAAGTCTAACTCAGTTCAGTTGAACCACAGTCTCTTCTCAAAACACATGTAAAAAGTGCAGCGGCACAATTAAATTTAATAAACTTAAATCCTTGCTTTCAAGCAAAATAAAAACTACGAAAGTAAGGCGGTTGCACAAATCAGTGTACCCGCAAACATTGGTGACCCCGACGTGATATTATAAAAATTACATGTGGTTCTAAACCTTTTAGTAGCACATTCGTAATTTATTCGCGCAATCGCTGCCGCCGCATTTTTTTGATCTCGCTTTCGTTTGCGTACATACGTACATACACACAAACATTTTTCGGTATCGCTTTCGTGCATACATACATACGTACATACACACAAACATTTTTCGGTATCGCATTCGTGCATACATACATACGTGCATACGTCTTTTCGCAACTTTTGAGCGCGCGCCGTACAATTGTTATTCCGCAGAATATTATCGATTAATATTCTCATTTCTAAGCTGTTTTAATACAAATATTATTACACACTCTCGCTAACAATTTGGCCCTCAATAAGTGAACTTCGCACACGAAAGCATTGCCCTATCACCTACATACATATATACATAGGGCAAGTGCATTTAACCGTTTCAACTGTTCTTATATACAACGAACATTAGTTGTTCTTACCTCCTTCGTTTTCTTACGGTTTCTTGGTGACAAAAAGAAACGGAAAATAAACCGTTTCGCGCGCGTTCTGCTTTGGTTCGTTACAGTGAACACTAACTAGAATGGCCGAACCAAGTTCTATTGACTTTTATCGCGCAAAATGCTCTCAAGTGAAACGTCACATGACCTCTATGCTCGAGTTCTTCAAATCTGACGAAATTGAAAATCTTGATGAAAGTGATTTATCCGTGAGAATCGACTCCGTAAACCAGATGCAGGCCGAATTCGTGGAGGCTCAGACCGCGCTTGAGAAACTTGACTTCTCAGAGCTGGCGTTGAATACGCGCACTGAATTCGCCGAAATTTATTGGAAAGTTAAATCAAGGCTCACTCGTCAATTGGATGCACTCAAGGCTCGTCACACTGTGCTCAACTCAACGACAATTCCCAGATTCAACGTCCATGTGAACCAAACTTGCACTCGCAGGTCTCGACTACCGGAGATGCAACTGGCAACATTTAATGGAAAATATGAAGATTGGCCCGAGTTCTATGCGATGTTCAACACAGTTGTTGGTAGCAACGAGGATCTGAGTAAGATTGAAAAGCTACAGCATCTGCGTTCTTGCCTGAGCGGTTCTGCAATTGACACCATCAAGTCATTGGAGCCCTCTGAAGAAAATTACGAAAAGGCAATGGAACTTCTTATAAGACGCTTTGATAATAAGTTGCTTCAATTTCAGGGTCACATACGCTCGATTTTCGGGTTGCAAGTTGTTGAAAAGGGATCTGCACAGAGCCTACGTGCTCTTAGCGATAACGTTAACGCTCATCTTCGAGCTCTCGGTACAATAGCAACAAGTGAGCAAATCGCAGATGGCCTACTTATTAACATTATAAGTCGCAAGCTAGACGCAAACTCGCAGGATAAATGGGAAGAGTCTCTGGAATCTGAGAAGATCCCGAAATGGTCCAATATGGCGTCCTTTATCGAGCGCAGATGTCGCAAGCTGGAGAACATGGAAGGTGCTATACTGCAATCAGCCAGTTTACAGGTTGCGCACAAGAAAAATGGTGGGAATTCACTTGTAGCCTCTACCAGCAACGTTTATGCGACTCAAAGGATCACTTCCTGCCTAAATGTCCTCGTTTTGCCAACCTATCTCCGTCTCTGCGCTATAATGAAGCTAAGCGAATGCATCTATGCTTTAACTGCCTTCGTAAAGGTCATGCCTTACAGCAATGTCGAGCTGGACATTGCAGACACTGCCAGCAGAAGCATCACACCCTGCTGCATACAGGCCAAATTCCCTCGACGTCAACCGCTCCCAATGCTCAGCATGGAACAATTGAGCGGCAGTAAACGCTAATCACAACTGGCTCAAACCATGCTCCTGAGAACACAAAAACGCAGTCAGCTGATTACGTATTGTTGCCCACAGCCATCATATACATTAAAAGCAGAGCAGGCACTTTTATACCATGTCGTGCTTTGCTCGACTCAGCATCACAATTAAATTTCGTGACTAGTAGACTGGCCAACCAATTGCAGGTGGTCACACGAAAATCAGCAATTTCAATTTCCGGAATAGGTGAAGCTTCTCTGTCGTCAAACGCAGCAGTCGATCTCGCTGCTCAATCGCTTGATCGGAAATACAGCGCAGCATTCTCGGCCGTTGTCACACGGACGATCACGGACTACCACCCTCATACCGGAATCGACATAACCAACTGGAATATCCCGAAGAACATAGCACTCGCCGATCCATCGTTCTACAAATCGCAGCGAGTCGACGTATTACTTGGTGCTGGCCTGTTCTTCGAATTACTTTGCGTTGGACAGACTCACATAGCCAGACACTTGCCAATTTTCCAAAAAACAAGGCTTGGATGGATCGTTTCCGGAGCATTATCTCAGCCCATCAAGCATCATGCGTTAGCAGCCGTACGCAAGGAATCTCCAGAGGATGGCAACCTGACTGATATAGTCAAACGATTTTGGGAAATTGACAGTTGCTATGGCTCCACATCAACAGCCACGGAGGAAGACATGATTTGTGAAAACTTGTTCCTGAATAGCTACACGCGTCTGGAGACTGGACAATACTCAGTGCGCTTACCAGCAAAGGAGGATCTGGACACCCTTGGAGACTCATTTTATCGTGCCTTGAGGCGCTTCAAGTCACTCGAGTCTAGGCTTCAGAGGAATCGACAGCTGAAAGAGCAGTATTCAGCATTTCTTTAGGAATACATCGAACTAGGACACATGTCATTAGCCTCCAGTCATCATGACGGACCTCGTTTTTATTTGCCTCACCACTGTGTAGAAAAACCGGACAGCACGTCCACAAAGTTGCGCGTAGTTTTTGACGGATCAGCAAAAACCACAAGTGGCGCATCTCTTAATGACCTTTTATTCGCTGGCCCATCAATTCAATCTAAACTTTTCAACATACTGATCAGATTTCGTTTCTTCAAGGTTGCTATGTGTGGAGATATTTCAAAAATGTATCGTTGCGTGCGTATTTCACCACAAGATCAACATCTGCAATGCATTCTGTGGCGCAACAATCCCGACAAACCAATTAACGTATATACCCTGAATACAGTTACGTACGGAACAAAGCCTGCAGCATTTCTCGCAATTCGCGCCATGCATCAGCTCACCTACGATGAGGAACCGTCATTTCCGCTTGCCGCAAGGATCGTTCGAAAAGATTTCTACGTGGACGACTTGATCTCAGGTGGTGACTCCATTAAAGAAGCGAAGGAAATTCGACAGCAAGTCAAGCAGCTACTCGCCAGAGGATTATTTCCAATAAGGAAATGGTGCTCGAATGAGCCTGCCGCTCTTGAGGGTGAAGCCGAAACTGATTGCGAAAAGCTTATTCAGTTTCACGATGGCACGAGTATTACCAAGGCGCTCGGCTTAGCCTGGGACCCCGCATCTGACTTTCTTCTTTTCAACTTCACTGACATTATCTCTAACGGACCCACTACAAAGCGCAGCGTATTATCGACACTAGCAAAATTCTACGACCCACTGGGACTCATCTCGCCTATCATCACAAGGATGAAAGTGTTCATGCAAGCACTCTGGAAGGAAAACATCGACTGGGATGAGAGCCTCTCACAGCATCTTCATTCAGCATGGACGGAAATAACATCGCAGTTATCCTTTGTTCGCAGCCTCAAGTTTCGACGTTTCGTCATGGCACCTGCAGGAAAATATGAAATCCACGGTTTCTGCGATGCCAGTATATCAGCGTATGGAGCATGTATCTACGTGAGATCTGAAATCGATGGAGACTACTCAACGCATTTGCTGTGCTCAAAGTCGAGAGTAGCTCCGTTAAAAACATTAACAATTCCTAAACTTGAACTTTCTTCTGCACTCATCCTATCGGAACTCATATCAAACGTCGCAAAGGACATTTCATTCAAATGTGAATATCATTGCTGGACAGATTCAACAGTAGCGTTAGCATGGATGCGCGACTCTCCTTCCAACTACAATGTGTTTGTGGCAAATCGTGTAACGCAAATTCAGGACCTTACGAGAGGAATGACATGGCATCATGTCACTTCACAACTGAACCCAGCTGATATCCCATCGCGAGGATGCACGCCACTTGAACTAATCAACTCGCAACTATGGCATCATGGACCATCCTTTTTGCGCCTTCCCACCTCAAAATGGCCGAAAACGGTAGTCCCATCAGTGGAACTTCCAGAGCGACGAAGCAGAGTCCTCATTTCTACGTCACACAAAGACATCGCAACTGATTGCAAGTTTCACAACTCCTTTGCAAAGTTGCAGCGAATATTTGCGTATGTACATTGATTCGTGACAAGGGACTCCCCAAAGCAAAAGGGCTCTATCACACTGCAGGAAATGAAATCGGGTACTCATCTCATGATTCGAAGCATCCAGAAGAATCATTTCGTCGAGGATTACAAAGCACTCAGAGAGAGCAAGTTGCTGCCCGGAAGAAGTTTGCTGAAATCTTTGCAACCATTCATGGACTCTACAGGACTCATGCGAGTTGGAGGAAGGCTGCAGAACTCTTACTTGGAGTATGAAGCCAAGCATCCAATCTTATTGCCCAAACACCATCCTGTGACGCAGTCAATCATCATGCACTACCACATTCAATTTCTTCACGCTGGTCCGCAATGCCTACTTGCAAACATAAGGCAACGCTACTGGCCCATAGGAGGAATCAAAGCTGTCTCTAGTGGTGTCAACAAATGCATTCGTTGCTTTCGCGCTCGACCTAACACACTGCAGCAAGTAATGGCTCCACTACCAGCGGACCGCGTAACACCCAGCCCTACATTTTATGTAACCGGAATAGACTTTTGCGGGCCCTTCTTCTCAAAATCAGAAGTGAGAAATCGTGCGGCCACAAAATGCTACATAGCAATATTCATTTGCTTCTCAACAAAAGCATGCCATCTAGAGCTCGTGGAGGACCTGTCGACACCTTCATTCATCGCTGCTCTTAAACGTTTCGTCAGTCTTCGAGGGAAGCCACGAGACATTTGGACGGACAACGCAACAAATTTTGTCGGCGCTCGAAACGAGCTAGCGGAGCTCAAGGATCTTTTCCTCAGCGAACCTCAGCGCCAGCAAATTGTCAATGGCGCCCTCGCCCTCGGAATTAATTGGCACTTCATTCCACCACGATCTCCGCATTTTGGCGGATTATGGGAAGCTGCTGTCAAAGCAGCGAAGTACCATTTCTACCGCATCGTTGGCAACTCAACTCTCACATTCCATGAGCTTCGCACGCTCAAATGTCAAATCTCAGCTATGTTGAACTCAAGGCCTCTATGTTCCATTTCAGAGAATCCACACGACCTAGACATTCTCACACCTGGTCACTTTCTTTGGGGCAAAGCAAATGCGAACATCGATGAGCCGAGCGTGACACACCTCAACATGGATCGCCTCAGTCGCTGGCAGCGTGTTTGCCACATGCAGCAGACCTTTTGGCAGAAATGGAGTATCTCGTACCTCTCTGCTCTACAGGAGCGCAGCAAATGGAACTCTCGCAAGCCAAACATTCATCCTGGAGACATCGTGCTGTTGAAGGAAGAAAACGCGCCTCCGCTCAAGTGGCCTCTCGGGCGAATTGAAAGCACAATAGCTGGAGACGACGGCGCAGTCAGAGTAGCAGTCATACGCACAGCCACAGGATTAACAAAGAGAGCCATCGCCAAGATAGCAGTGCTGCCAATCAAGACCAAATCGATTGAAAGTTAAACCTTCCAATGGGGGGAGTATATTGGCGGCAGATCACTGCTTTATCTAATTGCTCAAAGTTGCCATACGATTAGAATCAGCTGTCCAAATCTATGTTCTAAGCATCTGTTAAATTTATGCTAAGCACCTGTTAAGTCTTATGTTAGCAGCTGTCAAGTCTAACTCAGTTCAGTTGAACCACAGTCTCTTCTCAAAACACATGTAAAAAGTGCAGCGGCACAATTAAATTTAATAAACTTAAATCCTTGCTTTCAAGCAAAATAAAAACTACGAAAGTAAGGCGGTTGCACAGATCAGTGTACCCGCAAACAACATCTTAACATATTACTTATTGTTCCGGGTTTATTACAATATAACAAATCTTTATTAATATAACGCTTTTTAACGCAAAACAGTTTAATATCTGCTTTTTCAAGTAAGTCTCTACCAATGATCATAGGTACAAAAATAGATTCATCGGGGACTACAATAAACTCGTGTGTAATGATTTTATCGTTAAGCTTAATACTGCTGGTAACTTCTCCGAATGACATCAAACGTTTCTTTCCTATTCCGCAATACTGACTCTTCGTTAATGGCCCATTGACAAAATTAGCTACACGCGCTCGCTGCACAAAACTTCTAGGGCTACCGGAGTCAAAGAGAGATAAAATACTATCGAACTTGGCATACTTCAAGTCATCCATAAAAGAAACACTTACCAATTGGCATGGCTCTGTCTTCGCAAATTCGGAACTATCAAGACAAGCGTCATCACAAGCATCAACGCTAGCAACACTAGCAACACTAGCAACACTACGGCTAGCAGGCGTCCCCTCCTTTTGACGGTACGGGCAGTTCTTAAAAATATGAGACAGCTCGCCGCATTTGAAAAAGATCCAGCAGGGCGTCTGGGCTTCGGACAAGCACCTTGGTAATGACCGTAACCCGAGCAGTTGAAGCAGCGGACCGAAGTGTCTGGACTGGACGCAGTAGTCATCATTCTAGGCCAGGCCACAGGAGCCCTAGCAGCAGGCATCTTGGGAGCGGCAGCCACCAGTGTTCGAGGACGCACGCGCTCATAACGAATAAGCAGTGTCTTCAGTTCACGAATCGTCTTGGCAGCAAATAAAATGAATCTCGCGCTGGATTGATCTCCGAGGCCTTCAATGACAATGTCAATCAGTTCGCTCTCAGCTACACGGCCGCGCGCCGCAATTTCCTGCATCGTCAACACGTACCGATGCACTGTCTTGTCTGGCCGCAAACGTCTGGCACGTAGTTGAAGAAAGACTTCGTCCGCAGAATATTGGCGACTAAACTCCTCCGTTAATGCGTTGCGCAACATGTCATAAGTGTGAGCATGCACCGTTCGCGCAAACAGCTTAGCCGTTCCACTTAACATGCGCCGCATTCCAACGAAGCGTGCGCGGTCATCGAATTGCAACATACCGAAGGTATCCTCTAAGTCCTCAATCCACTTCATCACGTCGTAGCTGTCGTCACCCGTGAACATCGGCACCATTGATTCGATGGTGTTGACGTCCATTCTCAGCGGCGGTGGTTCCTGCTCCGTTCGGTGAGACAACGCGCGTAGTTCCTCTACTTCTCGCTGCAGTAACAGTAGCTCCCTCTCCTGGCGCAATAGCGTAAGCTGCGCTTCCATATCCCTGGTACCATCAGGGGCAGAGGCACTGGGTGCAGCAGGCGTCACTGCCGCAGGTGCATTGTCGCCTGGCGACAACTGTCTTCGTACAGAAGGTACAGATGGTACGGATGGTGTAGAAGATACCGATGGTGCAAAAGGTACAGATGGTGTAGAAGATACCGATCGTGCAGAAGGTACAGATGGTGCAGAAGGTACCGATGGTGCAGAAGGTACAGATGGTGCAGAAGGTACCGATGGTGCAGAAGGTACAGATGGTGCAGAAGATACCGATGGTGCAAAAGGTACAGATGGTGCAGAAGGTACCGATGGTGCAAAAGGTACAGATGGTGCAGAAGGTACCAATACATTGGTATTGGTGATTTCCTCAGCAGCAGCAGCAGCAACTAACGGCTTGACTATCCGTTATAACGGCACTTGGTGCCGCTAAATTTTTTCGCGCCATTTCCCGCGTCTTCCTCGGTCTCAGCATCGAGTTTTTTGATGGCCGCATCTTGGCAATTGTTTCCAATTTCGAGGTATCCCACTTCTGAGATGTAGTCGCCGGGCTTATCGGCGATGAATATGTATATTAAAAGGCACAGCTTTAAACAAAAGGCCAGTGTATCAAAATGGATGTTTCGTATAAAACGAAACAAAGATGGCAGTTTGGTGTCAATTACTGGGAAACATTCTTTCCAGTAATACGTTACGAAACAATTCGAATGCTATTTGTTATCGCCACAGAGAAGGAGCTATGCATGCACCAAGTGAACATCTCCAATGCATACTTAAACAGTACTTTGGAAGAAACGGTTTACATTAAGCAGCCGGAGAACTTTGTTGACGAGGATCACCCAACGAAAGTATTGAAGCTGCAAAAGGCAATCTATGGCCTAAAACAATCTGGACGATCCTGAAATAATACACTGGATGAGGTTTTGATAAGTTTAGATTTCAAAAGATGTAAAAGCGAGCCGTGTCTTTACGTACATCTTACAGAGCAAAAGTACATTGCAGTTTACGTAGATGACTTACTTATCATTTGTCCTACCGAGAGACATTGATATAATCAATAGAAAGATTGCTGACAAGTTCGAGACACATGACAGCGGCCACCAAAAATACTTCCTTGGAATGGAAGTTAAGCGAAATGGTGAACGAGGACCTGTAACCATGTCGCAAACGAAGTACATAGAATCCTTATTAGCCACTTATGGGATGCAGAACTGCCGATCTGCGTCCACCCCACTTGAGCCTGGATTTCAAGTTTCCTGCCAAGATGACGATTGCGTCAAGGTAAATACAACAGAATATCAATTGCTAATAGGTTCCCTTATGTATTTAGCAGTATTGAGCCGACCTGATATATTGCACGCCGTTTGCAAGTTATCTCAACGGAACACGAATCCACACGTCGAGCACCAAACTGCAGCCAAGCATATTTTACGATATTTATCAGGAACCATGGATCTGAGCATCACATATCACAAAACCGGAGACTCAGTAAAAGGCTTTGCTGATGCTGATTGGGCAAATGATCAGAATGATAGGAAATCGTATTTAGGATATGCGTTTATGTTGGGCGGCAGCGCGTTTTCCTGGGCATCTTCAAGACAAAGCGTAGTTGCCCAAAGCAGCACTGAAGCTGAGTATATCGCTTTGTCGACAGCTGCCAAAGAAGCCGTTTATCTTCGCAGACTGCTAAAAGAAATTGGCTGTTTGGATCAGGATAAAATTGTCTTATTAGGTGACAACATTAGTGCGCAGCATATCGCTAAAAACCCTGTACATCACAAGCGCACTAAACACATAGATATTAAGTATCATTTCGTAAGAGAGAAAGTCGAAAGTAAAGAAATTAAATTAAAATATGTATCAACTAATGAAAATGTTGCTGATATCTTTACAAAAGGCTTAGGAAAGCAAAAGCATTATGAATTAATTAAATATCTTGGATTAAATTAAAATAAATGTATGTAGCTTAAGAGGAAGTGTTGAATATCGATTATGATGAATATCGAGTATCTTTTGTTTGTAAGCTTCATACCAACTATCTGGCAACATTGTAATCTCTTCTACTTTGACTACACATTCTTATGTACTCTTACTGAAGTCAGTTCTTCATTAAACGTTCACAATTCAACATTGCGCGTGTGTATCATTATCTGAAACATTGTGTGATATGGATCTTCAGGAAGAACTATTCTAATAATCGTGTTAGATAGAGAATCAGGGAGAAAAATTAAGTCAAGAGTATTGTCACTGATGTTACGAAAAGGGTTAATTTGAGACAAGCATAATTTATAAAGGCTATTAATAAATGAATTATACACTGATGGAGTTAAACAATTGGCTTGAGAGCACCTTGAGACTTGAGGCAAGTTAAAGTCGCCAAAAAGCAAGAGGTAATCTCTGTCCAAAAGTTTGGATTCAATAGATTGAATGCAGGAAAGATGTTGTGCATACAAAGAAAGTTCAGAAGAAGGAGGAATATATTAGCAAGTAAGATAAATTGAAATTTCATTCACGCTTATTTTTACACACACAAATTTGACATGGGCTGGACAATGCGTCAAAACAATTTCTGACGACATGTCTGTTACGACAGCAATAAGAACACCACCACCGGATCGTGATAGACGGTCACAGCTGAAGGAAGTGTATTTATTCTAAGTTACTTATGGTAGGCTTTAACCAGGTTTCAGTAAGTATTTGTATTTTGAAATCAAAAGATGAGCTATCAACAAAAAGATTAGAAATCTTAGTGTTAAGACCTCTAACATTTTGATAGGCAATAGAAAGATGCGATATTAGTTTTTTGCATGCATTCCATCTTTTTGAGTTCTGGAGGATTTGGTTGGGCACGAAATTGTTAACGATGGCAGGGATACGGCGGTTCGACTTCTTTGTTTAAGAGTGAACTCCTTAACAATTAGGTCGGGCGGCTCTTTGCTAGTGATCCTGAGCAAGAATATGTAAATGTTCTGCAACGCCTCCCTATGCCTGTTACATTTATATGCCCGTTGCACAAAGTTAGTATTCCCTCTTTTGACTATTTTCAAAGGTTGAAGGGAATAAAACTCTACAAGTTGTATTGAGACCTTCTCGCTTCGACAATCCAGTGTCTTCGTGTTGCGATCCGTTCTATTGGCTTTTGCAATTGGACACTCGTGCTCCAATTCAGTTCCTCTTAGGATGATTTTGATATACGCTTGACTTAGTTGATTTCACTAGCCTTGTGGTGTAGCAATGTATTTGTTAATTATTGTTTTATTGAACGACAGTACCAGAACTAAAGCGCTCACAATATTCAAAACTAAGTTAGCCCTTTGCGACAATGCATAACGCACCCAGACATGGTCGGCAAGCCGACTCAGCATTTCTTGCAGTGTGAACCAATATGCCAAATACGAAGTTTCAGCTTTTCGCAGTTGTTTACTACCATTTGTGGCATAATTTAATTTAACTTAATTTCAAGTTACGAGATATAAAGGTGATTGGTCTATCTCCTGGGATAGAACTTCGCCAATTGCATTTGCAGACACAATAGGGTCAGGTCAAAGGGCTTTTGAAATCAGGGTACTTGAATTTGACATCTTATGAAAGAATGTTGCGAAGCCTTTGAAATACGCTGTGTTAAGCATCATTAAACTCAACACGAATTTTTTGACATATACCTACACGGTACACACAAAAACAACCGAATTTTTTGGATATAAAATAAAACACACATGATATTATCTTTGAAAGTTAACATCCTTTAACATCCGTACCAAACATGAAAACACACTCATGACTTCTGACAGAGAATTCTTCCAAACTTATTTTAATACAAACGGCTTACTCGCTCAGACACACACATACACGAGCGTAAACAGTCAAGCGGAATGACGCGACGTCGACGTCGGCGTTAACTGCCTAAAGCAGCGCGCGGCCTGCTGCTCGTACCGAACAATTGTACTGAAAACGTTGACTTGAATAACTTCTGTGTTATTGGTCCGATCGGATTGTAATTTGGAGAATATGTTTATATTACATAAAGATTTATACATACCAAAGCAGAAAGTTATGGATTTAATACTTTGCTTAATAATCGTAAATAACCGATTTGTGGGGGCAGTGGGCGTGGCATCAAACATTTGACATAAACTTCATCTGCCTATGATTTATAGGAACCTTCATGCCAAATTGGTATCTCTAGCTTTTTTAATAGCTGAGATCTGTTGTCTCATACAGACGGACAGACGGAAAGACGGACGGACGGACAGACGGACAGACGGACAGACAGACGGACATGTCTCAATCGACTCGGCTAGTGATCCTGAGCAAGAATATATATACTTTATGGGGTCTGCCACGCCTCCTTATGCCTGTTACATACATTTTGCACAAAGTTAGTATACCCTTTTTTGACCATTTTCAATGGTCGAAGGGTATAAAAAGATAAATGAAATAAAAAATTTGAAGATTTAAAACCGAACGATGACTTTTGGGTACATCACCAAACACACATAGGGAACTCAAAAAAAATGCTACGAAAAGAAAATATGAATAAGCAGAAACAATAAATGATAGAAACAGTATTGAAACAGGATTAATTATAACATAGAATTCATTAACCATTTAGATGACTTAAATGAAAATGTGCTTTTTTAAGCGAAAATAAATATAATTCCCAAGTTCATCTTTCTTATATGAACAGGAAATAGATAAAGTAAATACAAAAACTGGAAAAAGAAAATATCACAATCAAATGAATGAAATTATATATAATTTCCTACAAATGAATATGCTCCGAGAAAAAATTAATTTTTAATATTAAAGTTCCAATTCTTAAAAACCTGTTAATACTGTTAATATGCTCCGAGAAAAAATTAATTTTTAATATTAAAGTTCCAATTCTTAAAAACCTGTTAATACCCTTGCCAGACTAGTTCCATTACCAATAAATAATACATATTTTGTAATAACCCCAAATTACCTAACTTATAATATTAGTAATAAGAAATATCATATGATCCGTAAATGCCCCAAACTGAATGATACATTCTTGTGTGATGAAGACTTTTATACCGACACAGGCTTTGAACATAGAAAACGGTTCAAGCAATGTGCGGGAAACCGGCCCCATCAGCGACGTGTTCGAGGCAGAGAGAGGTCACATCTAGCTATTCTCCGTGGAGCGCCCCCCGTTTGGGTTGTTCCCAAAAAGGTCACTCCTACGGAAGCTTCTCGTTATCGACTATAAAAAACTTAATGAAAAAACAAGTGGGTAAGGCTACAGTCGGGCGCCCGACAGTAAGATACCCTTCTCCCAATTTTTGTAATCAGTTACAAACGTGTAACCACACTCATAATTTCGAACAAAAATGTTGCACAAATTCTTCTACTATATATAGCTTACTCGCTCGCACTCACACAGCGACGTGCGTAAAAAGTAAAGCGACACGACGCAACGTCGACGTCGGCGTCAACTGCTTAAAGCAGCGCGTCGGCTGCTGCTCGTACCGAACATTTGTACTGAAAACGTTGACTTGAATAACTTCTGCGTTATTGGTCCGATCGGATTGTAATTTGGAGGACATGTTCATATTGCATTTAGCTTTATACATACCAAAGCAGAACTTTATAAGTTCAATACTTTGCTTAATAATCATAAATTACCGATTTGCGGGGGCGGTGGGCGTGGCATCAAACATTTGACATAAACTTCACCTGCCCCGGATATATAGGAACCTTCATACCAAATTTGGTGTCTCTAGCTTTTTTAATAGCTAAGATCTGTTGTCTCAAACAAACAGACGGACATACGGACATGTCTCAATCGACTCGGCTAGTGATCCTGAGCAAGAATATATATACTTTATGGGGTCTGCCACGCCTCCTTATGCCTGTTACATACATTTTGCACAAAGTTAGTATACCCTTTTTTGACCATTTTCAATGGTCGAAGGGTATAAAAACTATATCCAATATATAGATCCATACCTAACATCACGGACATCTTAGACAGATTGGGCAGAGCCAAATACTTCTCTACACTTGACTTGGTAGGTAGATTCCATCAAATAGAAATGAATTCTGATGATATACCCAAAACTGCAATTGCAGTATAGGGAGGTCATTACTAGTTCATTAGAATGCCGTTTGGTCTTAAAAATGCCCCAGCCACCTTCCAAAGTGTGATGGACAACATTTTTGGAGACTTTATTGGATCAATTTTCCTGGTTTACTTAGATGATATAATAATTTTCTCAACTTCCCTACAATAACACCTCATACACTTGAGGACTATTTTCGGAAGACTCAGGTCCGCTAACTTTAAAGTACAATTAACTAAATCCAATTTCCTCAGGCAAGAAACAGAATTCCTTGGCCACATCGTTTCAGAAGAAGGCGACCCCAATAAAATTTAAGCCATTAAAAACTTTCCATGTCCCCATAGTAAAAATACAGTTTAGTCTTTTCTCGGTCTGTTAGGCTACTATAGGAAGTTTATTAAAGATTTTGCAAGACTCACCCAACCCATGATGAAAAATTAAAAGGCAACAATAATTCAATTATAACAGATGAATAGTTCAAAGAGGCCTTCGAATCTTCTAAAACCTTACTTTCTAACGACCCAATTCATCAATACCCGGACTTTTCGAAATCGTTTACACTGACCACGGACGCAATTAATTTTGCAATAGGAGCTGTCCCGTACACAGTGATAAACCCGTTTGTTTTGCTAGTAGGACCCTGTCAACTGCAGTCCAATATTTAAGACCTTACCTTTTTGGTAATAGATTCACCATAGTCACTGAACATAAACCGTTGACTGGGTTGATGAATTTTAAACAAACAAATTCTAATATAATTCGATGGATACTCCAGCTCCAAAAGTACGATTTCGAAGTCATTATACCCTTCGACCATTGAAAATGGTCAAAAAAGGGTATACTAACTTTGTGCAAAATGTATGTAACATGCATAAGGAGGCGTGGCAGACCCCATAAAGTATATATATTCTTGCCCAGGATCACTAGCCGAGTCGATTGAGACATGTCCGTCTGTCCGTCTGTTTGTTTGAGACAACAGATCTCAGCTATTAAAAAAGCTAGAGACACCAAATTTGGTATGAAGGTTCCTATATTTTCGGGGCAGGTGAAGTTTATGTCAAATGTGTGATGCCACGCCCACCGCCCCCGCAAATCGGTAATTTACGATTATTAAGCAAAGTATTAAACTTACAAAGTTCTGCTTTGGTACGCATAAAGCTGAATGCAATATGAACATATCCTCCAAATTACAATACGATCGGACTAATAACATAGAAGTTATTCAAGTTCAAATGTTCGCTACGAGCGGCAGCCGACGCGCTGCTTTGAGCAGTTGACGTCGACGTTGCGTCGTGTCGCTTTACTCTTTACGCGCGTCGCTGTGTGAGTGCGAGCGAGTAAGCTATATGTATTAAAAGTTTTTGTGCAGAATTTTCTGTTTGGAATTTTGAGTGTGGTTACACGTTTTTAACGGATTTAGAAAATTGGGAGAAGGGTATTTTACTGTCGCCCGACTGTAGCCTTACCCACTTGTTATACCCTTCGACCATTGAAAATGGTCAAAAAAGGGTATACTAACTTTGTGCAAAATGTATGTAACAGGCATAAGGAGGCGTGGCAGACCCCATAAAGTATATATATTCTTGCTCAGGATCACTAGCCGAGTCGATTGAGACATGTCCGTCTGTCTGTCCGTCTGTCCGTCCGTCCGTCTGTCCGTCTGTCCGTCTGTCCGTCTGTTTGTTTGAGACAAGAGATCTTAGCTATTAAAAAAGCTAGAGACACCAAATTTGGTATGAAGGTTCCTATATATCCGGGGCAGGTGAAGTTTATGTCAAATGTTTGATGCCACGCCCACCGCCCCCGCAAATCGGTAATTTATGATTATTAAGCAAAGTATTGAACTTATAAAGTTCTGCTTTGGTATGTATAAAGCTAAATGCAATATGAACATGTCCTCCAAATTACAATCCGATCGGACCAATAACACAGAAGTTATTCAAGTCAACGTTTTCAGTACAAGTGTTCGGTACGAGCAGCAGCCGACGCGCTGCTTTAAGCAGTTGACGCCGACGTCGACGTTGCGTCGTGTCGCTTTACTTTTTACGCACGTCGCTGTGTGAGTGCGAGCGAGTAAGCTATATATAGTAGAAGAATTTGTGCAACATTTTTGTTCGAAATTATGAGTGTGGTTACACGTTTGTAACTGATTACAAAAATTGGGAGAAGGGTATCTTACTGTCGGGCGCCCGACTGTAGCCTTACCCACTTGTTTTTTAAAATGACAATTCGCAAAATGTTATCGCTGACGCCCTCAATCGACCAGAGGCCTCTATCAACCATAACGAAGCACTACTGACTCCCCAAACTATTTGTCCCATTTCAGAGAAACCCCTTAATGACTTTAATATTTTTGCCTGACACACTTTTTGAACAGAGAAAACAGTACCTGCAATGTGCGGGAAACAGGCCGCATCAGCGACGTGTTCGAGGCAGAGAGAGGATACATCTTCGCGTTCAATGTGAAAAATCTGAGAATATCTCTAACACAATGGCTCTGAGTTCTCAATAATGGGGTCAGCCATTATCACATATATTAACGAAACGATGCAGATTAACGGTATCGATTACGACGCCAAGGCTGACACGTTTCCTGAACAGCTGGATTTTGCCCTTCCCCCTATGCGAGAAATAACTAGGAAACCACTATTATGGTATTAGGCCCAGAAAAACTTCACCTCAAAGCCGCTTTCAATGGGTAAAATCCTGGCCGTCCATCACAATATCACACGACACACCTGGACACTCTACACTCTGCACGGACTGGTAGCGTCCCTAGCAGTGCTCTTATGGTTGCACCGACGAACGAAACACATCGTCCACGTCCACGAAGATCATTGGCTGCCGATCTACGCGCCATCCATACCTTCGCTATGGCCGTCGCTTTGAACTGGGGAGGGAGGAATTACCACCCACCCCCTAAACCCCCACGCCTCTAAAAAATCGTCGGACATCAAACCGGGAAGACGGCAACTGGAGCACCGCATCCGGCCGAATGCTGACATAGCATACAAAGTTCCACAGCAACTTTATCTATATGTATGTCGTAGAATGGGTCAATATTGCCCATTGTACATGCAAGTACATTTATTAGAGTGTCTATACAAATTTTGCAATGCTCAGAACAGCAATTGAGCGAAAGAGACACACTCAGTTGCTGAGTAAGGTCTGTTCATAATGCTCTGACTAAATAAGAAGACAGGGATGACGATATATGTGAGATATGTACGGGGATTTTTGGTCAATAAACTTTACTCTGGTTTTGAAGTTCTTTGCGATTATTAAGCAAAGTATTAATCCCATAACTTTCTGCTTTGGTATGTATAAATCTTAACGCAATATGAACATATTCTCCAAATAACAATCTGATCGCTTCAACAACACAGAAGTTATTCAAGTCAACGTTTTCAGTACAAATGTTCAGTACCGGCAGCAGCTTGCGCGCTGCTTTGAGCAGTCGACGCCGACGTCGACGTTGCGTCGTGTCGCTTTACTCTTTACGCGCGTCGCTGTGTGAGTGCGAGCGAGTAAGCTATATGTACTAGAAGTATTTGTGCAGAATTCTCTGTTTGAAATTTTGAGTGTGGTTACACGTTTGTAACGGATTTACAAAATTGGGAGAAGGGTATCTTATTGTCGGGCGCCCGACAGTAGCCTTACCCACTTGTTACTTTTAGGCCATGGATTAAAAATTAAAATATGCTTTATTAGGTTTGTCGGAATGTGCATAACAGGAAGAAAGAGTCAGCTGCGACACCATAAAGTATCTAGCCATGTCTGTCTGTCTGTCTTCTTAAACACCTGATCAATAACATCTACTTAATCTGACTAGATCAAAGCAGCAGTCAGACCTACCGCTGATTAACATGCCTCATACTCAAGTATCTCCTTCAATTGATCAAATAGCGGATTATGAGGCCACTCATCTTTCTCCATTTGCAAAACACAAACAACTGCTGAACCAGAGAAAATCTTTTAACTCCTGAATGTCACAACCTCTAAAATCGATATCTCCTAGGTTATATTTGGTCGGTACATATCGTTAACAACTCCTGCATTAAAGCCACGAATCCGATCCTATTCCTATTTTTAGTAAGGGCTTGATTCTATAGCTGGCATTTGTTAGAGCGGCACATAACTTGAAAGCGTTTAAGTCTTGAGCGGCGCTACTTTTGACTTTGAAGTCAATAACGACCCCATATTACCTTCAGCAGTTTTGCTACGGATCCATGTAATTGGATTGGTTATATCGGATTAATTAACACATATCAAAGTATGGAGATTTCTTTCAATCTCGACAATGTTTCCTTAAATTTGTTCCATGCTGTTTCCAAATGCAGTGCAATAGACCCATCCAAGTCCAACTTATTAAGCCATAACTCCTGCAGTAGGATCTTACCTCGAATGACTTAATAAGCCGAGGGGGTCAAACAGCATCGATGTCACCGTCAATGTGTCTTTTTGTGGCTCGGAGAACCATAACAGAGGCATCTTTAAAGCATCTTTACTAGGAGTCCATGATATAGTTGAATCTGAATCCGAGATTGTTATCGGATTAACTGTGCTCTAAGATACAGTGACTTCTGGTGAGTTTAAAAACCACTTGCTCAATTCAGAACCTGTTGTTTGAATAACCTGAGTCACTTCAGACTTAATTGTCTTAAGTTCATCTATGCATGCAGCACCAGTTAACATGTCATCGGCATAAAAGCCGTACCGAATAACTTCAGAAGCTCTAGGGAGTGGTCTTCTTACAGCTTCACTCAAGCTCTTTAAACACCTGATGCTCAGAAAGGCAGCTGGATCAGCACCATAAGTAACGGTGTTGAGCTTATATAATCTCAAGGAGTCAAATGGATCCTTTCTACACTATTAATTATATGGCCTCTCAGTTTTATTCACCATTATTTGGCGGTAGATCTTCTTGACATCAGCTGTGAAACGAAACGATGTAACCTGAAGTGAAGAAGAGTTGAATACAAATTGTTAATGTACTCTGGGGTCTCGGAACAAACTGATGGGGAAGAACGTAGTGCGGGCTTAGTAACATCTATCTCAAAGGGTGAAATATGACCTAAGGCGAGGTACTCTTGCATAAATTCGAGATACATTTTCTTTAAGCATGCTCTCAAGCGACAAGAAACTCCATTTGCAATCTCGAACGAGTTACCTAATACGTTTGGGTCTGATTTAAACGGCTGTCAAACTTTAAAACGACCCGATGGCAAAAAATGTGTGTTCTTTCTACAGTGGTCTTCACAAAGCTCTGGCGACCATCTTTTCCTAATAAATGGCAACTCCTCTAGTGTCAAAACTTCTGCAGCGTGTTATCTATTGAGACAAGCAATTCTTTCTGGCAACTTAGTGTTGAAGAGATACCTTGGGGAGCTGGACTCTTAGGAATATATTTTCCAGCTACAACCCAGCCAAGATTTTTTTCAGAATCGGATACTCCGGACCTTGCTTTATTTGACCGACGGACAACAAATCGCAAAAGGACTCTGCACCAATAAACATACCTATTCGTTGAGGTTTGAAAGAGTATGAATCTGCTAGTGGAAGGTTCTTTGCGATTTTCCAGTCGTTGACGCAGACTGACCGGTCTTGAAGGTATCCAGAAATTGACTTCAGAATCCAAAAATCAAGCTATAACTTACTACCAGTTATTCGCGACTTCACCCCCGTATGTAATTTAATCTTGACTTGAGAATAGGCAAGTTTATACATGACTCTAAAGATCTGTAAGCGTTGAGCTAAATCTTCTGTTACGAAGTTGGTTTGTGACATTGTTTAGATGAAAATGCAGTTTTTGATATGGACTTAGGGTCCATTTCGATTTGTTGAAAACATAAGGTCAATTTTTGTGAAGAATTGACAGTTTCCTAACTTTCCTAATATTTTATCCATGTTCGGAATTAGGAAATTATCATTTATTGTTATTTCATTTAAATTTCGATAGTTGACAACCATCCTGAATTTTGGTTTCCATTAAACCTCTATCGTTTCATTAACAATCCATATTAGACTGCAATAAGGGGAGTAGCTTTCGCGTATAATGAATAGGGTTTTTGCAGATTGGATTTTCACGAACTGTTTTTATTTCATGACGTATGATGCTTGTGAATGTTAGGTCTTCTTTATCGAAATACAGAATATATTTAAACTTTTTTAATAACTGTGTCAGTCTATGTTTTTCTTCGTTGTTTAAGTGGTCTAGTCTGTATGTGCGGTCCGAGTTTATTTCATTGTAAAGTGGTTTTCTTGTAAAATTGCTTCAACGTTCTTTGAGGAATTTCCATCACAAAGCTCTTATTCTTTATGAATGAATGTTTTTCCATTGGTAACTGTTTCTTTTCTAAAATAATTTAGCAACCGTTAATTTCCATTAGTATTTTAAAAACGAATTATTAAAGAAATTCTGTGATTGCTAAAATAATCCGTTGCCTGGAAGGTTTACAAATTTATTTAATTTTGATAGCCTGTTATACTTCGAACAAATTTTTTGTTTATCTTGAACTTGAAGATTGAAAAAGTTTGATTTCATCATGTTTATTGATGAACCAGTTCCTTCTTTGCATCGGTATCTACGACATGACCTCTATGTACTGGTGGGTTCCCAGGCTGGTATTGGAAAATTTTCGGCTTGTTGATTTTGCTAATCTGTATACAAGTACATTTCGTTTTGTGTATACTGAAAGTGATCTTCATCTGTTTTGATCGAATTGTTGTTGATGAGACGGAAAAGCTTGTTTATGAGGGGTCTGATTGATTGACGCGAAAGCGACTCCTCTTATTGCAGTCCATTATGGATTGTTCCCAAAAAGATGGACGCTTCTGGCAAACCAAAATTCAGGTTGGTCGTCGACTATCGAAACTTAAACGAAATAACAATAAATGATAAATTCCCAATTCCGAACATGGATGAAATATTAGGAAAACTAGGAAAATGCCAATACCTCACAACAATCGACTTAGCGAAAGGTTTTCACCAAATCGAAATGGACCCTAAGTCCATACCAAAAACTGCATTTTCAACTAAACACGGTCACTTCGAGTATACTCGTATGCCATTTGGTTTGAAAAATGCCCCGGCAACTTTCCAACGTTGCATGAACTTCCTCCTAAAAGATTTAATCAACAAACATTATCTCGTATATTTACATGATGTTATCATCTACTCAACATCCCTCACCGAGCACCTGGACTCACTAAGAAAAGTTTTCCACAAACTTAAAGAGGCAAATCTTAAGCTCCAATTAGACAAATGTGAATTTTTAAAAAAACAAACAAATTTTCTAGGTCATACCATAAGTCCAGATGGTATAAGACCCAACAAAGAAAAAGTAAAAGCTATTTGTTTGGTTTGCTTGTCCCAAAGTTTTGCAGGGTTGTTTAATCGTGCTTGTACCACTGTGCATGCTTACTCTATAACGGGAAACGAGTGGGAGAGCTTTCGAGCAGATGTAATAGGAAATAAGAAAAGACTTGACACTCTAAGTTTTGCAAGAACACCGATCGGACGTCAATTTGTCGCGGGCAGTCTGTTTGCTGTACATACACACATACACACATTTGTAAAGAGTTTAATATTGAAAGAAAAAAGTGAAATATATAAATCAATTATATTTGGGTCGGAACCTCTCTTACAATGACCTCAAACTAATAAAGAGGACACAACTTTACATGGTGAACCCATGAGGGGAACCTTAACAAGCAAATTTAATCTTGAATTCACTTAATTCTGCAATTCTGCATACACGTGAGTATGTACATAAGCTACGCAAACTCCGTTAGACTGCCGCGCAATTTCGACTCGTCGGTTCAACAGTTATACATATAAGTGCAGCACATAGGCAGTGCAAAGAAGGGAGACATAGACGCAAAACTGCATCACCAAATTCGCTGGGCGTCCGCTCTCTTTGTCTTCTTTGCGGCTCATTCTTTGGTGTGCGAAACTGAAAAGTTTGAGATTCACTGGACAGCATGGCTTCGATGTTGGAAACGATGGTGAATTTGCAGTCTGACCGCTACGGTGTCCTCAAGCTGATACTGCAGAATTATAAAAAGGATTCGCAAGCCAGGAAAACACGGGTTTATTTCAAGAAACGTCTGAATCATGTGGAGGAATTGAGAATCGCATTTTTTGACACGCATGCGAAGATTATCAATTTGGATGAATACGAGGGATCTGCCTATTACGTGAGGAATATGCTATCCGACTTCGACGAACGCTACATGGACACTTATTGTATTCTCGCCGAGGATTATGAAAGGCTGGCTCCAGATGTTCCTAAGGAAGTCGCTGGCGCTGCAGACCCAGAACGCCGTATTACTATGCCCCAAATGTCGGTTCCAAGCTTCTCCGGTGTGTGCGTCGACTGGCCTGGATACTTTGACGCATTCACTATCCTTATACACAACAATAACAATCTGAGCAACGTGCAAAGGCTGCATTTTCTCTAGGAGTCCCTTCCGCTGAATCGGGACAATGATATTCGCCAAATGCAGTGTACGGATGCAAACTACCAAGTAGCCTGGGGAATGATGGTTAGGAGACATAACAATCCAAGGTTAATTTTTTCGCATCATATGAATACAATATATGCTCTTCCTAGACTGCAGAAGGGTTCGTCAGAGTCGATACGCTCAATGCTAAGCACTATTAACGTTTGCTTGGCTGCGTTCCGCCGCGTCCAAGCCTTGGATGGGGAACGTCTTCACTGGCTAACGCATTACATAGCTTCACGGCTACCCAAGGAAACTAATAACGCTTGGGTGCATCATCAAGGAAGCAACTCTACTGTACCTTCATATAAGGAACTGGAATCATTTTTAAACGATCGTCTGGTCATAATAGAGAACCGTAACTCGTCGTTCGACTCCATCAATGGCCAAGGCTTACCAGACTCGACCAGGATCAACAGAGGCGCCCGAGCTGTCTATGCCATCACTGTGGAGGAGAGCACATTTTGCGGCGCTGTTCAGTTTTTCTGGCTTTGGATGGTTATAAACGAAAGGATATAGTCTCGAAGGCAAAGCTATGCAGCAATTGCTTAAGCCGATCTCATACTTTATCTCGCTGCAACAGTAACAAAGGATGTCAAGTTTGTGGTCAACGTCATCACACCTTACTTCACTTCCCATCCTCCTCTCAGGCGCAATCGCCAAATCATCCTAGTCCATCAGCTCAGCCCGGAAATGCGACTCTGCAGTCAATTCATCCGGAACAAAATTCAGGCGTGACATACAGCAGTTACTCAGCCATATCTTCTGGAGCTCAAAGGAGGAACATTCTCCGCTCGGATCACAGTACGAAACCCGATCAACGGACTTCACGCAGTCATCAATGCACTCATCGATCAAGGATCAGAAGCAACAATTGTTTCTGAGCATGTGGTGCAGTCGCTTCACTTGAAGAGAGCCAGTACTCGTGCATCAATCGTTGGTGTGGGTCAAGGGAATGGTCATCGTTGCAGATATATGGTTGATTTTGAAGCTTTAAGTATTATTAATCCTAACTTCGTCCTAGAAATATCGGCATATGTCCTCAACTCCGTGACTTCACATTTGCCTGCCATCAGCTTCTCGCCTCAGCATTGGAGTCATATCAAAGGCAGATTCGCATTTTAATCGGTCAAAACGGATTGACCTAATCTTGGGAGCTGACTTGTTGGCGCAAATCTTATTACCAGAGACGAGAATCGGTTCTCCACACGAGCCAATAGCTCAAAACACCCAATTTGGATGGATTTTGTCAGGACAAGCACAGGCAGAAGGAGCCGGTACCCGCATACGGTGTCACCAAGCGTCTTTGGACACTGAATCGTTGCTCAAACGATTTTGTGACGTCGAAGCAGTTCCCGAGCGCACCACTATAACCGATGAAGATCGCTGGTGTGAAGCTTTCTTTCAAAAGACCCAAACACGTCGAGCGGACGGCCGTTATGTGGTACGGCTGCCATTTATAATTCATTCTCTTTCAAAGTGAACGGACGCGTTTTTTTCTTGCTCTCCGAAGCTTAGTTTATTTATAAACCAATCGGTGTTTAATAACTAAAAAATACTTACATTATCACTTAACCTGCTGATATTCAGAAATCCGTTTACTACGCGAGTGCACTCTTTTAATTTGCTAAACTAATCTTGTTTGCAAAAAGAGTTTTTTCGCTTTCTTCTTTCAATTTCATTTGTTTACGTTTCTATTTTTAGAAACGTTGTTATTACTTCTACAGAACTTTTTCTTTTACATCGACTTTCGTGGGCGAATTCGACTCTCTCGGGCTCTCACTAACTCTTTTTTTTATCTTTGTTGTTGTGCACTGCAGCACAAACTCTCTTACCGCGCTCTTCTTATCACAGTTTCTGTGTGTTCCTAAACTTTCCTCTCTCTCTATTTTTGTTGTGTGCTTTTTTGACAGTGGTCACCCTCAATAATGGAATTGTAATAATGGAGGAATTGTATGTTTTAAAAAAACCTGCCAAAAGCAGATTACATCTGCTCAGGCAAGTATTTGTTGTTGGATCTGCAACAACGTAGCTCATGCAAAATGTGCGGGCTTCAGTGGCCCAACGGCCGATGCTGTAGCCAAGCGAAACGGTCTGCACTATTGTTGTGATGCGTGTCGTGAGGTTGAGAACGAGTTTGTATCGTTGATGCGCCAAACTAGGACGGGATTTAGGGAACTGTTTGGTAGTTTTCGCAAACTTACCGATCAGTTCTCCGCGCTGGACACTTCATTAAATAGCCTTAAGCTACTAAATGAGTCTCCCAAGCGCAAAAAATCAGCTCAAAAGGAGCAGCCGTCAACTAGTGCCTATCAGCCTCAGAACGTTGACCAACTCAGCACACCAGTGACGTTGCCGTTGCTATCGTTTACTACACCTGTAGTTACGAGATCAGCAGCACAGAAAAATGTCTCTGTTGAGCCCGTGGAGCTTATTTCCCCTTTGCCCAATACTTCATCTGCAATTTCTATTCCTATGAAACCGCAAATACTAATTACCCAACCGATAGTCCCTCAGGCAAGCTCGCCTTTGGAATTATCGGCACAACCTGCTCCCACTGGTCCTATATCTGTGGGACCTAAGCCTGTCACCGGAATTCCACCGAAGAGGCACATATTAGTCTCGAGGCTAGCCCCTGATCTCACATCTTCAGATATTATGGCTTATATCCAAGCCAAATCTCAAGCCCAAGATTTAAAGGTGGAACAATTTAAGTTTTCATATGAAAGGGATATATCATCCTTTAAAATTAGTGTCTCTAACGATTTATTTAACCAAATATGCTCAGCTAACTTCTGGCCCGATCATATTGTGGTTAAAGAATTCGAAGCAAAGAAAAAAAAAGAATCGTCAACCGATTAGACTACCTTTGCCAAACCAGGCCACCACTTCCAAAAATGCGACTTCAAAAAACTAATACAATTTTTAACATTAACCTACCAAAACGTAAGGGGCCTGCGTAGCAAGCTACCTACGTTATTCTTACATAGCCTTTCGTTTGAATCCCATGTGCTTGTGTTCACTGAGACTTGGTTAAAACCTGAGATTTTATGCTCTGAAATTTTTCCAAGCAAGTTCACAACTTATAGGTTTGATCGTCATGATCGGCGGGGCGGCGGTGTTCTTAATGCGGTAAATTCTGATATCGCGTCAGAACATGTACACCCGGAGATTCAATATGATATTGAATTCATTTGTGTAAAATTACACCTTCCCGGCTTCCAGGTTTTTATAACCTGCTCGTACATCCCACCTTCGTCGGATATTCTGATCTACACTCAACATTTGCTTGCAATAAAGTATGTCTTCAATTTGTTATCTAACAAAGACCACCTTATACTCCTTGGCGACTTCAACATACCTGAGTGTAGTTGGACACCAAGTGATGAGGCAAATTTCTTGATGCCCTCACAACAACACGATCTTATTGACGGCCTGCATGACATTTCTCTGCTGCAGGTCAACCACCTACAAAATTCTCTAAATAGAACACTCGATTTATGCTTTGTCTCCGATCAGAGTATGGTAACTCTGACTAGAGTCCACCCACTTACCCAACCAAAAGATCCCTATCATCCAACGTTCGAGGTTGTTTTTGAAACTGGTTTGAACGTATTGGATAAAAAAGTTACGTCGTGTAAGAGAGCGCGTTGTTTTCGTAAAGCCGATTTTGATAAAACTAATTATTTAATTTCAAATTATGACTGGTCTAATTCTTATACCCTTCGACCATTGAAAATGGTCAAAAAGGGTATACTAACTTTGTGCAAAATGTATGTAACAGGCATAAGGAGGCGTGGCAGACCCCATAAAGTTTATATATTCTTGCTCAGAATCACTAGCCGAGTCGATTGAGACATGTCCGTCTGTCCGTCTGTTTGTTTGAGACAACAGATCTCAGCTATTAAAAAAGCTAGAGACACCAAATTTGGTATGAAAGTTCCTATATATTCGGGGCAGGTGAAGTTTATGTCAAATGTTTGATGCCACGCCCACCGCCCCCGCAAATCGGTAATTTACGATTATTAAGCAAAGTATTAAACCCATAACGTTCTGCGGTATGTATAAAGATGAATGCAATGTGAACATATCCTCCAAATTACAATCCGATCGGACGAATAACACAGAAGTTATTCAAATCAACGTTTTCAGTACAAATGTTCCAGTTCCTTATATGAAGGTACAGTAGAGTTGCTTCCTTGATGATGTACTCAAGCGTTATGAGTTTCCTTGGGTAGCCGTGAAGCTATGTAATGCGTTAGCCAGTGGTGACGTTCCCCATCCAAGGCTTGGACGCGGCGGAACGCAGCCAAGCAAACGTTAATAGTGCTTAGCATTGAGCGTATCGACTCGGACGAATCCTTCTGCAGTCTAGGAAGAGCATATATTGTATTCATATGATGCGAAAAAATTAAGCTTGGATTGTTATGTCTCCTAACCATCATTCCCCAGGCTACTTGGTAGTTTGCATCCGTACACTGCATTTGGCGAATATCATTGTCCCGATTCAGAGGCAGGGACTCCTAGAGAAAATGTAGTCTTTGCACGTTGCTCAGATTGTTATTGTTGTGTATAAGGGTAGTGAATGCGTCAAAGCATCCAGGCCAGTCGACGCACACACCGGAGAAGCTTGGAACCGACATTTGGGGCATAGTAATACGGCGTTCTGGGTCTGCAGCGCCAGCGACTTCCTTAGGAACATCTGGAGCCAGCCTTTCATAATCCTCGGCGAGAATACAATAAGTGTCCATGTAGCGTTCGTCGAAGTCGGATAGCATATTCTTCACGTAATAGGCAGATCCCTCGTATTCATCCAAATTGATAATCTTCGCATGCGTGTCAAAAAATGCGATTCTCAATTCCTCCACCTGATTCAGACGTTATTTGAAATAAACCCGTGTTTTCCTGGCTTGCGAATCCTTTTTATAATTCTGCAGTATCAGCTTGAGGACACCGTAGCGGTCAGACTGCAAATTCACCATCGTTTCCAACGTCGAAGCCATGCTGTCCAGTGAATCTCAAACTTTTCAGTTTCGCACACCAAAGAATGAGCCGCAAAGAAGACAAAGAGAGCGGACGCCCAGCGAATTTGGTGATGCAGTTTTGCGTCAATGTCTCCCTTCTTTGCACTGCCTATGTGCTGCACTTGTATGTATAACTGTTGAACCGACGAGTCGAAATTGCGCGGCAGTCTAACGGAGTTGGCGTAGCTTATGTACACGTGTATGCAGAATTGCAGAATTAAGTGAATTCAAAATTAATTTAGCTTGTTAAGGTTCCCCTCTTGGGCCACCATGTAAAGTTGTGTCCTCTATATTAGTTTGAGGTCATTGTAAGAGAGGTTCCGACCCAAATATAATTGATTTATATATTTCACTTTATTCTTTCAATATTAAACTCTATACAAATGTATGTATGTGTGTATGTACAACAAACAGACTGCCCGCGACAAATTGACGTCCGATCGGTGTTCTTGCAAAACTTAGAGTGTCAAGTCTTTTCTTATCTCCTATTACATCTGCTCGAAAGCTCTCCCGCTCGTTTCCCGTTATAGAGTAAGCATGCACAGTGGTACAAGCACGATTAAACAACCCTGCAAAACTTTGGGACAAGCAAAACCAAACATGCCGCCCGCCAATGCTAGAACTGGCATGAGAATGTCCTTTCTTGTTCCGAACAAAGGGTCTGTCGTGATTTCTAGTCTAGTCTTGAATGGGAAGTTTACAGAGTTTCGAAACTGATCGCTTCAACTGGCCTGTTTTAGTTCTAAGCGTTACAACGCGGACTAACGAATCCTGTCCTGGATGCAAGTCGATAACTCGCCCAAAAAGCCATTGCGACGGCGGGTAACGATCGTCCTTAACGAGTACGAGCTCATTCAGCTTGATGTTATCGCTTTCCTTGTTCCATTTTGGGCGTTACTGTAGATGAGAGCAAGCCAGTCGCGACTCCAAGCCTTCCAAAAATGTCGCAGCATTGTCTGATGAAGCGGAAATTTTTCCTTAAATGACTGGGCTTGAGGACGGTACTCTGGCGCTGCGAACATTGAATCTCCGGTTAAGAAGTGTGCTGGAGTCAATGCTTCTAAGTCGTGAATATCAGTTGTGAGCGGACAAAGCGGTCGGGAATTGAGACAGGACTCAATGCTGATAAGGACTGTAGATAACTCTTCGTATGTTAGTCGACGATCAGCAACAACGCGCTTCAAATGGTTATTTACGGATTGCACATTACATATTAAGCCATAGCCCTCCAAAATTCGGCGAATGAGGGGGATTAAAATGCCACATTGTCCTCTGAGAAGCTAGTTTTGGAGCGATCAATTGATAGAAGTCCTTGTATAGGGTCTTAAGCACGTTGTCTGCTCCGACGAAATTAGTTCCATTGCCGCTGTAAAGGTGTTGCACTGTGCCACGCCGTCCACTGTAGCGGTCTAGGGCTAGCAGGAAGTGTTCTGCCTTCGTAGCCAGACAGATAAAAATCGCGATGTAGTCTTTGTAAAAGCTTGTTCCCCGAAGACGTGCAGCCTTGAGCTCTACACCGGGGCGATGTAGTCCACTCCAGTGGCGATAAATGGTCGATTTGGTGGGTTGACTCGGTGCAGCGGTAAGTCTCCCATGAGTTGCATCATGCCGGTTGGTTTCACTCGAAAGCATCGAACGCATTTCCTCAGCCTGTCTTCCTGTGACTATCCAAAAGTGTTGCCGTGCGTGTGCCAAAGTTAGTTGGTCACCTCCATGTGTTTGGTTATGTGAATGCCTAATAACCAAATCCGTGCAGTGATGATTACTGGGTAAGATGATCGGGTGTCGACGCTCGTGGGACAAACTAGAGTGCCGTAATCGCCCTCTTACCCTAAGAATGTCCTCCGATAAGAATGGCGCTAAGCTTACAAGCCTGCTCCGGGATGACAGCGGTTTCGAACGTCTCACTGCTACTATGTCTTCTGAAAACGACTGCCTCTGAACGATTCGCACCACCGCCCTTGACGCGCAGTCAAGCTCTTGAATAGATAATGGTCCCGAAAACCTTGGCTTAGTAACGCATGCGTTGTTCATGAAACGTAAAACGTAAGCAATGACGCGTACGGTCTGGGGGTATGTTGAAAATCGTTCAATAAAATCGGGAACGGGAGCCGCATAGTGAGCATGAACCTTGTCCGATTTCCTTTCCAATGCGGGATCCTCCAGACAGACTGGGCCGACATCTATTTGTAGCCAGCAAGCCCGATCGCGTATCAACCAAGATGGCCCTTTCCACCATAGCTGGAAGTTCTTCAGCTCCTCCGGAGAAAGCCCTCTTGTTGCACAATCCACTGGATTCTCTGTAGTGCCAACATGGTTCCACTGCGTTGAGGTGGAGTGTTCGGAGATGAAGGCTACCCGATTAGCGACAAACGTCTTCCATCGGTTCACTTCGCCGTTCAGCCAATGAAGAACAATGGTAGCGTCTGTCCAATAGAAAACTTCCACAGGAAGAGAGCTCAAGCGATTCGAGTCTGTGATCCACTTCACAAGTTTAATAGCAAGCACCGCTCCGCTTAATTCCGTTCGGGGAATCGTCAGTGGCTTCGATGGTGTAACCTTTGACTTGGCCATGAGCAGGGATGAGTAGCATAAGCCGTCTGTATGCTCCACCCTCAGGTATACTGAAGCTGCGTAGGATGAGGAGGATCCGTCGCAAAAGGCGTGAAGCTGCATCGATGAGACAGAGTCCGGTGCGTACCGGATCCAGCGCTCGATGCTGATTTCACCAAACCATGTCGGAAAGTACGCCAACGCTGGGCGAGCGTTTCAGGGACATCGTTGTCCCAATCTAATGATACTTGGGCGCCGCCTGCAATCGTTACCTTGGCCGAAGTCACCTCCTTCAGGATCAGCTTTCCAGCGATGACAACAGGGGCAATAAGACCCAATGGGTCAAACAATTTGGCAGTGCAGGACAATATGATCCTCTTAGAAGAACCTGTTGGTAGGTCAAAGTTGACCTTGTATCTAAAACAGTCCTTTTTCGGCAGCCAATACATGCCCAGAGTCTTAACTGGATCTCCATCATCCCAGTTAAGATCGGTTTGAGAACAGCGATGTTGTAATGGAATCGAACACACTAGCCTAAGATCGTTGCTAGACCACTTGCATAATTCCATGCGCGCGGATTTTATTATTTCAGTGACTTGTTTCCTCTTCTCTTCTGTATCTTCGATACTATGCCCTCATCCACATATATTTCAGTCTTAAGGACCTCCTCTGCCTTTGGATAGCGCTGCCGTTCATCCTCTGCCAACTGGCGGATAACCCTGATAGCTGTGAACGGTGCGGAAGCCGTCCCAAATGTGAGCGTTGACAATGCATAAGCGTTGATGCTTCCATCCGCCGCCCACCATAAAATCCGCTGATATTGCGCGTCATCTGAATGGACATCTATGCAACGATACATCTTTTGTATATCCGCCGCGAAAACGTAGCGGTATTTCCGCCAATTCATGATCACTAAGGACATGTCATTTTGCAGAGTGGGTCCAGTCCATAAAATGTCATTCAGCGATCTCCTATTACTAGTCTTCGCTGAGGCATCGAAAACAATCCGCTGTTTGGTTGTCTGCAGCTCCTCCTTAAAGACAGCATTGTGTGGCAATACGCAAGATGCAATTTTGCTTGGAGTGGAATTCCCACGCAGCATAGAACCATTTTCACTGCCCACTGCAGGTGCGATTTGCTGAAGTGTAAAATACTCTTCTATTTCCTCCTTATATTGCCGCCATCGCTCCGGAGCATTAGAAAGACGTCTTTCCAAATGCAGGAATCGGTTCAGAGCCATCTGGTGCGGTCTTCCTAAAAACATACTCGGATCCAAATAGGTTTTAAATGGCAGCCGTACCACATAACGGCCGTCCGCCCGACGTGTATGGGTCTTTTGAAAGAAAGCTTCACACCAGCGATCTTCATCGGTTATAGTGGTGCGCTCGGGAACTGCTTCGACGACACAAAATCGTTTGAGCAACAATTCAGTGTCCAAAGACGCTTGGTGACACCGTATGCGGGTACCGGCTCCTTCTGCCTGTGCTTGTCCTGACAAAATCCATCCAAATTGGGTGTTTTGAGCTATTGGCTCGTGTGGAGAACCGATTCTCGTCTCTGGTAATAAGATTTGCGCCAACAAGTCAGCTCCCAAGATTAGGTCAATCCGTTTTGACCGATTAAAATGCGAATCTGCCAACGAGATTCCTTTGATATGACTCCAATGCTGAGGCGAGATGCTGATGGCAGGCAAATGTGAAGTCACGGAGTTAAGGACATATGCCGATATATCTAGGACGAAGTTAGGATTAATAATACTTAAAGCTTCAAAATCAACCATACATCTGCAACGATGACCATTCCCTTGACCCACACCAACGATTGATGCACGAGTACTGGCTCTCTTCAAGTGAAGCGACTGCACCACATGCTCAGAAATAATTGTTGCTTCTGATCCTTGATCGATGAGTGCATTGATGACTGCGTGAAGTCCGTTGATCAGGTTTCGTACTGTGATCCGAGCGGTAGCGAGGAGAATGTTCCTCCTTTGAGCTCCAGAAGATATGGCCGGATGAATTGACTGCAGAGTCGCATTTCCGGGCTGAGCTGATGGACTAGGATGATTTGGCGATTGCGCCTGAGAGGAGGATGGGAAGTGAAGTAAGGTGTGATGACGTTGACCACAAACTTGACATCCTTTGTTACTGTTGCAGGGAGATAAAGTATGAGATCGGCTTAAGCAATTGCTGCATAGCTTTGCCTTCGAGACTATATCCTTTCGTTTATAACCATCCAAAGCCAGAAAAACTGAACAGCGCCGCAAAATGTGCTCTCCTCCACAGTGATGGCATAGACAGCTCGGGCGCCTCTGTTGATCCTGGGCGTTATGTACTCGAACACGCTTGGTCGAGTCTGGTAAGCCTTGGCCATTGATGGAGTCGAACGACGAGTTACGGTTCTCTATCGCCGTGAAGCTATGTAATGCGTTAGCCAGTGGTGACGTTCCCCATCCAAGGCTTGGACGCGGCGGAACGCAGCCAAGCAAACGTTAATAGTGCTTAGCATTGAGCGTATCGACTCTGACGAATCCTTCTGCAGTCTAGGAAGAGCATATATTGTATTCATATGATGCGAAAAAATTAAGCTTGGATTGTTATGTCTCCTAACCATCATTCCCCAGGCTACTTGGTAGTTTGCATCCGTACACTGCATTTGGCGAATATCATTGTCCCGATTCAGAGGCAGGGACTCCTAGAGAAAATGCAGCCTTTGCACGTTGCTCAGATTGTTATTGTTGTGTATAAGGGTAGTGAATGCGTCAAAGTATCCAGGCCAGTCGACGCACACACCGGAGAAGCTTGGAACCGACATTTGGGGCATAGTAATACGGCGTTCTGGGTCTGCAGCGCCAGCGACTTCCTTAGGAACATCTGGAGCCAGCCTTTCATAATCCTCGGCGAGAATACAATAAGTGTCCATGTAGCGTTCGTCGAAGTCGGATAGCATATTCTTCACGTAATAGGCAGATCCCTCGTATTCATCCAAATTGATAATCTTCGCATGCGTGTCAAAAAATGCGATTCTCAATTCCTCCACATGATTCAGACGTTTCTTGAAATAAACACGTGTTTTCCTGGCTTGCGAATCCTTTTTATAATTCTGCAGTATCAGCTTGAGGACACCGTAGCGGTCAGACTACAAATTCACCATCGTTTCCAACGTCGAAGCCATGCTGTCCAGTGAATCTCAAACTTTTCAGTTTCGCACACCAAAGAATGAGCCGCAAAGAAGACAAAGAGAGCGGACGCCCAGCGAATTTGGTGATGCAGTTTTGCGTCAATGTCTCCCTTCTTTGCACTGCCTATGTGCTGCACTTGTATGTATAACTGTTGAACCGACGAGTCGAAATTGCGCGGCAGTCTAACGGAGTTTGCGTAGCTTATGTACACGTGTATGCAGAATTGCAGAATTAAGTGAATTCAAGATTAAATTTGCTTGTTAAGGTTCCCCTCTTGGGCCACCATGTAAATTTGTGTCCTCTATATTAGTTTGAGGTCATTGTAAGAGAGGTTCCGACCCAAATATAATTGATTTATATATTTCACTTTATTCTTTCAATATTAAACTCTATACAAATGTATGTATGTGTGTATGTACAACAAACAGACTGCCCGCGACAAATTGACGTCCGATCGGTGTTCTTGCAAAACTTAGAGTGTCAAGTCTTTTCTTATCTCCTATTACATCTGCTCGAAAGCTCTCCCGCTCGTTTCCCGTTATAGAGTAAGCATGCACAGTGGTACAAGCACGATTAAACAACCCTGCAAAACTTTGGGACAAGTAAACCAAACATGCCGCCCGCCAATGCTAGAACTGGCATGAGAATGTCCTTTCTTGTTCCGATCAAAGGGTCTGTCGTGATTTGTCATAAAGGTCTAGTCTTGAATGGGAAGTTTACAGAGTTTCGAAACTGGTCGCTTCAACTGGCCTGTAGGGCGGTAGTGCGACTCGTTCAAAAGCAGTCGTTTTCAGAAGACATAGTAGCAGTGACGTTCGAAACCGCTGTCATCATGGAGTAGGCTTGTAAGCTTAGCGCCATTCTTATCGGAGGACATTCTAAGAGTAAGAGGGCGATTAAGGCATTCTTGCTTGTCTCACGAGCGTCGACACCCGATCATCTTACCCAGTAATCATCACTTCACGAATTTGGTTATTAGGCACTCACATAACCAAACACTGCAAGGAGGTGCCCAACTAACTTTGGCACACGCACGGCAACACTTTTGGATAGTCACATAATATTTCCCATTCCAAAAACCTCAAAAGAAATCAAATCTTTTTTGGGTTTATGCGGATACTACCGCAAGTTCATTCCAGATTTTCCAAAAATAGGAAAAACCTCTCACTATATTTCTCAAAACTGGAGCTAAAATTTACATAAAGGACGAAGCATATAATAAATCTTTCGAAAAGTCAAAAACACTAATCATGAATGACCCCATTCTTATCTGCCCTGACCTTACAAAAACATTTCAAGTTACTACTGACGCTAGCAATTTCGCCATAGGAGTCGTACTCTCACAAGACAATAAACCGATTAGTTTCGCAAGCAGAACTTTAAATGACCACGAACAGAATTACAGTACAATAGAACAAGAATTATTGGCAATTGTTTGGTCAAACAATTACTTCCGCCCATATTTATATGGAGTCCCCTTTGAAATATTAATTATGATCATAAACCCCTTGTTCGGTGAAACAATATAAAGGAACCTAACATGAAATTACAACGATGGAGAATTAAACTTAGTGGTATTCACTAAGTTTAAGTCTTTAAACTTTAACTTTAAAATTAAATATTTGGAAGGAAAGCTGAATCATGTAGCAACTGCTTTATCACGCGTTAAAATTAAAGAAAATTTGGTTGGCGAAGAAGAAAATATGTCAACAGCAGCAACAATACATAGCGACTCAGAAAGTAACGAAAACTATATTGAAATCACTGAAAAACCTTTAAACCATTTTTCACGACAGATATAATTTGTAAAAGACTCCATTAATCAAGTAGACATATCAAAATACTTCAATAAAACTAGAATAACTACAAAATACACTGAAATGACTCTCCCAATAGCAAAAGACCTTTTATTAAAATACTTCTTAAACAACACAAGCGTCATCTACATAGACAATGACAATGACTTTTCAATTCTTCAAAATGCGTACCACGGAACTATCAACCCACACAGTAACGTAAAAATATTAAAAAGCATAATACAATTAAAAGACATTAGCTCTTACGCTGAATTTAAGGAATTCATTATGTAAAGATGTTTTCTCGGGCTAGGGTACAACTCTCAGTCTAGCCAGGGTCTTTACAGCAAAATTTATAAATGACTAGGACCACTAAGACGTTTAGATAGAGAGAGAGAGGGGGTCACAGGCAGATTAGAAAAGCTGAGACAAATGTCGGACACAGCGAACACGCCCTTTTCACGCGTACACGTGGCCCGTGTCTTCCACGTGTACTCGTGAACGACGCAGAAGGCCGTGGGGGAACGCTCGTGACTACGGGTACTGCCGCCTGCACTCTCACAAATCGCTCGGTGGTGTATTGCACCACGCCACACTTGTGAACGCACGCTCCTGTACCCCGCGTCAACTATCGTTCACTCACGACACGACCTGCGACTGACCGTTCATCGTACGGAACGTCCGTGACCGCAGGTACTTTCGCTTATGTTCCCACAGGTCGCTCGGTGGTGAATTGCACCAGCCCGCAGCCCGTTAGAACACGCTCTTGTACCCGCTTGTCAACTAACGTCCACTCTCGCCCACGATTGGTCGTTGCCGCCGTTACGGAACGCCCGTGACCGCAAATACCTTCGCCTGTGCTCCCACAAGTCGCCTCGGTGGTGTATTGCACCACACCGCAACTCGTCTCTGAATACAAGTTCCCGTATACGCTTGTCAACTAGCGATCACTCACAGCACACAGACACATACGGGCGCACACGCGAAATTTCCTGCGAACACGTTTTCGAAGGAAAGTTTCCAAAAATATTGAACGCTAGTTTTAGTTAAAACGCCTATGCATTATTGATTGTTTATTTCCTTTTCTTCACAAGTTTCGTTTCCTTATTCTATTATAAAATATTCACTTAACTGTCCCTGCCTCTCTGTGTCCCTACCTACTTCGCACCATACGTTGCTTCTTCTTTTGTTTCTTTGCACTGCCTACCTCGTTTCTTCTTCTACAGGGTCCCTGTCCATTGTCCTTTATTTGTATCCTTGCTTCCTGGTTTTAACTTTTTACAGGTCCTTTTCACTTTTTTTTTAGCTTTGGTCACTTTTATTTTCTTCCTTTTTTTTTGCTTAAGAGGGGTTCTGACTAGCCTCGTCCAGTCGCCTGGCACTTCTGTGTCGTGGCCTAATTTTGCAGCCTCGATTTCGACGCTTTCCGTCCGCTGCTGCCCGGCGCTGTCCGCGGTCACTGCCTGGGGGGCGCTGCCCGCGGTTGCTACCCGCGGTCGCTGCCTATGCTCGGCCGATCATGCTTCGGCTCGTGTCGCTTTGCTTGCGAACTTGCCGTTTTGCCTAGCCTGGCGCCCTGCATGCCTAGATCGGCACGCGACTTGTAGCTTTGCCTAGTTCGGCTTGCGACTTGTCGCCTGCATCGATCTGTTCGTGCGTTTCTGCTGCGTCGGCTTCGTGCTGCCTGCATGCTCCTGCTCGCCTCGCTCTGCTCGCTTCGCTCTGCTCGCTTCGCTCTGCTCGTCTGTTTTTGCTCGCTTCGGTCTGCTTCTGGAATTTTTCGGGCGCCGTTACACATGCGTCGCAAAATTTGTCGAGACGCCGTTACTTGTGTGCATGGGCGCCGACCAACGGGCGTTTGCGTGTAGTCTGCACCCCGCGGGCTTGCACTTGCCTATGCCCCTGCCTATGTCTCGCCTATGCTTTGTCTATGTCTTTGCCTACGTCTATGTCTTGCTACCCATTATATGGAAACCCATGGGGTATTATAAACTTAAAGGTATTTTATTTCATTTTAAACACTCCCCTCTTACTTCACCGGGGGTTGAGGTAAATATATAAAAAACACGAAAGAGAAAATGAAGGTCCAGCCTTCTAATATTATGTGGCTTCCGCCGTTGCGTCTCACTGGCCCCGCTCGGTGACGGTCACCGCTCCTCGGCCGTTGATGCGTACCCGGAAGCGTACGCCGTCTCCGTCCGCCAACACCGATGCTGGGCACTCGCATTTCTCGTGGCGCGAGGACCCACTGCTCCGGGTGCTTCCGCCCGGTAATGGGCAACCTCTCGGCCCGCAACATTGCTAATAAGGCCTCTCCGACCTCCGCCCGGTGGTCAATAATGGGACGCGCGGGTGGCCACACCGAATCCTCCTCCTCCTCCTCCTCCTCAGAGGACGATGGGAACGGTCCGGCCCGCACCTTCATGTAAGCACTCTCCCCTTTGAGTATGCCCTTTAGGGGGGGCGGTGTAAGGATGCGCCAAATACGTGCTGGGGGAAGACCGGCCCGTCTCCCATCGCACAAGCCCGGCTTGTATTGGGTCCTTCCTCTTCGGGCGGCCCACCCGACTCTGTCTTGCGAACGGTCGGCGCAGGCGGTATGCCATAGCTGCTCGCCTCGCTGATTGGGCTGAACCGGCCCAACTCTTCGGGGTAACTCTCGACTTCTGGCGTTTCGGCGACACCGGCAAGGCAGTGACCCGCAAATCCTCGTGCCGCGATCAGGTCGTTCTCACGCACAAACCACTCCTCCGTCTCCATGACGTCGTTGGGGTCGTCGGCGGGTGGCTGCTCGGTGCTAGGCGCCAACCAGTCCGGGAACCACACCTCGGCACGAGTGGTGGCATGCCTTCCAGGTCTCATCCCTCGAACATGATGTCGAGAACCCCCTCATCCGCCGGTCGCTGCTCTGGTGAGAACCAGTCGCGGACCAGTTCGAGGCTAGGAATTACAAACGAGTTATTTCAGGAGTGTTCACCTGATAGGTCATGGTGGGTGCAAAGTTAAAAAGTCCCTACCTAACATGGTGCGTCTAAGGCTTACGTCTATGTCTTAATATCTAACCTGCCTATCCGCTTATTATATCTCCCCTTGCCCCCCAGATACCTGGTGACCTTCGCTGGTGTGTTCTCCTTCGAAGTACGCCTTCAGGTCGTTCAATCCGGCGTTGCGTCGTTGCTTCGTCTTGACCTCCTGCAGCCGTAAGATTGCAGGCGAAGTATACATCAGTACTCTGTAAGGACCGTCATAACGAGGTGCGAGTTTGGCGGCAAACCCGTCGACTGCTTTCGACAAGTGATGTTGTCGCAGCAGGACGAGATCGCCGATGGCTGGCTTCCATTCTCGGCGACGCAGGTTATAGTGCCGTCCTTGGATCGCACTCGCTTGCTGCGCATTCTCGGCCACGGTCTTGTGTACTTCCTGTAGGTGTCGTTCCTTGTCCTCCGGTGTTCTAGATTCCGTTCGGATGATTGGAGTCACTTCCTCGTAAAGTGCTCCAGGCAACCGCGGCTCGCGACCCTGCACTAAATACGCCAGACTAAATCCAGTGGTGTCCGAGGCACTGGTATTTATCGCCAGGCTGATTTCGGGCAGGTGCTCGTCCCACGTCCTCTGTTCCTCGCCTAAATATTGCGTCACCATAGTTTTAATGGTGCGGTTCGCCCTCTCGGTAGGATTTTGCTGTGGTGTGTACGGTGCGGTGTGTTGTAAGTCCATGCCCAGTTGTTTGCAGAAATTCACGAAGATCCGACTCGTGAACTGTGTCCCATTGTCGCAGACGAAGGTTTGGGGCACGCCGAACCTGGCCAAAATTCGTTCCTGGAACGAGCGCATCAGGTGAATCGCCGTTGCCTTCCGTAGTGGGACCAATTTCACCCACTTCGAGAACGCGTCGAAAAATAGCAAGAGCATGGTATTCCCGTGGGTAGAGCGTGGGAGTGGTCCCACGAAATCCGCGCACAGAACGTCGAAAGGTGCCTGTACCTGCCGGGTGTGCATCCGCCCTGGAGGTTTCAGTTGGCTCACCTTGAATTTCTGGCAGGTCTCGCATTTCTGAACGTATCGGGCTACGACTCGAAAGAGCCCTGGACAGTAGTTTCGTTGACGGACCCGGTTCAGGGTTTTCCGTACTCCCTGATGTCCGGCGGCGGGTTGGTCGTGACATTCGCTAAGCACTCGCTGGCGTAATGGCTTGGGTACGCAAAGCTTCCACGGCGTGTAGTCCTCCTCGTCAGGTCGAAATCCTCCTCGTCTGTAAAGCTGGTCATGTTCCTTGATAAATTCCGGGTATTTCTCGGGTTCCTTCTCCAGAAGGTCCAGCATTCGTGTGATCCATGGACAAGGCAAGTTCTCCTGCGTGGCTTGCTGAAGCGTTTCTAATGGTCGTCTGGACAACGCGTCCGCCACCACGTTCTGATCTCCCCGACGGTAATGCACGTTAAAGCGGAACTGCTGAAGTTCTAACGCCCAGCGCGCAATCCTTCCGGTGGGATTCTCGATGCTGTTCAGCCACTTGAGTGCCAGGTGGTCCGTGATGACATCGAACTCGTATCCCTCGAGGTAACACCGCAACTTCCGAATTGCCCACACGATAGCCAAGCACTCCTTCTCTGTGGTGGAGTAACGGCTCTCGGCTCCGGAAAGGCGTCGACTCGCGTAAGCAATGACTCGTTCGGTGCCTTGTATCTGCTGAGTTAGTACCGCGCCAAGTCCAACGTCGCTTGCGTCCGTTTGGAGCGTGAATCGCTCGCTGAAGTCCGGGCAGGCCAGTACCGGTGCTTCCGTGAGGCTCGTCTTCAACGCCTCGAATGCCCTCTGCTGATCCTCGCTCCACGTCCATCGGCAACCCTTTTTCAGCAGTGCTGACATGGGTTGCACCAAAGTGGCGAAATTTGGCACAAATCGTCGGTACCAGGAGGCGATTCCAAGACATCTCCTCAGTTCCTTGACGGTCGTGGGCGGTGGCAGCTCTTTGATCGCGGCAATCTTGTTGGGATCCGTGTGAATCCCACCTTCACTGACCTGGTGTCCCAAGTAGACGATGCTTTTCTGGAAAAAGCTGCACTTGGCCTTGTTCAGGCGCAAGTTCGCATTTCGCAGTCTCCGGAACACCTTTCGAAGGTTATCCAAGTGTTCCTTGAACGATCGCCCTACGACGATGATATCGTCGAGGTACGCGAACGCATGCGGTTCCATGTCCGGTCCGATGACTCCGTCCAACGCGCGTTGAAATGTGGCCGGGGCTGAATGCAACCCAAACGGCATCACCTTCCAGTGGAAGAGACCTCGGCCGGGCACCGTGAATGCGGTGTACTCTCGGCTGCTCCGGGCCATAGGTATCTGCCAATACCCACTCTTCAGATCCAATGTGGAGATGAACTTCGCATCCTTGAGCTTCTCCAAGATATAGTTGATCCGCGGCAGTGGGTATGCGTCCGGAATGGATTTCGCGTTGAGCTGCCGATAATCCACGCACATCCGCATCTCTCCGGTCTTCTTCCCTACGAGTACAATCGGTGCACTGTATGGGCTCCTGGATGGCTCAATCCTACCATCTCGCAGAAGCTCATCAACTTGCTCGTTGATGATCTTCTGCATGGCCGGATTCTTCGGGTAGTACCTCTGCTTGATAGGGTACGCATCCCTCATGGTGATGGTGTGCTCCGCGATGTGCGACACCCCCATCAGCCCATCAAATTTGGCCAGCTCAGACTGTAGGAAGGCCTCCACCTTTTCCTCGTCGGACGCTGCTCCAGTTTCCTGCGCCGCTGCGCCTCGCAATACAGCGTGGCTAGGCGTAGGCCGTCTCCTACGGCGCCTACGCTTGCCTCGAGCTGCTAGGGTAACTCGGCTCTCGTCTTCGCCTGGTTCCCTCGTGCCTTCCTCTGTTCCCGGGTTGTTCGCCACGTTTTGAACATCCGGCTGCTTCTCTACGCTCTGTTCGTCTTGATTTCCTTCGCATTGTTCCTGCAATTTTTCTTGCGTCTTTTGTCGTTTCCTTTGTTGATACTCTCTGTCATGTTCGCTGCTCTGTCCATCTGTATTCCTGGGTTGTCGGAACGGGTTCAGCCGCCGCGCGGTGGGACAAACCGGTGGTAAGACCGCGGCCTTACTATTTGCTTGAGCTACTGCTTCCTCCGTTGCCCGGCGAGTTGTTCCGGCCGTCGGGGTTGTCTCCTTCGGTGTACTTTGGAGGCACAATCGTGCTTGCCCGCACTCGAGGGTTACCTCGATGCCGCACAGGAAGTTCATGCCGAGGATTACGTCATCCAAGATGACCGGTAGAACCAGCATCGGTATGATCGTCTCCTTCTGTCCGAGCTGGACACGCACTCGTAACGCTCGTGTTACTTCCCTCGACGATCCGTCAGCCAACTTGATACGGACCAGCGCCGTCCGCTCGTTATTGGGCGTACTCAGCCGGGTAGCCATACGCTCACTTATGAAGCTGCGTGTAGCTCCGGTGTCGATCGTGGCATCCGTCATCAAATCTTCAATTTTGACGAATGCGATGACACGACCACTGCCGCACCGCATCGGTACTACTTCTGGGGACCTTGAGGCTGCGTCTCCGACTGGTTCCCCATCGGTTGAAGACGCGAAGCATTTCCCGTCTGGTCCCGCCGGCAGCAGTCCATAGTGCGCACGTCACGCCGTCCACAGTCCCAGCAGAAGAGGACCCTGTCGTTGCGGCAGTTCGTCTGCACGTGTCCAGGCGTATTGCTTCTTGTGGGTTCCGGCGCCGCCGCGGCTCCGTTCACCAATGGAGTGGTTCCGCCTTCGCTCGCGGCCGGAATTGGTGTCGATCTCGGTTGCTGATCGCTCCTCCGTTGCTCTGGATATCTGGTGGTTACGTGGTTACGGCCGCTGTGTTTGTAGCGCGGCGCGTATCCGCTCCGGGCATCGGGGATACGTCCTCTGTGTTCGGGTCCTTGGGCACTGGTGACGGGCCACGGGACCGAACCTCCTTGACGTCAGGGGTGGGCGCGGTGCCTAGGCTAGTCTCCAGGTCTAGCATACGCTGCAGCTGCTCCTTTGACAAGTCGCCCTGGTTTATGACTGCTACCAGGCGACTGCGCATCTCCTCCACTGTACCGCTGTTGTCCAATCCTAGTTCCTTTAAGATTGCCTGCAGCTCACTCTTGCGACGAAAGGCGATCCACTGTGTTCCCAAGTCGTTTTTTTTTTCGAAAAAATATTTATTTTGCACGTTGCTCGAGAAGTTTTATTTAAAAATTTTTATTTAAGCAATGAAGAAATCCTTTTGAATTTCTTTTAAGGATTTTTCCCTTGCTTTACTTTAAGTCGCGACCGATGTTACTCGTTCGAGTGTCCGCACTCAACTGACATCCTCGGTATTCGGCACCGAGTCTTATAGTACCTGGTCTCGGTGGCGTCACCAGCCAGGTTGCGCCGGCGCAAGGAAAAACGTCAAGCAGTGAGAAAAAATTACAGCTAAAGTTGGCGCAAACGCCCGCGTGCGCAGTAGTTTATAAAACGTGTACCGTCTGTACCCCAGACTTTAAGAAATTATCTACGTTCCCTATGCTTGCTTCGTTGTACTAGTTTTCTAGAAAACACGTGTACAGCCTGTCCTACAAACTTTTTAAAAAATCAATGTTCCCTATGCTTGCCATGATACCCTATTTAAAACATGCTCTACCCCTTGCCTAGTTCTGCGGTTCTCTGTGGTTGTCTGATATAATCTGTCAATTTACTTATGTGGGTCTTTAATCCACTTAAAGATGTTAAAATTTCCCATTTCTAAATGTCTAGTCTTAGTAGTCCCTGCTCGGGCGCCATCTGTAAAGATGTTTTCTCGGGCTAGGGTACAACTCTCAGTCTAGCCAGGGTCTTTACAGCAAAATTTATAAATGACTAGGACCACTAAGACGTTTAGAAAGAGAGAGAGAGGGGGTCACAGGCAGATTAGAAAAGCTGAGACAAATGTCGGACACAGCGAACACGCCCTTTTCACGCGTACACGTGGCCCGTGTCTTCCACGTGTATTCATGAACGACGCAAAAGAGTGTTTTCACCGTACCTGACACTTTGGCCGCGTTTTCGCTGTGCATCTGGTAGGCTGCAGGCCGTGGGGGAACGCTCGTGACTACGGGTACTGCCGCCTGCACTCTCACAAATCGCTCGGTGGTGTATTGCACCACGCCACACTTGTGAACGCACGCTCCTGTACCCCGCGTCAACTATCGTTCACTCACGACACGACCTGCGACTGACCGTTCATCGTACGGAACGTCCGTGACCGCAGGTACTTTCGCTTATGTTCCCACAGGTCGCTCGGTGGTGAATTGCACCAGCCCGCAGCCCGTTAGAACACGCTCTTGTACCCGCTTGTCAACTAACGTCCACTCTCGCCCACGATTGGTCGTTTCCGCCGTTACGGAACGCCCGTGACCGCAAATACCTTCGCCTGTGCTCCCACAAGTCGCCTCGGTGGTGTATTGCACCACACCGCAACTCGTGTCTGAACACAATTTCCCGTATACGCTTGTCAACTAGCGATCACTCACAGCGCACAGACACATACGGGCGCACACGCGAAATTTCCTGCGAACACGTTTTCGAAGGAAAGTTTCCAAAAATATTGAACGCGAGTTTTAGTTAAAACGCCTATGCATTATTGATTGTTTATTTCCTTTTCTTCACAAGTTTCGTTTCCTTATTCTATTACAAAATATTCACTTAACTGTCCCTGCCTCTCTGTGTCCCTACCTACTTCGCACAATACGTTGCTTCTTTTTACTTTGCTTTCTTCTTTAGTTTCTTTGCACTGCCTACCTCGTTTCTTCTTCTACAGGGTCCCTGTCCATTGTCCTTTATTTGTATCCTTGCTTCCTGGTTTTAACTTTTTACAGGTCCTTTTCACTTTTTTTTTTAACTTTGGTCACTTTTATTTTCTTCCTTTTTTTGCTTAAGAGGGGTTCTGACTGGCCTCGTCCAGTCGCCTAGCACTTCTGTGTCGTGGCCTAATTTTGCAGCCTCGATTTCGACGCTTTCCGTCCGCTGCTGCCCGGCGCTGTCCGCGGTCGCTGCCTGGGCGGCGCTGCCCGCGGTCGCTACCCGCAGTCGCTGCCTATGCTCGGCCGATCATGCTTCGGCTCGTGTCGCTTTGCTTGCGAACTTGCCGTTTTGCCTAGCCTGGCGCCCTGCATGCCTAGATCGGCACGCGACTTGTAGCTTTGCCTAGTTCGGCTTGCGACTTGTCGCCTGCATCGATCTGTTCGTGCGTTTCTGCTGCGTCGGCTTCGTGCTGCCTGCATGCTTCTGCTCGCCTCGCTCTGCTCGCTTCGCTCTGCTCGCTTCGCTCTGCTCGCTTCGCTCTGCTCGCTTCGCTCTGCTCGTCTGCTTTTGCTCGCTTCGGTCTGCTTCTGGAATTTTTCGGGCGCCGTTACACATGCGTCGAAAAATTTGTCGAGACGCCGTTACTTGTGTGCATGGGCGCCGACCAACGGGCGTTTGCGTGTAGTCTGCACCCCGCGGGCTTGCACTTGCCTATGCTCCTGCCTATGTCTCGCCTATGCTTTGTCTATGTCTTTGCCTACGTCTATGTCTTGCTACCCATTATATGGAAACCCATGGGGTATTATAAACTTAAAGGTATTTTATTTCATTTTAAACTTAACTAAATAACTATTGTAACGCGTTTCATACGTCGTCACAATTATTACTCAACATATAAAACTTTTGCACCCTGGTATCGAAAAATGATACGACTCGCTATAATTTCTCTGAGGGCGACTAAGCTTTTTATGTTATAAATTACAATAGGGCGTTCGGATCAGTTATCAACACGGCCTCTATGTGACAGTCACATGCATCGCAATTAAGATACAACTTTGTGTTGAAATCTTGATTTATAGAAATGAAGCCGATGTCAAAACTCGTTTAAGTGTATCCATTGCTATTTGATCATTCGTTGTTCATCGTTGTCCATTCTAATTTCCTCGCTGTGGATATTAAATCCGCGATGGGCAGGTTACTTTCGAGATATTGAGAATGACGATACCATGCTCAAAGTCTAAAAGTAAATAAACTTAAACCAAGCAGTAGTCAATGGATACGCGTGGAGATTCGTCCGTCATGTGTGATGACTCGAGCAAATTAATTATCTTCGGAGCGAGCTGAAACGCTTTCCAAAAGACATGGCCTAGAATCATAACATCTGTTTGTTGATTTTATAACGAATTTCTAATTTTCAATAAATCTTTTATAGGCTCAGTTTCTTCACCTACCATTTTTGTAAAGCATCTTACTATTTTATATTGAGGATAGTTCCAAAAATCTTGCAAGACGAAATTTGCTCCTATGCAACTTATGCTTGAACTATGCTTTTGTTGGAAGACCCCACCCGTCGGTTTTACGATTTTTTTCCAATAACGTGTTGGGATTTAGGCTAGTAAATATTGGGCTTTCCACAGCTATAGCAAAATACACGACGTCGATCAAAAAAATTTCCAAACAATGCCCTTTCTCCGCCAAATTCCAACACTAAAACTACGCTTAGGAAATCTGCATTGCATGAAGTTCCGCAATCTTCGTCGGCCATGGCAAATTCATCTTTGACTAAACAGTCTTGTCGACGAACTAGAGATGCAGTTTGCTTAGGGAGGAAGCATATCTAGAGCTTATTTCAAATGCTAAGTGACCTACAGAATGTACCGATTGATAAATTATCTTCTGTATACTGTCAGGCAGAAGATTGCTTTATAAAATTTTCACCAGCTCCTCTATTTTCACTGGTATTCATGAGATTCGCGACTGCCTCATAAAATGATGAGAATGACTCTTCCTGCGTAGGTATAGAAAAAAAAACCTGAGGCCGATGCATTTCAATTTCTACTTGTTCCTTTACCCCTTCCACAAAATAAGCGAGGCACGCGCTAGAAGAAAGGGAAAACCGAACGTTCTCGAACAAATTTGTATGCCCCGACCCTTATGCTGTTGTCTCTACCTACCGAGCCTACCGAGCCTACCGAGCCTTTGGGCAAGCGTCTCTTGTCTTTTTTGCCAAAATGTTCCTGCACTTCTAGTGTTTTTTGCCAAAACGTACCGCACTACTAGTGTTTTTTGCCAAAACGTACCTGCCTTTTGCGGCTCCTGCCTTTTGCGTCTCTTGCTTTAAGAGTCTCCCGCTATTTGAGGCTCTTGCTTTTAGAGGCTTACGCGGCTTGAGGCGTGTACTATGTGCGGCCTGTGCAAAGTGAAGATCGAGTGGCAAGAATCTCATTCATTTTTGAGTGTTGTGTATGCATGCATGTTGCAGTTCTCTGGTGTACAGGCATCCTCGCCGTGGACTATCAAAAGCAGCTTTAAAATCAACAAACAGGTGGTATGTGTCAATTTGGTTCTCATACGCTTTCTCCAGGATCTGACGTAGTGTGAAGATCTGGTCGACTGTGGACCGACCTGGACGAAAGCCGCATTGATAGTTGAAGTCTCTCACACATTACGGTCGTGAGAACTTTGTATGCGACGGAAAGGAGACTGATGCCACGATATTTGGTGCGTAGTGTTGCATCACCCTTCTTCAGAATGGGGCACATCATGCTGAGACTCCAATCATTGGGCATGCTTTCCGTTAGCCATACGTTGCAGATGAGCTGGTGCATGCACACGACCAACTCATCGCCTCCAGCCTTAAACAATTCAGCTGCTCGTGTGGCACCTGCTTGCAGCGTGCGCCTGTATGCAGTGTTCTTTGCAGCAGTCGCATCCCGACACTCCTGGTCATACCATGGATTCCATTTTGGGGGAACTTGGAGTCCAGGGGTTTCCACAGCAGAAGCGTTAATGGCGGTAGATATGCACGTCCACATATCTGACGTATTTATAGGCGTTGGAGAGAGTTGGTCAAGTCGGCCTGAGAGTTGAGCTGAGAAGGTATCCCTGTGCTGATGTGACAGCAGCTTTCCGATGGCAAGCTTTCTTAGCACACCTTGGCGTGAGACTTTCGCGACACACAATCGTGCGCGAACCTTAGCTGCGACAAGGTAGTGGTCAGAGTCGATGTTAGGACCCCGACACGTTCTCCCATCAAGTATGCTTGACGCATGTCTTGCATTGATCACAGCATTATCAATCTGGTGACAGCCATGTTGCTTTGTGGATGCTGCGATGACGGAGCCGTGTACTACTAACTGTCATATTGTGTGCAGCAGCAAAACCTATAAGTCTATGCCCATTTTCCGAGGTAGACTCGTGTAAGCTATGCTGTCCAACGGTTGCTCCAAAGATGGGAACGCGTCCGATTTTGGCATTAAAATCTCTGAGGATGATCTTAATGTCATGCGACGGGCATAGGCTATACGCTCGGTCGAGTTCTGTATAGAAAGCATCCTGGATGGCGTCGTCCTTCTCCTCCGTTGGGGCGTGCGCACAGATAAGGCTGATGTTAAAGAATTTGGCATCTACTCGGATAGTCGCAAGCCTCTCATTTACAGGTGTAAACTGTGAGACTCGGTACCGAAGCCTGGCTCCTACGACGAATCCACAACCGAATTCGTGCCTATCTGTATGACAGCTGTAGAATGTGTCACATTTTCTTCGCTTCATGCATCCCTTTCCAATCCATCTCATATTCTGGATAGCTGTAATGTCAGCCTTTAAATTGCTGAGAGTATCCACTAGTTGTTGGGTGGCACTAGGTTTGTACAATGTTCCAGGTGCATGCTCTCAAATGATTGTCCTTTTTGAATTTGCCGTGGTCGGTTTAAAATCAAGCTTATTTAAAAAATATAAATAAATAATTCACCTGTAGCCTTTTCTAGTTTTTTAGCTGCTCGTTTAAGTTTTTCAGTTCTGAATGCGAAATGTAATAAAAACTATTTCGCTCGTTGTAGGAATTAGTTCCTGGATAACCACGAACAGTTTTATAATTCTGTTAACATGTAGCGAAAGTCATCGGTTAGTTAAACCTTCAAATTTGTTTTTTGAATATTCTATGGCAGATACCGGCCAAGCCATGGCCGACATGTTTGCAAAGTTTTTTCAACTTTCGTACTCGCCTTCTACACAAAATGTTCACTTTTAGCCATATAACATTCCCTGCTCAAATGGTATCTTCAGTCCTATTCTAAACGAAATATCACTTGCTAAGGATCTTCACTCGGTTAAACCAGGGTTTTCTCCAGGTCTCGATGGTGTTCCGGCTTGTGTTTTTCTCTTCTATGCCAGCTGTCTAAGTAAGCCATTGCCCAAACTTTTCTAGCTGGTCTTAGATACTTCATCCTTTCCTTCTATCTGGAAGGAATCATCTGTTATTCCCTTGCTTAAAAAGTGCAGCAAGTCTGATGCAAGCAATCATAGAGATTTCTCTAAATTGTCGGCTGTACCTAGATTCTTCGAGAATGTCTTAACTTCTCACTTGCGGTATTTCTGTAGATCCATCATATCGCCTTCTCAGCACGGATTTATGATCAACTACGACAAATTTACTTGAGCTGACATCCTTTTTATAAAAGGTTTTCAGGAAAATCTTCAAACTGATGTTATATATACTGGTTTCAGTAAAGCATTTGACTCAGTAAATCATTCCCTTCTTGCACATAAGCTCAACCTATTAGGCTTTTCCCCAAAACTACTTAGTTGGATTGTGAGTTATCTGACTGACAGAACTCAAAGAGTCCTCTTTAATAACATTCGTTCAGACCTTCTCTTTGCCACATCTGGGGTTCCTCAGGGTAGCCTTTTAGACCCCCCTCCTCTTTAGGACTTTCATCAATGACCTACCTTCGGTCATTCATAACTCCCGTACTCTCATGTGAGCGGATAATGTAAAGCTTTACTATCAATATAAAGATGACCACTGTCACTCTAACCTTAAAGCCGACTTAAATAGATTTCACTCTTGGTGTTGTGAAAATTTCTTAAACCTGAACAGCTCTAAATGCAAGCTGATGACCTGGGAGTCCGATAGGACCGAAAATTAAAACTAGTCGGAAAGGCTACAGTCACGCGGTGACTGTTAGAGGCCATAGATATTCTGTTTACGTTTATATACCAAAAAATATATATAAATTTATATTTATATAAATTTTAATATAATGAAACAAAAACAAGTGCGCAAGGCTACAGACGGGCGCGCTCCACAGACATACACTTTAACATCCGTACCAAACATGAAAACACACTCATGACTTCTGACTGAGAATTCTTCCAAACTTATTTTAATACAAATGGCTTACTCGCTCACACACACACACACACGCGCGTAAACAGTAAAGCGACATGAAGCGACGTCAACGTCGGCGTTAACTGCCTAAAGCAGCGCGCGGGCTGCTGCTCGTACCGAACATTTGTACTGAAAACGCTGACTTGAATAACTTCTGTGTTATTGGTCCGGCGGATTGTAATTTAGAGAATATGTTCATATTGCATTTACCTTTATACCAATGCAGAACTTTATAAGTTCAATACTTTGCTTAATAATCGTAAATTACCGATTTGCGGGGGCGGTGGGCGTGGCATCAAACATTTGACATAAACTTCACCTGTTCCGGATATATAGGTACCTTCATACCAAATTTGGTGTCTCTAGCTTTTTTAATAGCTAAGATCTGTTGTCTCAAACAAACAGACGGACAGACAGACGGACATGTCTCAATCGACTCGGCTAGTGATCCTGAGCAAGAATATATATACTTTATGGGGTCTGCAACGCCTGTTACATACATTTTGCATAAAGTTAGTATACCCTTTTTTGACCATTTTCAATGGTCGAAGGGTATAAAAAAGTTATTTAATGTTTTATAAAATAAATTAAGAGCCATATCCATATTGTTACATTGATAAAAATTAGACCAGTCATAATTTGAAATTAAATAATTAATTTTATCAAAATCGGCTTTACGATAACAACGTGCTCTCTTACACGACGTTACTTTTTGATCCAATACGTTCAAACCAGTTTCAAAAACAACCTCGAACGTTGGATGGTAGGGATCTTCTCGTTGGGTAAGTGGGTGGACTCTAGTCAGAGTAACCATACTCTGATCGGAGACAAAGCATAAATCGAGTGTTCTATTTAGAGAATTTTGTAAGTGGTTAACCTGCAGCAGAGAAATGTCATGCCGTCAATAAGATCGTGTTGTTGTGAGGGCATCAGGAAATTTGCCTCATCACTTGGTGTCCAACTACACTAAGGTAAGTTAATTACTTTGCTGGTAGCAAGGTAAAAAATAAAAGAATTGGAGTTCAGTTAAGAACGACTTTATTTGTCTAAATCCAATTTGCAACTGAATTACCCTAGCTGTCCCTAACAAGCTGTGAGTCTTTGGCTGTGAGCTGCGCTGCCCTTGGTGGCAGAGGATCGGCGTCGGCTCCGTAGCTTCCAATAGACCACGACATCGGCTGATGTTTTGTTGGTCGAATCGGTGCAGTCTTCTTGGAATCACTTGCATTGGTGGGAGCGGAAGTTGTTGCCAAACAGATTCTTCGAATTCTACTTGAAAGCTCGTCGTGTGCAGGAAACAGCTCGGCGTGTGCAGGAAATTATGCAGACGCTGAGCTTGCAGATTGAAGCTTGCTTATTAGGTTCGTTGTTCTGGATTTTAACATTTTTGTTAACTCTTCCCCCTCCAATTTATGCTTGTCACCAAGCTGTCTCTAGAAGTATGGAATGTTGTTGAACTGAGGTAGCTGGTAGTCTGCCTCAGTCGAAGATTGCTCGCAGGTTGTAGGTTAGAAAATCGCGGTGACTTTCGCTTCCATTCCAGGCGTGGGACCTAGTTGCAGGGTTATGCTCTTCTGCCGTTGGCTATAGATGTGCAAATCCAGGATGAGAACCAGAACAATCCCAAAGAGCGTTAATAAAGTAATGCTGTTGACCGTTGAATGGGTTCTTATGTGCATCAGCTGTCCAGTGTTGTTTATGTGCAATGCTTCCAATGCTTCAAGAGATAGAACCTTAAGTCTTTCTTTTTCTTCGGCCGTAAACTGCACAAGAGGCGTCCAGGGGTCGAGACTGTAGGTTCCAAGTTGCTGAACTGCTGGTTGTCGATAATCATCGAGTCATTTGACAGTTGAACCAGATAGGTGTCCTCTAGGTGAAGTTCTGTGTTGTTCCAGGTTACGTTTATTATGTAGAATTGACACATCGGAAAACTCCATTATTTCTTCCATTGATAGGGTTGGCATAAGGGGTTTTAAAAATTTTCTCGATTTCAATTAGCTCATCTTCATTTAATACAAGTGTGTTAACTACGTTTAATCGTGCCCATTGAATGGCATGTTTAATATTAATTATTTCTTCTTTTAAAAGGCGAATCTGATTGTGCAAACTAATAGCCATCTCGATATTTACTGAACTGCTTTTTTGAATAGAATTGCTGAGAGCGTTGGATACTGAAGTTAGTTTATTTATTCTTTCTTCTAACTGCTTGTTAACAATGACCTGTTGGTTATTGTTGTCAATAAGTTTATCTAAATTCTGCTCTATCATAACTAGGTCATCTTGATCTGGACTACCCGCTATGTACTTCCATCCTGACCCTAGCCAATTTAAGGACCTAGTTTTTCGAGTTTTGGGAAAGGCTGTGCTTGTTCGGAATGTGTGAATAGTTGTGTTTATCTTTTAATGAGGTGTATTAGTTTGGTCGTTGCAGTTTGTAGCTTTCCGATCCCCTTGTTCATTGCCAGTATCTGTGCGTTCGTATAGTTCGTAAGGTTCATCGATCCACTCACATCGTTCGTAACCCAAGTCTTTCAATATTGTCTTGTCTGGCTGTCTCGTATTGGTCCGGGTCTGTTATTACTCTCCTGCCGAAGAATACTTCTAATGGTCGTTTCTTTGTAACCGAATGAAAACTTTAATTGTACTCGTAAACTGCCCATTCTAAAAGTTCTTTAAAATTTCTCTCAGTGCCCTCTTTCTTGATGCATCTCATTATTTCTGAGAGTGTTGAATGGAAGCGTTCTACCTGACCGTTAACTGTACCTATGTATGGTGGAGCAGTATAGACTTCTATCAGAAGCTGCTCCAACATGAATTAATTGATTGGGAATTGAAAGCTTTTTCGTTTTCCATAACGATATGTTTTGGGACTCCGAAATAAAATATAATGTCACGCAAAGGGGTTCTGATATCTTCTATCGCTTTTGAATTTATAATTCGTTCTTACGCTAATTTAGAAAACTTATCTATTGCAGTGAGTACTAAGTGTCGTTCTGTAGAATATATGTCAATGTGCAATATGTGACCGGGGTATTCTGGAATAGGAGTTTCTTGAATTTCCGGATTTGGGGGGTGTCTGTCATATTTAGCTTCTTTGCAAACTTTACATTGCTTAACTAAATGTAGAATTTTTTACTTCATTTTTGGAAAATAATAGGTTTCTGCTAGTTGCTTTTGATTTTCTAGAGCGTTTCGATGTGCTCTCCCTATGTATTTGAAGAATTCTTTCTTCCTGTTCGGTTACGTCTGTCAAGTCTTCTACCCTGGATTGGGTCAATCGAGTTTTAATTCCATTAAAGTGACTTCGGTAGGTTGTCTGTATTTTTCCTATTATGTCTTCAGTCGTGTGAATGCCGTTAAATACGGAAGGGTTGAGGTGTTTTTTTAAGTCTGTTATTTTATCGTCCGTAGTGTATTCATGTCGGTATATTTCATGTCTATGGAAAGTAGGAAATGGGATGGTGAACTTGTAATTGTACTTATCTGATTTATAAAAGAATATTTGATTTTTAAAAACATTTATTGGGGCTTCGACGCTAGGGATTAGGTCATGGCTAGAACTTTTAGCGCTATGTTGTGTAGAGGCAACAGAGTTAGTTTGCTCTAAACATTTTCCTTTCCCGGTTTATAGAATATTTCATAATCATATTCCTCTAAATAAGCCTTCCATCTCTTGATTCTGGCGTTTCCATTCCAGCTACTCAGAGAATGTGTTAAAGGTTGATGATCTGTAAAGATCTTAATCTTGCTTTACCGTGTAGGTAATTTTTGAGGGCTTTGAGTGCCCAAATTATGGCTAACATTTCTTTTTCGTTCGGCGCATAGTTCTCTTCGGCTTTGGAAAGTGTTCTAGGAAGAAATAATATAGGGTGGTTGTCTTTCGATAGCACTGCGCCGATCGCGAAATTTGAAGCATCAGTAGTTAAATGGAAATCCTTGTTGAAATCTGGGTAACGGAGAATTATTTCTTTTGACACTAAGTTACTTTTAAGCTTCTTAAAAGATTCTAGAGCTTCATTGTCTAGTGAAATTATCTTTTTGGATGACATTCTTTTGGACACGTGTCCATCTTCCCCTCTTAAAAGTAAAGTTAGGGGTTTTGCCAATTTGGCATAATTTTTGATAAATCTTCTATAGTAGCCGGAAAGCCCTAGGAAGGATCTTAGATCCCTCAAAGTTTTAGGGCAGGGATAATTCGCTATCGCTGCCACTTTACTCGGATTTGTTTCTATTCCCCTATCGGAGACAACAAATCCAAGCAATTCGACTTTGTTTTTCATGAACTCACATTTGTCTAGCTGACATTTCATGTTAGCGTTCTGTAAAGTTTGAAAAATTTTAGCCATGTTCTCAATATGCGTATTATCATCTTTGCTAAATATGATGACATATTTTATATATGCAACGTTGTTGCAAATCCAACAACAAATACTTGCCTGAGCAGATGTAATCTGCTTTTGCAGGTTTTTTTGACACAAATAATTCCTTCTTCCATTATTAGGGGTGACCACTGTCAAAAATGCACACAACAAAAATAGAGAGAGAGGAAAGGTTAGGCACACACAGAGACTGTGATAAGAAGAGCGTGATAAGAGAGTTTGTGCTGCATAACAACAAAGATCAAAGAAAGAGTTAGTGAGTGCCCGAGAGAGTCGAATTGGCTCACGAAAGTCGATTTAAAAGAAAATATTTTGCAGAAGCAATAACAACGTTTCTAAAAATAGAAACGTAAACAAATTAAATTGAAAGAAGAAAGCGAAAAAAATCTTTTGCAAACAAGATTAGTTTAGCAAATTAAAAGAGTGCACTCGCGTAGAAACGGATTTCTGTATATCAGCAGGTTAAGTGCTAATGTTAGTTTTTTTTTAGAGTTATTAAACACCGATTGCTTTATATTTAACTAAGCTTTGGAGAGCAAGAAAAAACGCGTCCGTTCACTTTAATAGAGAATGAATTGTTAGTCCCGACAATTTCACTAAAACTATGAGAACCAGTGGTAAACTAATAGATATCCAGTCATATGCTCAATTTAAGAAATTATCCTCAAAACACATACAAAATTATTACACCCTGGCATAGAAAAACTCATACTTCAGTTCAAAGAACTTTACAATTACCCCGATTATCAAAAACTTATCCAAAACATCATAAATGAATGTGAAATCTGTAACATTGCCAAAACCGAACATAGAAACACAAAATTAGCCCTGGAAACAACCCCAGAAACTTTCAACCCCAGAGACAAGTATGTCATGGATTTTTATTTAATAAACAATAAACAATTCCTATCATGTATTGACATTTATTCTAAATACGCCTCTCTGATAGAAGTAAAAAGTAGATATTGGCTTGAAGCTAAAAGAGCTATTTTACGTGTATTCAATGACACGGGTAAACCCATAGAAATAAAAGCCGACAAAGACTTCGCTTTCGAGTAAAAATGGAATTTCTGATATTGAGAGATTTCATAAAACTGTCAACGAAAAACTAAGAATAATAACAAGCGAGAATGAACCAGAAAACCAATTCACTAAGTTCGAAAAAATACTTTACGTATACAATCATAAAACCAAACACAAAATAAAATAGACAAAATTTACAAAGTCAACAAAAGAAGACAAGACTACAGTATAGACATTAATTTCAGAGAATCTCCTCTGGTTAGATCAAAAACGACTAACCCATTCAGAAAGACAGGAAACTTAAGGCAAATAGATGATTAACATTTTGAAGAAACAAATAGAGCTAGAAAGATAATACATTATTAGTTTAAAAAGAAAAAGACAATTAATAAAAGTAAATATAATAATGATAATTCCAGGCTTACTACCGATCATGATAATCATGTTATCATACATACTATTATCAACAATTAGCACGCAAAACCTAGAAGTAACCCCTATCCAGGCCAAAAACGGCTACTTAATCTTTTAAACCGGATCAATTGATTTATCTATAAACTATGAATATCTTATATCTTATTAACTTAACTAAAACCGAAAATATTTATGAAGAACTTATCAAACAAACACAATTCTTTGAAAATGTACCACAAATTCAGTACCTAATAGAGAAACTCAATAGAGAAATGAATGGCATAAGAAATGCAATATGTAACAAACGCGGTCTTACAAATTTTATGGGAACTATTTACAAATACTTATTCGGCACATTAGATCAAGAAGATACAGAAGAATTACAACAACAAATAGGTAACAATTCGAAAAACAATGTACAAGTAACCGAACTCAACCAATCTTTTAAACAATAATTTTGAAGGAGAACAAATTTTAACCTTATAAATTTTCAACTAACAACAATTCACCGAATACATAGAAGACATAGAACTTGGTATGCAACTGACACGCTTAGGTATTATCAATCCAAAACTTTTAAAACATGATTCCCTTACTCACGTTAATTTTGAAAAACTTCTTAATATCAAAACTCCTGCTTGGCTTATATCTGATACTAACGAAATTTTGACAATATCCCACATTCTGAGAGAAATAATTAGAACACCTTTTTTCGAAATAATATCATACCCCGACAAAAAGAATAACATACTAACTGAAACAATACATGACAAATATTTTTCGCTTAATAACCAAACTTACACAACAAGTTCTCAAAGCTTGGTCATAAATAAATGCATAACAGGTATACTTAACCAGGTCTCAACACAATGTAGATACAGTAAAACACGTTCTGATTTTGAAATAAAATATGTTGAACCACAACTTGGAACCTTCCCGAAACTACGTTAAACCAAAATTGTATTAATAGAGAAATTATAATAGAAGGTAATAACATGATAAAAGCATTCAATTATTCCATTCAGTTAGAGGAAATTTTGATTACCAATACAATGTTAGACTACACCCAAACTATCTATGTTAACAATAATGTAACACAACTTGAACCACTCGAATACATTTAGGCAAAAGAAATAATTACGCCACACACTCCTCACTCGAGTAATGTCTTCCAAACAATAATAGTTACAACATTATTAATAATAATTATAAACGCAGCATTATACTTCATATATAATTATAGACTATACCATAAAAATTAATTGTAAAATTCAAGAATCAAAATCCAGAAAATGAAACTATTATAAGTCCTGAAACAGAAAAACTGTATTGTACCCTAAAGTTATTTCCTGAGGATAGGCCTTTTTCTTAAGGATGGGGAAGTGACATATCTATTCTACACCCACACTTGAAACTCCCCAATTCCACATAATATAATCATAAACAACGCACACTATTGTAAAACTCACATACACACATTAATGTCTAAGTACAAAATGTAATCAAAGAACGAGCGCCCTTTGATTACCTGTGTTCCCACAGATCATAAAACCAAAAACGCGAACAATAACAAATAATTGCTTCGATATGTAGGAACCTTCATTCCAAATTTGGTGTCTCTAGCTTTTTTAATAGCTGAGATCTGTTGTCTCATACAGACGGACAGACAGACGGACATGTCGACTCGGCTAGTGATCCTGAACAAGAATATATATACTTTATGGGGTCTGTCACGCCTCCTTATGCCTGTTACATACATTTTGCACAAAGTTAGTACGCTTTTTTGACCATTTTCAATGGTCGAAGGGTATAAAAACCATAAAAGTGTAAAAACAACCAACCATAAAAAACTCTGCTAAAACAAAACAACAAAATCATGGCAACTTAACAAATCCAACTGTTGTCGTAGCCCCACCTGAATCAAGCGTTAGGTAAAATTAGACAAATACCTACATTCAGCGGAAACACTCAAGAGCTCAGTGCCTTTATCAAAAGGATCGAGTTCGTACTTCAATTATACCCAACAACTGACACCAGACAGAAGCATGTGTTCTTCAGTGCAATTAAATAAATGTGTTCTACTTACTATATTTGTCCCAAATAATGTTATCAATAAGAGGTTTAATTTGTTCTTCAATCATTGCCATTTCAACAGCAATTAGGTTTTTTTCAGTTTCATGGGCACGTTCATTTATATCATTCCACCATTCAGCAATTCTCAATAATTTGATTCGAGCTTGCTAAAGAAAAATATGTTAATGATTGACGTTTGTAAATAACAATCCTTACCCATAGGTTTTCTTCTAAACTAAAAAATTGAATAAGGTTAGGAGTTAGCTCACATTTCAATAGCCGAAGTATTTTAATATTTTTAAGCGCTGTTACAAGATTTTCACTAAAATTAACACTTATACTTTCATCTTCATTTTTTTTCAACAAACTAGTGGCCATGCCTTCTTGTATACTAGACCAACATTCAACAACCCATTTAGATAATATATTTTTAATAAACATATTAATTTCAGGAACAATAAGGTCATAAAGGTCTTGGACATATTTTCCATGTTCACTTTCAAAAAGTCTAAAAACAATTTTACAATTACTTTTGTAAATATGATAGTTTTAAAAAACTTACGGGTAATCATATAGGTCTATATCCTTATACATTGCCGTAATACGGTGTCGAAGCTTATGAAGCAGCACTATGGTTCCTGATAGCTTAGGAAAAAATTCATCAGTTGGCATTTCCTGTAGAATAAATATTTGTAAAATAAATATTGAATAAATTTCCTAGTAATTTAAAAATTGTTCTTACATTTATTCCCTTTTCAGTATATAATTGTTTAAGTATGTTTAGATCTTCTTTAACATACATTATTTCTTTTCAAAATCATCAATAACAACAGTTATATATGAATCAATATGCTCTTTTATAATTGGCCGAAGAAGAAGTGAACCCCCCAGCAATAAATCATGAGAGTCAACAAGTGCTTTTTCAAATTGAGAAGCTATCATTCGCTCTAACATGTCTGTTTTTTTTTTAAAGCTAACACGATCCTTCTCAAAGGACGAGTTTTCACCTTCAGGATCTAATGGATCATATTGTATGTTAGTCCATTCACGATAATAGTTTTTATAATTTTCAAGTATTTTTTCGAGTGCGTGAGTTATTTGGCGACCTTTTAGTCCACCTACTACAATTTTGTCTAACTTCATAAACTCACGGCCAGTATTAAACAAATCTTTGAGCTCATGAAGACGCTCGACAAAGTTATCAAGACGTTGAAAGATCTTAGCCGATTGCCATGTCCAGTCTTGGGAATTGAAAGTCGTCCCAATCTTAAATTTTTTTAATGAGTTTCGACATTCTCTGTATATTGTTCTTTTTAAAAGATAGTTATTGAATAGAATATCGTTATATCAAAGATGTACTTACTTATAATATTCAATGTGATGTACTTACTTATAATATTCAATGTGTTGTATATTAGTAACAATTTTTTTGTACGCCTCCTCAACATCGCCCTGAAACATTGCATCAGGTTCAATCGTGCGTGTGACGCATTCAATAAGCGAATTGTGAAAAAGGTTAAAGAGGAGGGTCATATTATCAAGGGTGTGAAAATATCGGGAATGTCCCCAAACAAGTCCAATCGTTAGCATAAGTGGCCGTATTTCTGATCTATTGTCATCCATAGTATTCATATCAAATTTATCAATTTTTTTTTTCTGTTGGAAAGTATGTTATTATTGATATTACTTTTATTATGTCTTATGCTTTACCAGAGCAGCTAGACATTTAGTTATATCTCGCGCTTCCGCTAAAGATTCCAAAACTAATTCTACAATTCGTCGATAAGAATGCTCAAAAACAGATTGAATTTTTTCCAAAACAAATCCTATTGTCTTTATCCGAATATCGCCCAATTGATGTGCCAGATTCTCCAGATTTTCTTTACGAGATTCCCAATATGCAAAAATTGCTTCAGGTAGTGGATACTTATCAACAGAAAATACTTTGTGCATTGGTTTAACTCCCACTAGATTCTCAACAGAATCCAACCATTTTACTACCATAAATTCTATAGAGTGTTTCATCATGTGATTTACTGAAGCTTGTTCCCTAAAAAATTAAAAGATATCTTTAAAATATATAATACAAAACGAAAAATAAAATAAGAGTAGATGAGAAAAAATTGAGCAATTAAGGTCTAGTCTAAATGATAATCGTCGGTCGTTCGAAAAAAAGATATCTCTCCTTCTTTAATTTATATTGATTTTGGCTTTTGCTGGGTATGTTTTTCACTTTTTGTGCTTGGGTTTACTTATTTTAACACGCTTACTAATGTGTGTTTCCAAAAGTTCACAGCCGTATGTCCAGATGTGTTTTAGCACGGTATTGTAGACAAGGGGATAGTTGCAATTAATAATCCAGTGAAGATTGGCTGCTTTAAGCTTCATATGAGTCCTCTTTGATTCTATATGTCGCCGTTAGGTGTGACGCCAATTGAGGTCAACGCCGAGATATGTTTCTACTTCTGCTTGTGGGATGTTGTTTTTTATTTTCCTCAGGGTTCTAGAAATTCCTGAATGGCCTCCTTCTGACGGATCGTCATGATATTTAGACAGTATTGCTTTAATTTGAACTCGTCATCTGTATCTATCTTAGTCACCTTGTTTAATAGCGATATTATAAATTATTTAATATTGTTTTAAATTATTTAATATTTAATTGCCCTTTTCTTTAAAATTCATAATAGTGACAAACTCGAAGATTTGATCACTTGGTGACAATTGCGTTTGAATGATCTTATTTATTCTTGCTTCTTCAGTAAACCTTTGAAAAAAAACTGATGTAAATCGATTTTTTCATTAGAATAAAACTTAGTCATATCGAAACGTGGTATAATATGTTTGCATCTTTTTAACACTTATGTTTGTCTATTTTGGGAACAAAATATTTCTTGGCATCATTGTTATTGATTAATAAGCAAAGTATAAAGCCCATAACTTTCTGCTTTGGTATGTATAAAGCTAAATGCAATATAAACATATTCTCCAAATTACAATCCGATCGGACCAATAACACTGAAGTTATTCAAGTCAACGTTTTCAGTAAAAATGTTCGGTACCGGCAGCATCCGACTCGCTGCTTTGAGCAGTTGACGCCGACGTCGACGTTGCGTCGTGTCGCTTTACTCATTACGCGCGTCGCTGTGTGAGTGCGAGCGAGTAAGCTATATGTAGTAGAAGTATTTATGCAGAATTCTCTGTTTGAAACTATGAAAGTGGTTACACGTTTGCAATGGATTTAGAAAATTGGGAGAAGGGTATCTTACTGTCGGGCGCCCGACTGTAGCCTTACCCACTTGTTCCCCTTGAGGTATTCTACGGTAACATTATATTCTTCAAGATCCAGATGCATTTTGGTTAACTTCGAACTCGGATTTTTCATTGAGAAAATATATGATAGTGGCCTATGGTCACTCTATACTACCATATATATATGGTCTGAAATGATTTATTGCCCAATGAATAGCTGCTAGTTCTTTTTCTAGAGTGGACTTATTACTTTCACGTTTTGTTAAGGTTCTTGAAGCGTATGCCACTGGTAGCTGTTGACCGTTATGGTCCTGAGATAATACCGCTCCACATGGCTGTGTACTGGCATCTGTGGTTATGCTGAAATCTGGGTACTGGAGAAGTGTTGGTTTCAATAATTACCTTTTAAGATATTCGAAAGCTTTATTGCATTCGCTTGTCCATTCAAATGGAACATTCTTGCAAAGCCTCATTAAGTGGCGTGATTTCTCAGAGAAATTCTTAACCCTCTACTGCATGAGCATAGAAATATTGAATAAAAAATTTCTTTTATGTAAATATTGTTTTTTTAGATGAAAATAGCATATATTTGAAATATTTTTTTTTTGGGGCCATCGTTTGGGGGAAAAAAATGAAGCCATATATGGCTTCCTATGCATTTAGCGTATTATATGGCCATATCTATGCAATCATGTGAAAGGTGGCAAAACAGTTTCTTTTCTCATTATTACATAAAAATAAAAAAAATCTCGCAAAAGGTGTATTTTAATATTACATTCCCAGTTGAGCTTTTATCAGTTTTTTAGAGTAAGAGCGTCTGCTCTGTTAGTGTTATTTTATTCGAATGTTTCGTGTGCGCTCATCTTGGGCTGAGCTACCCGTACATACAATTCTTATTCTATATACATATAGTTTCATTAGCATGCATATAAACTCATAACGTTCTGCTTCGGTATACGTAAAGCTGAATACAATATAAACATATCCATCCTCTAAATTACAATCCGATCGGAGAAATATCACAGAAGTTATTCAAGTCAACGTTTTCAGTACAATTGTTCGGTACGAGCAGCAGGCCGCGCGCTGTTCTATCCCAGGAGGTAGACCAATCACCTTTATATCTCGTAACTTGAAATTAAGTTAAATTAAATTATGCCACAAATGGTAGTAAACAACTGCGAAAACCTGAAACTTCGTATTTGGAGTATTGCTTAACACTGCAAGAAATGCTGAGTCGGCTTGCCGACCATGTCTGGGTGGCGTTATGCATTGTCGCAAAGGGATAACTTAGTTTTGAATATTGTGAGCGCTTTAGTTCTGGTACTGCCGTTCAATAAAACAATAATTAACAAATAGATTGCTACGCCACAAGGCTAGTGAAATCAACTAAGGGGGCGAAGTCAAGCGTATATCAAAATCATCCTAAGAGGAACTGAATTGAAGCACGAGTGTCCAATTGCAAAAGCCAATAGAACGGATCGCAACACGAAGACACTGGATTGTCGAAGCGAGAAGGTCCCAATACAACTTGTAGAGTTTTATTCCCTTCAACCTTTGAAAATAGTCAAAAGAGGGAATGCTAACTTTGTGCAACGGGCATATAAATGTAACAGGCATGGGGAGGCGTTGCAGAGCATTTACGTATTCTTGCTCAGGATCACTAGCAGAGTCGATTGTCTGTTTGAGACAACAGATCTCAACTGTTAACAAAGCTGGAGACACCAAATTTGGTAAAAATGTTCCATTATATCATAGGCATATCAAGTTTATATCAAATGTTTGATATCGGTAATTTGCGATTATTAAGCAGGGTATTGAACTCATACCGTTCTTATACGTTATACAGCTAAGTGCAATATCCTCCATATTACAATCTGATCGGACCAATAACATAAAAGCTATTAGAGTCAACATTTTTATACCCTTCGACCATTGAAAATGGTCAAAAAAGGGTATACTAACTTTGTGCAAAATGTATGTAACAGGCATAAGGAGGCGTGGCAGACCCCATAAAGTATAATATAACCCAATACATTCTTGCTCAGGATCAATAGCCGAGTCGATTGAGCCATGTCCGTCTGTCTGTCCGTCTGTCCGTCCGTCCGTCTGTCCGTCTGTCCGTCTGTATGAGACAACAGATCTCAGCTATTAAAAAAGCTAGAGATACCAAATTTGGCATGAAGGTTCCTATAAATCATAGGCAGATCAAGTTTATATCAAGTGTTTGATCAAATCAGCGATTATGAAGTATTAAACGCATAATGTTCTGCTTTGGTTTGTATAAAGCTGAATGCAATATGAACATATTCCTTAAATTACGATCCGATCGGACCAATAACACACAAGTTATTCAAGTCAACGTTTTCAGTACAAATGTTCGGTACGAGCAGCAGGCCGCGCGCTGCTTTAGGCAGTTAACGCCGACGTCGACGTCGCGTCATTCCGCTTGACTGTTTACGCTCGTGTATGTGTGTGTCTGAGCGAGTAAGCCGTTTGTATTAAAATAAGTTTGGAAGAATTCTCTGTCAGAAGTCATGAGTGTGTTTTCATGTTTGGTACGGATGTTAAAGGATGTTAACTTTCAAAGATAATATCATGTGTGTTTTATTTTATATCCAAAAAATTCGGTTGTTTTTGTGTGTACCGTGTAGGTATATGTCAAAAAATTCGTGTTGAGTTTAATGATGCTTAACACAGCGTATTTCAAAGGCTTCGCAACATTCTTTCATAAGATGTCAAATTCAAGTACCCTGATTTCAAAAGCCCTTTGACCTGACCCTATTGTGTCTGCAAATGGTATTGGCGAAGTTCTATCCAAGGAGGTAGACCAATCACCTTTATATCTCGTAACTTGAAATTAAGTTAAATTAAATTATGCCACAAATGGTAGTAAACAACTGCGAAAAGCTGAAACTTCGTATTTGGAATATTGCTTCACACTGCAAGAAATGCTGAGTCGGCTTGCCGACCATGTCTGGGTGGCGTTATGCATTGTCGCAAAGGGATAACTTAGTTTTGAATATTGTGAGCGCTTTAGTTCTGGTACTGTCGTTCAATAAAACAATAATTAACAAATACATTGCTACGCCACAAGGCTAGTGAAATCAACTAAGGGGGCGAAGTCAAGCGTATATCAAAACCATCCTAAGAGGAACTGAATTGGAGCACGAGTGTCCAATTGCAAAAGCCAATAGAACGGATCGCAACACGAAGACACTGGATTGTCGAAGCGAGAAGGTCCCAATACAACTTGTAGAGTTTTATTCCCTTCAACCTTTGAAAATAGTCAAAAGAGGGAATGCTAACTTTGTGCAACGGGCATATAAATGTAACAGGCATGGGGAGGCGTTGCAGAGCATTTACATATTCTTGCTCAGAATCACTAGCAGAGTCGATTGTCTGTTTGAGACAACAGATCTCAACTGTTAACAAAGCTGGAGACACCAAATTTGGTAAAAATGTTCCAATATATCATAGGCATATCAAGTTTATATCAAATGTTTGATATCGGTAATTTGCGATTATTAAGCAGAGTATTGAACTCATACCGTTCTTATACGTTATACAGCTAAGTGCAATATCCTCCATATTACAATCTGATCGGACCAATAACATATAAGCTATTAGAGTCAACATTTTTATACCCTTCGACCATTGAAAATGGTCAAAAAAGGGTATACTAACTTTGTGCAAAATGTATGTAACAGGCATAAGAAGGCGTGGCAGACCCCATAAAGTATAATATAACCTAATACATTCTTGCTCAGGATCACTAGACGAGTCGATTGAGCCATGTCCGTCTGTCTGTCCGTCTGTCCGTCTGTCCGTCCGTCCGTCTGTCCGTCTGTCCGTCTGTATGAGACAACAGATCTCAGCTATTAAAAAAGCTAGAGATACCAAATTTGGCATGAAGGTTCCTATAAATCATAGGCAGATCAAGTTTATATCAAGTGTTTGATGCCACGCCCACCGCCCCCGCAAATCAGCGATTATGAAGTATTAAACGCATAATGTTCTGCTTTGGTTTGTATAAAGCTGAATGCAATATGAACATATTCCTTAAATTACGATCCGATCGGACCAATAACACACAAGTTATTTAAGTCAACGTTTTGAGTACAAATGTTCGGTACAAGCAGCAGCCTGCGCGCTGCTTTGAGCAGTTGACGTCGACGTCGACGTTGCGTCGTGTCGCTTTACTGTTTACGCGCGTCGCTGTGTGAGTGCGAGCGAGTAAGCTATATGTACTAGAAGTATTTGTGCAGAATTCTCTGTTTGAAATTATGAGTGTGGTTACACGTTTGTAACGGATTTAGAAAATTGGGAGAAGGGTATCTTACTTTCGGGCGCCCGACTGTAGCCTTACCCACTTGTTAGTACAAATGTTTTGTACGACTTGGGCGAAATGTCGAATATCTACTAATGTCGAGAAGGGTGCTGATGCAGAAGCCTATAGGTGAAGTGCAGACGGAATGTAGAGCCCAGACAGCGGTGAGCAATGGGTAGACGGATGTACATATATTTGTATGTATTGTATGTATTTGTATTTTCTTAATAATTTGAACATAATGTTTATTTAACATGAATACTGACTTGATTTATTGTTAAATGTTTTATGTAGAGACTATGGGAAGATTTCTTTTGTTTACTTACAAGTCAAAAAGTCGACGAACTTTTCGGTTGAAGCTCGCTTTATGTCCCGATTTTCAGTTGATTCCACAATGAGACCGGCTGAAATCAATAAATTGATCGTTTCTAAACTATCAGTAGACGAGAAAAATTCTGCCCAGTCGCAGTCTGAGATTAAGTAATTAAACAAATCGAAGTCTTTTTTTTTTAAAGCAGCGTACACGTCTACGGAGTTTTTTATTTTAAGGCCATTGATTTTAAAAAAATATATGGTCTAATAGGTTTGTCGGAACGTGCGTAACAGGCAGAAGGAAATATCTGCGACCCCATAAAGTATATATATTCTTACTCAGGATCACCAGCCGAGTCGAGTCTGTCGGTCTATATGAGCATCTGATTCTCAGCTATTAAGAAAGCTAGAGACTGAAAATTTGGCAAGAAGATTTCTGTATATCCTGGGCAGTAAACGTTGTTTTCAAATTTCGGGTACCATGCCCACTGCGCCCGTAAATCAGTAATTTGTGATTATTAAGCAAAGTATTAAACTCATAACGTTATGCTTCGGTATACGTAAAGCTGAATACAATATGAACATATCCATCCTCTAAATTACAATCCGATCGGAGAAATATCACAAAAGTTATTCAAGTCAACGTTTTCAGTACAAATGTTCGGTACGAGCAGCAGCCCTCGCGCTTCTTTAGGCAGTTAACGCCGACGTCGACGTCGCGTCATGTCGCTTACCTGTTTACGCTCGTGTATGTGTGTGTGTGAGCGAGTAAGCCGTTTGTATTAAAATAAGTTTGGAAAAATTCTCTGTCAGAAGTCATGAGTGTGTTGTCATTTTTGGAACGGATGTTAAAGGGTATGTCTGTCGAGCGCGCCCGTCTGTAGCCTTGCGCACTTGTTATACCCTTCGACCATTGAAAATGGTCAAAAAAGGGTATACTAACTTTGAGCAAAATGTATGTAACAGGCATAAGGAGGCGTGGCAGACCCCATAAAGTATATATATTCTTGCTCAGGATCACTAGCCGAGTCGATTGAGACATGTCCGTCTGTCTGTCCGTCTGTTTGTTTGAGACAACAGATCTCAGCTACTAAAAAAGCTAGACACCAAATTTGGAATGAAGGTTCCTATATATCCGGGGCAAGTGAAGTTTATGTCAAATGTTTGATGTCACGCCCACCGCCCCCGCAAATCGGTAATTTACGATTAGTAAGCAAAGTATTTAACTTATAAAGTTCTGATTTGGTGTGTATAAAGCTTAATGCAATATGAACATATCCTCGTCCTCCGGACCAATAAAACAGAAGTTATTCAAGTCAACGTTTTCAGTACAAATGTTAGGTACGAGCAGCAGCCGACGCGCTGCTTTGAGCAGTTGACGCCGACGTCGACGTTGCGTCGTGTCGCTTTACTCTTTACGCGCGTCGCTGTGTGAGTGCGAGCGAGTAAGCTATATGTATTAGAGAATTTGTGCAGAATTCTCTGTTTGAAATTATGAGTGTGGTTACACGTTTGTAACGGATTTAGAGAATTGGGAGAAGGGTATCTTACTGTCGGGCGCCCGACTGTAGCCCTACCTACTTGTTTTTGTTTCATTATATTACAATTTATATAAATATAAATTTGTTTATATTTTTTGGTATATAAACGTAAGCTGAAAATCCATGGCCTCTAACAGTCACCGCGTGACTGAAGCCTTTCTGACTATTTATATTTCTAATCTGCTTAATAAAGTTTTGCAGATGGTCGAGCTTAGATTGCAATTTTTAAGCAGTCGACCAAGCGCGTGGTGGTGTGTTTGTGAATAATAGCCACTGTGACGACGCATGGAGCGCGTCACATTTGTTATTTATTTAGTTTTAAGTTAACCCTGAATAAAAACCCATAAGTTCATTATACCCCATATTTCTTTTAAGTAAGTGGTAGCAAAGACATAGGCAAAAGCAAAGGCAAAGACATAGGCAGAAGCAAAGGCAAAGACATAAGCAAGACATAGGCAGAGACATAAGCAACGGCATAGGCAAAGGCATAGGCGAGACATTGGCAAAGGCATAGGCGAGACATCGGCAGGGGCATAGGCAAGTCCAAGCACGCAGGGTACAAACTGCAAGTAAACGCCCGTTGTTCGGCGCCCATGCACACAAGCAACGGCGTCTCGACAAATTTTGCGACGCGTATGTAACGGCGTCCGTTCAAGTTTCGAGCAGCGAGTGTGTAACGGCGTCCCGAAAATTCCGGAAGCAAACCGAAGCGAGCAAAGGCAGACGAGCAGCGCGAAGCGAGCAAAGGCAGGCAGCACGAAGCCGACGAAGTCATGGACGGAGCAGAAACACACGATCAATGCACACGGATCAATGCAGGCGACAAGTCGCGAGCCGAACTAGGCGAAGCTACAAGTCGCGGGAAGCGTCGAAATCGAAGCTGCAAAATTAAGCCACGACACAGAAGTTCAAGGCGGGTAAAAGAGGCCGGACGCAACCGCTCCTGAAAAAAAACACAATATTACAAGTGAAAAGTGAAAAAAGACATACAGTGGAAAACAAACAAGGACCCACGGACAATGGGCCCCATACAAGGAAGGACGAGGTAAGCGGTGCAAAACAAACGGAAGCAAAGAAAAGGAAGCAACGTATGGTGCGAGGTAGGCAGGGACACATAAAAGGTAGGGACACAAAAGCCCGTTAGGGAGAAGTGTGGGGTAGACAAGTGAAGATCTGTAATGTAATAAGGAACGCAAAATTTGTGAAGAAAAGAAAGAATAAACAATGCGTAGGCATTTTAACTGAACTCGCGGTCAATATTTTAGTTACTTTCTTTTGTAAACGTGTGAGCAGGGAATTTCTCGTGTGCGCCCACAAGGTTCTGTGCTGTGCTGTGAGAGATCGCTTGTTGACAAGCGAATGCTCGAACTTGTATCCAGAAACGGGTTGCGGTGTGGTGCAATACCACCACTGAGCGACTTGTGGGAGCACAAGCAAGGGTGTTTGTGGTCACGGGCGTCCCTTAACGGCGAAAGCGGCCGGTCGTGCGCGGGCCGTAAGTGAACGTTAGTTGGCAAAGTGGGTACAAGAGCATGTTCTAACGGGTTGCGGTGTGGTGCAATACACCACCGGGCGACCTGTGGGAACATAAGCGAAAGTACCTGCGGTCACGGGCGTTCCGTACGGCGAACAACCAGTCGCGCGGCGGGTCGTGAGTGAAACGATAGTTGACACGGGGTACACGAGCGTGCCTTCACAAGTGCAGCGTGGTGCAATACACCACTGAGCGATTTGTGGGAGTGCAGGCGACAGTACCCGTCGTCACGAGCTTTCCCCACGACCTGCAGCCGACCAGGTGCAGCGAACGCGGACAGAGTGCCAGGCACGGGGAAAATACCTTTTGGCGTAGTTCACGAGTACACGTGGAAAACGTGGACCACGTGTACGCGTGAAGAGGGTATGTTCGCTGTGCCCGACAACAGTCTCAGCCCTTTTCTAATTTGCCAGTGACCCCTCCTCCCCTCTCTTTCTAAACGTCTAAATAGTCCTAGTTATTTATAAATTTTGCTGCAAAGACCCCGGCTAGACTGAGAGTTGTACCCTAGCCTGAGAAAACATCCTTAGAGATGGCGCCCGAGCAGGGACTACTAAGACTAGACATTTAAAAATGAGAAATTTTAACACCTTCAAGTGGATTAAAAACCCACAGGGGTAAATTGGCAGGTTATGTTAGGCAAGCACAGATATCCGCAGTACCAGGCAAGGGGCATGTTTTGAATAGGGCATCATGGCAAGCATAGGGAACGTAGATTTTTAAACAGTCTGTAGGACAGACTGTACACCTGTTTCCTTGAAACTAGTACAACGAAGCAAGCATAGGAAACGTAGATAATTTCTTAAAGCCTGTGACTGTACACGGGTTTCCACTACTGCGCACGCGGGCGTTTGCACTAACTTTAGCTATATTTTTTTTTCACTGCTTGACCTTTTTCCTTGCGCCGGCGCAACCTGACTGGTGACACTACCCAGACCAGGAACTATAAGACTCGGTGCCGAACACCGAGGGAGTCAGTCGAGATCAGGCACGCGAGCAGGCAACATCGAATATAAGTTGCGACAATTCGAGCAAACGGGCAAAAACTTTTTTTTTTCAAAACGTTCTGAAGTAACCTCTGCTAACGAGAAAATACTGTTGCTATTTTTCGTTAAATTTTATACGTGAGAAAATAAATGGATTATTACTCCGTACGGAAATAGTCCGCAGTGTGAAAATAAAATCAAAGTCGAACATGGGAACGCATTGGATCGCTTTTCGCCGCAAGAACGAACTGTACGCGATCTTGAAGGAGTTTGGCCAGGACACCAGTGGTAACGTGGAGGAAATGCGTAGTCGCCTGGTGAATTTCATCAACCAGGGCGAACTAACAAAGGAGCAGCTGCAACAAGTACTAGACCTGGACGCCAGCCTGGGCAACGCCGCCACCCCTGACGCTAGAGAAGCTCGTTCACGTGGACCATCACCAGTCTGCAGAGAACTAATCGTCGACGAGGTATTACCAATCCCGGTAATGGACAATCGTCGCGCAACTAGCCCCGCCACGATGAACCCGGTACCTGTTCTCACGCCGGCGGTAAAGGCACCTGACGTGAGTGATAGCAAAGGATGTGGACCAAGACGGATGGAGCCGTATGAACTGGCAGACCGAATCCACCGATGGGGCGTCTCATTTGGTAGGGAAGGAGCGGACCCATGGCGGATCATCGAGCATCTGGAGGAAAAGGCAGCGATGTACCAAGTTAACGTGCAGCAGTTACCGCAAGCGATCGCGAACACGCTGTCCGGCCGAGCTGAAGACTGGTTCCGAGTAAACAAGCTCTACCAGGCAACATGGGAGGAGTTCAAGCAGGAATTCATGGACTTTTTCTTACCCCCGCGGTATATTCAACGGCTCGAGGACGAGATCCGGAGTCGAGTACAACGGCCAGGCGAACCATTTCGGGACTACACCCTGGGGTTGCGGACGATGATGCAACGCGCCGGGTACAACAGGGAACAGGAGTTAGAAAGGATCTACGACAATTTCCTCCCGGAATACCAACTGTTCACACGACGCCATGAATTCGACACCCTGGCGCAACTAAATAAGCTGGTGACTACTTACGAGACGACTAAGGAGTTGCAGCGAGATCGAGGAACAGGACAAACGGAGCAAAGGAAGGAAAATCCGAGGCCCGCCCTTACTCCGGCCACAAACGAGGCAGTAGCAATTCCGGCGGTATCCGGAACTGTCGCGGAGATACCCCCAGCGGAAATGGGAGCAGCGGCAAACGCCTGTGCTACAATTGCGGCCAGCCTTGGCACATGCAGACGGATAGCCACAATGAGAGGGTCCTTTTCTGCTGGGACTGTGGACGACGCAACGTACGCACGGTGGACGGGGAACGCTTTGGAGACGGCACATCAATTTCCCAAAAATAACACCACTGAGATGCAGCAATGGCCGTGTCATCGCGCATGTCAAGATCGAGGAGACAGCGACGGATGCCACGATCGACACCGGAGCTACACGTAGTTTCATAAGCGAGCGTATAGCTACCAGGTTGAGCACACCGGACAACGAGCAAGCGGCATTGATCAGGATTACACTGGCGGACGGATCAACCAGGGACGTGACACAAGCTTTGCGGGTGAGGATACAACTCGGACAGAGGAAGACCACAGTGCCAATGTTGGTATAACCGGTCATTCTGGACGACGTGGTCCTGGGGATGGAGTTCCTGTGCGGTATCGAAGCGACCCTTGAGTGTGGGCAAGCGCGGTTGCAATTGCGAAACACATTAGGGACACACGGACCAGGCACAGAGGAACAACCAAACAGGACAGGAAGCAAGGTGCACGAGCAAGCAGCAGAGGAACAACAGAGAGCACAGGACGAGTTTACCCAGCAGGACGGGACGGACCATACTCCAAGACGAGGCGGAGTAGAGGACCGAATCACCAAGGCAGGGCACGAGGCACACGAGCAAGCAGCAGAGGAACAACAGAGAGCACAGGACGAGTTTAACCAGCAGGACGGCACGGAGTAGAGGTGGAGTAGAGGACCGAACCACCAAGGCAGGATACGAGGCACACGAGCAAGCAACAGCGGAATAACAGGGATTACATGAGGGGTTTAACCAGCAGGGGGGAACGGACCATACTCTAAAACGAGGCGGAGTAGGGGACCGAATTACCTTAGGAGCCCGGACTAAACGGCGACGCCGTAAAACCACGTCTACGATCAACCATGCCGAGTTGAGAGGCGTCGAGACACTGGAGATAGAAGCAGCGACAGACGAAGAACAGGTTGAGGCCTTTCTGCAGTCGGAGTTGGCGAAATTCGACCGTTTGGTGGGGGTGTCACCCATTGTGGAGCTCACCATCACGAGTATCGATGATGAGTATCGAATTAAGCAGCGATACTACCCTAAAAACCCGGCCATGCAGAAGATCATCAACGAGCAAGTTGATAAACTTCTGCGAGATGGTAGGATCGAGCCTTCCAGGAGCCCATAGAGTGCACCCATTGTACTTGTGGGTAAAAAGACGGGTGAGATGCGGATGTGCGTGGATTACCGCTAACTCAATGCGAAATCCATCCCCGACGCTTACCCATTACCACGGATCAACCACATCTTGGAAAAGCTTAAAAACGGGAAGTACATTTACACGCTGGATTCGAAGAACGGCTATTGGCAGATACCAATGGCCCAGAGCAGCAGAGAATACACCGCGTTCACGGTACCTGGCAGAGGTCTCTTCCACTGGAAGGTGATGCCATTTGGATTACACTCGGCCCTGGCGACATATCAGAGAGCATTGGACGGAGTCATCGGACCAGACTTGGAGCCGCACGCGTTCGCTTACCTCGATGATATTATCGTGGTGGGACGTTCTCTGCAAGAGCACTTGGACAACCTTCGCGAGGTGTTCCGGAGGCTTCGGGAAGCCAACTTGCGCCTGAATAAGGCCAAGTGCAGTTTCTTCCAGAAGAGCATCATCTTCCTGGGGCACCAGGTAAGCGACGGTGGAATCCACACCGATCCAAGCAAGATCGCCGCGATCACGGAGCTGCACTACGGTTAAGGAGTTGCAAATATGTTTAGGTATCGCTGCCTGGTACCGGCGGTTTGTGCCCAACTTTGCCACATTGGTGCAATCCATGTGGGCATTATTGAAGAAGGGTCGGTGGTGGATCTGGAGTGAGGAGCAGCAACGAACGTTCGAAGCATTGAAGACCAGTCTCACGGAAACACCAGTGTTAGCCTTCCCAGACTTTGGTGGACGGTTCACCCTGCAAACGGATGCGAGTGACATTGGACTGGGAGCGGTCCTGACACGCGAGCCGGCGTCTTTTAGCTGCCGAGAGTCGGTACTCAACGACGGAAAAGGAATGCTTGGCGATTGTATGGACCATAAGAAAGTTGCGGTGCTATTTGGAGGGTTACGAGTTCGATGTGATCACGGACCATTTGGCGCTTAAATGGTTAAACGCAATAAAGAACCCCACTGGAAGGATCGCACGCTGTTCATTGGAGCTCCAAAAATTTCGTTTCACCATACACTACCGCCGCGGGGACCAGAACGTAGTAGCCGACGCTCTGTCCAGACGACCATTGGAGACGTTGCACCAGTCCACACACGAAAAGTCACCTTGTTTATGGATAACCCGAATGTTGGAGCTGATCGACAAGGAACCCGAAAAGTACCCAGATTACCAGAGGGAGAACGAGCAGTTATATCGACGAGGAGGATTTCGACCGGAGGACGAGGACTGCACTGCATGGAAGTTATGCGTATCGAAGTCATTACGCCTGCGAGTGTTGCACGAGTGCCACGATCAGCCGGCCGCAGGGCATCAGGAAGACCCTGAATCGGATCCGTCAGCGTTACTACTGGCTGGGCCGGTTTCGGGACACCGCACGTTACACCTGATGCGCTCGTTCCGGGAACGAATTTTAGCCCGATTCGGAGTGCCGAAAATGCTGATTTGCGATAACGGGACTCAGTTTACAAGTCGGGCGTTTGCCACGTTCTGTAAACAGCTTGGTATGACGTTACAACACACCGCACCGTATACACTGCAGCAGAACCCCAGGGAATGAGCAAACCGGACGGTCAAGACGATGACAGCCAAGTACTTGGATGACAAGCAGCGGACGTGGGACGAGCACCTTCCAGAGATCAGTATGGCGATCAACACTAGTGCTTCGGATACCGCATGGTTTAGCCCAGGGTATCTGGTCCAAGAACGCGAACCCAGTCTGCCGGGAGCCCTGTACGAAGTGGTGACTCCAGTCGTGCTAGGCGAATCCCGGGCACCAGTGAAGAAGGAACGACACCTGCAGGATATTTTCAAGACGGTGGCCGAAAATGCACAACAAGCCAGCGCGGAACAAGGAAGGTATTACAACTTACGCCGTCGAGACTGGAAGCCAGCCATCGGAGATCTGGTTTTTTTATTGCGGCAACACCATCTGTCGAAGGCAGTCAACGGATTCGCCGCCAAGCTCGCACCTCGGTACGACGGACCTTACCGAGTCAGCGGGTACGTGTCGGCCACGATTCTGCGCCTTCAGGACGTCAAGGACGCAGGACTGAACGACCTGAAGGCATACCACGAAGAGGACACGACCAGCGAAGGTACCCAGGTATCTGGGGGGCAAGGGGATATGTAAAATAAGCGCAGAGATTTAAGACATAGACGTAAGCCTTAGACGCACCACGTTAGGTACGGACTTTTAACTTCGCACCCAGTAGGTGAACAATCGTGAAGTAACTCATTTGTAAATTATAGCCCCGAACCGGACCGCGACTGGTTCCCACCGGAGCAGCGGCCGGCGGATGAGGGGATTTTGCATATCATGTTTGAAGGGTGGGCAACCGAGGACATGCCGCCACGAATACCGCAGCCTGGGAAAACCAGCACAGACTCCACCGAGACAGAGGAGTGGAGATACCACCTACGCCACCCATGGCCACGAAGTAGTCGGGCGGGCCGCCCGAAGAGGAGAGACCACCTACAAGCAGGGCTTGCGCGACGGAAGTCTCGTGCCGATCTAGGAACGCAGGGAGCTAGGCTAGGCAAAGCGACAAGTTCGCAAGTAGAGCCAAGCGAGCCACACGACATGAGCCGAAGCATGATCGGCCGAGCATAGGCAGCGACCGCGGGCAGCGCCGCCCAGACAGCGACCGCGGGCAGCGACGGACAAGCAGCGGACAGGAAGCGTCGAAATCGAAGCTGCAAAATTAGGCTACGACTCAGAAGTTCAAGGCGAGTAAAAGAGGCCGGCCGCAACCGCTCCTAAAAAAACACAATATTACAAGTGAAAAGTGAAAAAAGACATACAGTGGAAAACAAACAAGGACCCAAGGACAATGGACCCCATACAAGGAAGCACGAGGTAAGCGGTGCAAAATAAAAGGAAGCAAAGAAAAGGAAGCAACGTATGGTGCGAGGTAGGCAGGGACACAAGCATGGAAAAGCCCTTTAGGGAGAAGTGTGGGGTAGACAAGTGAAGATCTGTAATATAATAAGGAAAGCAAAATTTGTGAAGAAAAGAAAGAATAAACAATGCGTAGGCATTTTAACTGAACTCGCGGTCAATATTTTAGTTACTTTCTTTTGTAAACGTGTGAGCAGGGAATTTCGCGTGTGCGCCCACAAGGGTCTGTGCTGTGCTGTAATAGATCGCTAGTTGACAAGCAAATACTCGAACTTGTGTCCAGAAACGGGTTGCGGTGTTGTGCAATACCACCACTGAGCGACTTGTGGGAGCACAAGCAAGGGTGTTTGTGGTCACGGGCGTCCCATAACGGCGAAAGCGGCCGGTCGTGCGCGGGCCGTAAGTGAACGTTAGTTGGCAAAGTGGGTACAAGAGCGTGTGGCGGTGTGGCGCAATACAACACCGGGCGACCTGTGGGAACATAAGCGAAAGTACCTGCGGTCACGGGCGTTCCGTACGGCGAACGACCAGTCGCGGGGCGGGTCGTTAGTGAAACGATAGTTGACACGGGGAATACGAGCGTGCCTTCACAAGTGCAGCGTGGTGCAATACACCACTCAGCGATTTGTGGGAGTGCATGCGACAGTACCCGTCGTCACGAGCTTTCCCCACAACCTGCAGCCGACCAGGCGCGCAGCGAATCGCGGACAGAGTGCCAGGCACGGGCAAAATACCTTTCGGCGTAGCTCACGAGTACACGTGGATGACGTGGACCTCATCTCTCTTTCTAAACGTCTTAGTAGTCCTAGTTATTTATAAATTTTGATGTAAAGACCCCGGCTAGCCTGAGAGTTGTACCCTAGCCTGAGAAAACATCCTTACCCCACTTTTTGTGGGCTTTTCTTTTATTTGTTTTGTTTTTAACACCTCCGCGCTTACCCATAACACACGCGCTCTACTCACTTAGTATCTTTGTTGCCGAAGTCTTTTCTTCGTCCATCCAGTTTTCAGCTTTCTCTTCTTCTTTTTTTTTGTATAGAATCTTCGGGCTCCTTTGTCACGATCAAGGACGTCTATTCGCTCTCATCATCATCATCATCGGAATCATCCTTTTTGCTCTTTTTCACTGGTTTTTTATACCCTGGCAGAGGGTATATTAATTTTAGCAAGAAGTTTGCAACGCACCTTAGGAGACATCTCCGACCCTATAAAGTATAGTATATACCAGAGGAGTCGAAAAATGGATGTCCGTCTGTCCGTCCGTCTGTCCGTCCGTCCGTCCGTCCGTCCGTCCGTCCGTCCGTCCGTCTGTTGCAACGCAAACTAGTCTCTCAGTTTTTGAGCTATCTTTATGAAACTTGGCACACAAGTCGGAACGAGCCAGATCGGACCGATATATCGTATAGCTGTCATAGAAGCTATCGGCCGATTTTTGTTGTTTTTCAAGACATTGCAACCAAATTTGCATCTTATTCTTATTACGTTATTTATGTACAGTCAAAATTGTATCAAAATCGGACCACCATAACATATAGCTGCTATAGGAACAATCGGCTGAAATCAGGGTTTTAGTATACAAAGAGACCCCAGCAACAATCCAAATGTTTTTTATATTTATTATACCTGCAAGGGTATAAAACCTTCGGCAAGCCAAAGGTATCCTTGCTTTCTTGTTTTTTTTTTCATTTAGCGAGGGTTAAACTCGTGTCAACTTGTCACGGTCGCCATGTAATTATTTAAAAACTTAGTAGTTTTGGTTTATGTTATTTATTGAACGAAGCGAAGAAGGTTCCGCTTCGTTTGAATATTGAATCGATATTGAGTCGATAATGTTCTTATGATCTTTATATAAAAAGTTTCTTAGCATAAAGCTTAGGAGCAACGCTGCCAGCATAGCCTGCAGCGCAGCGTCGCTAATATGCATAACTTATGTATATAAGAATTGTCGCCATGCGGCGACTCTGGAGGAGAAGGAGTGTTAAAGACACACATATAAGCGGTCAGCGCATAGCCAGCGTAAGAATGCTGACTATGCAATTATATATGTATGTTAGCCCCTTCAAGTGGATGCTTACGCATATACTTTCTCCGGACTGTTTATGTACTTATGTACTGTATTGCAACAAAGTGCTACAAAGTGATTGTATGTTATAATTACATACGAGTACAATTAACAGTTATAAGTGAATACTACATTGCTGTTGTCCAAGAATTGTCTCAATACTAATGTATTGTGACGATGTCAGTAAGAACAAGTTGAAGTATAAGAAAGTCGTAAGGGACATCGTTAGTTCGTCTCTTCAGTTATATGCTTTTCCAGTTTTCGGCTGCAGTTAAGTACATATTCGTATGAATTTTTTATATATTTAATAAAAGTCTGATCGCTTTTCTGTCTTCTACCAGACTGATTATAATTTTATTTAAATATGTATAAAGTAAGGGAGCCAAAGCTCCAGTAGTGTAAGTGTGTAAACAATTCTACTCTATCTAGCTGAATAAGTATTCTATATGTTGGATTCAATGTAAAACTCTTCCAAGAATGTGAAGTCCAGAGCACCCTGTATATAACGTCAGCGTTTCATGTGTTCTACGATCTGACTCTTTTGTTGTCGTTTTCCGTGGGTCGATGTCATTGACATTAACGGGATCTGGCCGGTTTTGGGGGAGGGGTAGGTGCTGTGATAACTCAAGGAGGCTGTTGCTGGTACCGAACATTTGTACTGAAAACGTTAAGTTGAATAGCTTCCGTATTATTAGTCCGATCAGATCGCAATTTGGAGGATATGTTTATACTGCAATCAGCGTATGCATACTGTTTACTCCGAAACTCGCCGCCCAAAGGTAGGCAGCATATCGGCCTAAACAGTGCGAGAGTCACCAAGGGCTCTCGTGCTCTTTTATCCATTAGTATGTTAAGTTAGGCTTAAGTTAATGAAATAATGTAAAAAGAAACGAGTTACTGAAAATACACAGTGAAGTGAACACCACGCGCCCCGAATCTTTCTTTTATACACGCTTGTTTTCGCGCCGGTATATTTTTCCTCCAACAGCAGGATGTCACCCCCCAGCAACGATCCCCCCAACGAAGGAAGACTATTTCCATAGCCGCCACCACAAACATTGGTCCTTCGAGCCGGATTATCTACCGCTCGAACCCAAGGAAAACGGCATCTCGTCAGGATCCCCAACAGATAAGTACTACATTTTGTACTTATCTAACATAAGCAGAGGGCTGTGTGTAATTTTTCCTGTGTGAAAAGAGAGATCTCTTCTCCTTTCTAACCTCGCAATTTGCGACCGGCATCTCTGTATGTACATACATATGTGCTGCATTTATATGCACATACCTACTTACAGACGACTGCCATCTTCCTAAGTTTTCCATACATATATATGTATGAAAAGACAAATTACACACAGTTTTATCCATTATATTTTTATTTGCATACCTCTGCCACATATATGTATGTACCTTCTCCTACCCTTTTTTAAACAAAGGTACATACAATCTCCGGTAACCAATTAAAAGTCGTATGTTAATCTATATATGTGCAATATACCAACATATGCACATATATAAGTTATTTATTTATTCAGATTAATGTTCCAAATAAAAAGACTTTGTCCTGTTACGATACTGAACTCTTTAATCGTCAAAGTCCAACTAAAAAACTAAGTACAAAATATTCTTAACGCGAAGCTAGCCCTGTCACCTAAAAGTGTTGATCTAGTGTTGCCAAACGGCTCAAATGTCAGGTGGCCGGCGAACGTGGGAACGTTACAGACAGTCTCGTTAACTCCTGTATGTTAACTCTATGTTAACTCCTCCCTCACTAAGTTGAAGGCCGTCCTCGGACTTCCTTAAGTTGTCGATGGCAGTTCAGAATTTTCCTGCTCTCATGCGGTTCTGATACGTCTTCCAAATGGAGAGTCCAATGATTGCCACGAGAAGCATAGTTACACTGAAGGTTGTAGGTTTTGTAACGAGTTGTTTTTCGATGTCGCCGATGTACCTCAGATTTTGAATGTTCAGTCGTTGTAGATATGGCAGGCTCAAAACCTCTTGATGTCCAGTGATATTGAGGAGTGCCGCTTCCGCCGAACCTGGGTGACGTTGAACTGTGGCTCTCGAGTTGCGGAACAAAGATCCATTTATTTTAACTTCATTTTCGAACGTTAAAAGGAATGTGCTGTAGATAGTCTTCTCCGTGCCGCTAGACATGGTAACGGTTGCCATTCCATTGTTGATAAATATGACACCGTCATCCACGACTTCAACTTGTTCGAGGTGGCTGGAACGAGTAGTGCCGGCGTGCAGCTGTTGTGCGAAAGTTGTTAAAGGGAGTTCTCTGCAGAATGTTGATGTGAGGGTAGTACTGCAGTTTCCAATCGCCAGAATATGATTATCGCAATCCGCTACGCTCTTATATCCAGTAAAATTTATTATTGTGTCATTGTGTTAGAAAGGTAATAGAGTGACGTTTTTAAAAACTTAACTAGGGCTTGGGAATTTAATAATAAAATGTAAAAACTATCGTCTAACAAAACTTTATAGAGTGCTCATTTAATAAATTTTCTAAATCTTTAGAATCAAGAATGGTGGGGTTTACAATTTCAATCTTTGCAGGGGTTACTGACAATATTTATGCTTCGAGTTCTAAAATCAAAATTCGATCCCTTGCGAGAAGTGTTTTATAGAGGTGGCCGGTGTCGATTTGTTTTGTTTTTTCATTATTGATTACTATGTTTATTGTATCCGTTAGTTTATTGATTTTTCCTGCACTCTTGTATTTATAGCAACTTGTTTGTCTATTGATTCAATTAAAAATTGCTAAAATTAGCCTGTCAAAAGTTATCAAAATCAGGAGTTCCTGCTACCACCTTTAGAGCAGTACCAAGAATGTTAATACTCCTAGCGTTTCTATGTTGAAATTTCACTGTATCTAATAATGTCTCTGTAATATAATGACCTATATCAGATTCTAAAATCTTTTTTATGTGTGATTAGGAAAAATGATTCATTAATGCTTTAGCTTCCTCGGCTATTTCCGAGAAGTAGCACGATCAAAATCCTGAATAAAAAAATATTAATAAAAAAAGTTATTATTTCAAATTGTCCTTATGGACCACCCTCCCCCTAATGAGAAGTGTTGTTCCCAGGTCGGCTTCTATTACCTCTTCTTCATACAAGGGAGTCAATTTATTACCCAATCTTCTATTTGATTTTAAAAAAACTCTTTCACCTACTTGAAAAATTCTATTCCTTCTAGTTTCATTCAACCTTTTCATCTGTGCTTCCTGAGCTTTATTCATTTTGTCCTTTATACCTGCTTCAAAATCTGGTGCAGAGTAATGTATTATCTCGATTGGTTTTTTGTTGGTAACAGAGTGTATTGTTTTATTGTATTCAATAGTTGACTGAAGAATCAGTTCAACTGTATCATTCACAGGTGTTTTTCTATTTTCAGGCATCGCGCTATTTCTGCAAGAGTGCTATGAAATCTTTCTACTTGCCCATTCGATGAGCTGTGTAGGGGTGGAGCGTTGGAGATTTGGACATTAAAACGGTTATTTAATAGTGATTTTATTGTTTCGGAATTTAGAGAAGGTTCGTTGTCACAGTAAATGGTTTTGGTATTTGGGAAAAAATTCATAAGTTGTAGTATTGGCGGTTCTATATCGATAATGGTTCTGGAGGCTATCGGTTGCACAATGGCGAATTTTGAAAATTTATCTATGCAAGTTAAAAAGTACTTTTTCTCCGTTGAGAAAATGTCAATGTGTAGTATTTCTCCTACTTGGGAAGGAATGGGTGTTTCACCAATAACTTGCTTTTGTGGATGCCGATCGTATTCGGCTCTGTTACAAATTTTGCAATTGACTACAGTTTCGTTTACTAAGCGAGTCATTTTCGGAAAAAAATAATCTTGCATTATTTGTTTTACATTTTCTTGAGCTGCTCTGTGTGCTCGGTTATGTTCTGCAATAATTATTTCTTTCTGTTCATTCTTATCAAAAACATCAATGACCATTCGCTTAGTATGCCAGAATTTTGTGGATGGAAATGTTTCCACAAGTTTGTTCTGAACAAATGCGAGAATTGGTAGGTCACATGCAATTGCGTTCACTACATCTTTGTTAACCGCATCAAACATCAACTCCATTAGTTTTTGTTTATCGTTAAAATGTATGATGTGCCTTGTTTTCTGACCAAAAATAATTATAGTACGTGTTGAAGCTACCGCATTTTCTTCTAAAATAATTTGATTCCTAAAACAGTTTATAGGCTTATCAGAAGAGTCGATAGTGTAAGTTAGTGATTCTTCGCTGTGTATGGTTGCAACTTCGGAAGACGCATCCTCTTCAAGGGCAAAAAAACTTTGTCGGGACAAAGCATCGGCTACATTATTCTCTTTCCCTGGCTTATAAAAAATTTTTGCATTATGGTCGCCAATGAAAGCCTTCCACCTTTTAATCTTTGCATTAGGATTTTTATCCGAGACCGCAAAGGTAAGGGGTTGGTGATCAGTGTAGATGTTCAAATTCTGTACGCCATAAAGATAAGTTCTTAGGTTTTTAAGAGCCCACACTATTGCGAGTAATTCGCTCTCGTTTGTTGCGAAATGTAACTCGTGGTCCTTAAGAGTTCTGGATATCATAGTAATCGGCTTCCCATCTTGAGATAGGACTGCCCCTAGGCCGGTGGACGAGGCGTCGGTTGTCAGGTCAAATGGTTTCTGATAATCAGGGTAAAGTAGCATAACATCTTCCGAAATCAGAACATTTTTCAATTTCTCAAATGTTTGACATTGCTTTTCGTCAAGGTTCACTGGTATTTTCTTGGATCGACCAGCACTAACCTTACCATTGTCTCCTTTCAGAATATCCGTTAGCGGTCTAGCTAACGCGGCGTAGTCCTTTATAAAACATCTATGGTAACCTGCTAGACCCAAGAATGATCTAACATGAAACAAGGTTGTCGGTTTTAGAAACTTGTTTATTGCCTCAACTTTGCTAGGGTTTGTTGAAATGCACCCCCGAGAGACCACAAATCCGAGATAATCAACCTTTACTCTGAAAAACTGTGACTTTTCCCATGAAACTCTCATATTTGCCTGATACAATTGATCTAATACCCATGCGATGTGCTGCACGTGCTCTTGCATGCTTTCTGAAAAAATGATTACGTCATCAACGTAAACATAGCATAATTTTCCGATCTTCTCTCTAAGCACATCGTCAATAGCCCTTTGGAAAATACTAGGAGCATTTTTTAGTCCAAAAGGCAGTCTACAAAACTCATATTTCCCGTTACCTACAGAAAAAGCTGTTTTTTCTCTATCTTTTTCTGCAAGAAGGATTTGGTGAAATCCTGATTTTAGGTCAAGCGTTGTAAAATACTTTGCTTTACCAAGATTTGACAGTATGGCTACAATATTTGGTATGGGGTATTTGTCGGCAATAGTTTTAGAGTTCAATTTTCTGAAGTCAATTACAAGTCTTTTCTTTTTGTTTCCCTTTTCGTCTGTTCCTTTTTTGTCTACTACCCACACAGGATTATTATAGGGGAATCGTGATGGTCTTATTATACCATCTTTTAGCATACTTTCTGTTTCTGCGCTTACAAAATCAGTCACTCCCATCGGATAGGGGTATAATTTTGAATATATCGGGTCCTCATTTTCCGTTCTTATAGTCGCTACAATGTTAGTGTTGTATGGAAGGGCTTCGTTAGGGTCTGCGAAGACATTAGTTCTAGCTTTCAGCATTTCCTAAAATTCTTTTTTTATTTTTTCTGGGACCTCTATGTTTTCAACTTCTGTGAAATTTACATTTGCGCACCTTAGGAACTGAATTTCCTCAGATCCAGATTCGGTACGCAATATCTTATTTTTAAAATCTAGTGTAGCGTTGACTCTGTTAAGTAGGTCTAGTCCTATTATGCCGTCAAATGTTGAAAGGTTCGGCAAAATGAAAGATGTTGTTGTAGTGTTAAAGAGATGCATAAAACATTTTTTTTTGAACAGGGCTAAAACCGTGAAGGGATTTTACCAAAAAGGGTTTGTTTACCGGTGTTATGTTTTTAAAATTCCCTAGAGGTTTTATATAGTTTTTCGAGGCCCCTGTATCGATCAGTAATTTTATTGTGTTCCCTGCTATCATTCGCTCTACAAACGGTAACAGGGAGTCATTTCTAAAAAATTAAGCTCTTCAGTTTGTGCAATTTCACCTTCAAAATCAGCTACCTCGGACTCGGCGATCGTATCATATTCTTGTTCACTTGGGTCATATTGCTGCTTTGGTCCTGTAAACCTAGCTGTTCCACTATTGGGTCTATTTTGGATTTGATTTTGAAAAGGGGAGTAGGCGCGAACCCCTTGATTTGCCTGGTGTTGTGTGGGTTGCCTAAATCTAGACGAACTGTCCATGTCCATTGGCTGTGGTGCCTCTTGCCTCTGAGGCGGGCCATTATTACGTACTCGCGGTTTAAGATAATATGGGTTTTTATCTTGCTGCGAGCTTTCTGTAGTCTGATGTTTTTGATAACGTTGCTCATTTCGCTGAACCCTGTCTTCCAGACTTCTTGCATAATTATTTGCAAAATGAAAGCGTTCGTGATTGAGCTAATGCTAAGGCCGATGGCAAATCCTTTGGTCGCGCTGAGAAGAGTATGTCGCTTAGCTGTTTCTTAGTTCCAGAGATAAATACTCTTAAAGCATCTGCTCTGTATTTATCATTGAGAGAAGCAGCCAAGTAAGCGTCATATGTCATGACAGTTTTATTTACGAGGAGCGTAAGCTTTCGCTCAACTTCATCATAATATTCTATCAATGTCAAGTTTCCTTGACGAAGTGTTGACAGCTCTTGTTCTATTAGATAGATTGGTCGCTTGTCAGCGTACGTAAAGTCTAATCTATTTATAATGGCTTTGAAATTCAGTGGTGTGTCATATGAGGACAGCACCATGTCAGCAGGGCCCTTTATTTTGTTTCTTATAATACCCAATGCTTGGTAATGTTTTGAGCTGCGCTGGTATACCTCAAAAACTTTGTATGCTGTGTGTGCAGCTTTTCGCCAAGACACGTATGTCTCATGTTTCCCTTCGAATTCGGGGACTGATTTTACAATGTCAAGTGTCTCATGGCACTCGACGCTCGTATCTATCTCTGCGTCTTTAAATACCTCAACCTCTGGTGTGGTTATTTGAGAACTTTTGAATTTATCTTCTACTTCTTGTAACTTCGATGCAAAACTTTTTGCTTGGTGGTCGAGTGCAGCATTGACTGCAGTCTCGATTAGAATTTTTAAACTATTAGCATCAATGTTCATTTTGCCTATTAATCGTTGATCGGACCACCAATTATTTTCACTATTAGCAGTGCTTCGTTCTGTCTTAATTTCTTTTAGTCGTTGAGAAATATCAGACACCAGCTCCTCCAATTCACTGTCACTCATAAGGTTGCTCAAATATAGAGGGCCAAAAAAAATTTCCTTACAAAGATTGATTTTGAAATGCCCTTAGATTGAAATTTTGTTTCTATTCTCGGATTTTTATTTTTCAGTTTTGTAAAAAATTAGCACTCTACTCACATGTTTTTTTATAAAATTAATAGCTGCTTCTGCTGGTGCTTCTTCCGCTGTCATCAGTTTTTTTGTTCTTCGTTGTTGTTGCTGGTGGCGGTTGTCACTTGCTGCTTGCTGCCGTTTACTTCTGTTGGTGCTTCTTCCGCTTCCATCAGTTTCTTTGCTCTTCGTTGTTGTTGTTGGTGGCGATTGTCAGTTGCTGCTTGCTGCCGTTTTAGTTGTCGTTTTTTTTTATTGGTTTGGTTGTTATTTTCTTTATTTATTTTATGTTTTTCAATATAATACAATTTTATACACCAAGCCAGCCACAGTTCTTTTGGTCTTAAGGTCAGGGTTTTATCTTTGTAATTATATGAAAGTTTTGTGACGCCGCATGAAGCGACGCCACATTTATAATTTAAGTTAACATATTAGAAACAAAAGACAAGATATCTTTAAGCCCGGCATACCCCGTAGTTATTTGAATACGAAAGCATAGGCATAGGCAAAGGCAAGGGCGTAGACAAAACATGCGAAACAGGGCAAGAAACATAAGAAACCCCCGGTCACTCGGCACCCATGCCTAGTAACGGTGCCTCGGTACCCAGAGCTTGTGCACACACAAGTAACGGTGCCTCGGTACCCAGAGCTCGCGCATTTAGGCAGGCAGCCGTCGAACACTTGCACTAGTAACGGTGCCTCGGTACCCAGAGCTCGCGGACACACAAAGTAACGGTGCCTCGGTACCCAGAGCGCGTGCACAGACCAGCAGCGACGCTAAGCAAGGCAGTGACGCTAAGCAAGGCAGCGACGCTGGGCAAGCGAACGGCGCCGTGCAGGCAGCGAAGTGCAAGCAGAGCTGCAGCAGACAGGCAAGAAGCGGCGACATGCGAGCAGCAGCGAAAAGGGAAGTCGCGAAATTAGGCCAAGGGCAGTTGATCCCGAGCAGCCAGCAGAGTAGGCAGCAAAGTGCTCCCTCTCAATGAAATACCAAGTGAAACAAAAGTAATTAACAGTGCCAAGTCCTGCCAAGTGCCAGCCCAAGGACCTCAAAAGGACGAAACAACAACATGAATCCTGTCGCAGGAGAGTCAAGGTGAGCCGAAGTAAATATAAAACAATGAGAGCGCAGGTAGAGCTAGCGTAAATGGTGCGAAGTAGGAAGTAGGCAGGGACTAATTAAAATAAGGACTAGCGCTTAGAGATCGAAGAAAATCCAGTGAATAAAAAAACCATGTTAAATATTAACGAAATTTCCCTGCAGTGATTATTTAAAAACAATATACCCGGTGTTACATTCTGCCCCTCTAGGGTAGGCAAAAGTGTCGTGTCCGTGTGTGTGCCGTTGTGAGTGTGTATTAGCAGAGTCGCGCTTTCTGGCATGCCGGTATTCCGCTGGCCAGTAAGCGAGCCTGCGTGTACACACGCATAGTTCGTGTCGTGAGTGAACGTCAGTTGGCGAGTGGGTGCGTGAGCGTGTGCTTCAGCAGGTTGCGGCGTGGTGGAATACACCACCGAGCGACTTGTGGAAGCGCAGGCAAGAGTACCTGCGGTCACGGGCATTCTGCACGGCCAACGGCCGATCGTGAGTGTCGTGCGTGAAACGTTAGTTGGCAAGTAGGTGTGAAACGTGTACCCTAACGAGTTTGCGGCGTGGTGCAATACACCACTGAGCGGCTCGTGGGGGTACAAGTGAAGGGCGACGTGAGCGAGCGATAGTTGGCAAGCGAGGTGCGAAGGGCGTACACTTTACCTAGTTGCAGATGGTGGAATACACCAACGAGCGACTTAGGGAGTGCAAGCGAAAAGCACCCGCGGCCACGTGCGTTCCTCACGATAGGCCGCCAACTCGGCACGCGTGACACGCGACACGTGCCCGTGAGCCTCGAAAGGACCGCGTGGTGGCGGGGACCACTACCACGTGGTTAGCAAACGAGCACACGTACATTATGTGGGTCATGCCCATAGCCGATACCCTGTAAACGACCCATTGAGGTATGACCTGCTAGTAACCTCTCTTACTAAAGTCATAGAAAGTCCTAGTATTTATAAATTTTCTGTAAAGACCCTGGCTAGACTGAGATATGTATCCCAGCCTGAGAAAGCATCCTTACAGATGGCGCCCGAGCAGGGACTACTATGACTAGACATTTAGTTTTGAGAATTTTTGTGGACTAAAGACCCACGTAGCAAATTTATGCAGGGTATAGCAAGCAGGCACAAGATCCACATTACAAGTTTCACACAGGGCACTCGTAGCAAAGAATAGACATAGACATCGATGCATGCATAAGAATCATAGTTTTCTCATATCAGTCGTAGGACAGGTTCCACACGTGTCTACGACTACTGCGCATACTGACGTGGGCGCAAACTTTGACCTTGTGATTTTATTTTACACGGCTTAACCATTTCTTCCTGCGCCGGCGCAGCCTGAGCGGCGACACCGCTCAGGCAACTTGTATATAAGACTCGGTACCGAATACCGAGTGAGTCAGTCGCGTCCGGACCCGCCAGTAGTCAACATCGGTGACAAATAATTTTCGTTTAAAACAAAATTCCCTGACAATACCGCGAGATACCCAGCAGTGAACAAGAATCGTGAACCAGACTATTTCGAGAACAATACTAAGTGAAAACAAGATCGTGAACAAGACTAAGTGAAAACAAGACTAAGTGACGCACGTCACACCTACCTCGCGAGCAATTTTTTTTTTAATCAAGTGCAACAGATACAACAAACTCGTTCAACATGGGAACACGCTGGATCGCGTTCCGTAGGAAGAGCGAGCTGCAACTCATCCTCAAGGAGTTCGGACTGGACGCAAGTGGTACAGTGGAGGGGATGCGGAGCCGGCTGGTGGCTTTCTCCAATCAGGAGGACCTGTCGAAGGAACAGCTGCAGCGACTTATGGAGCTAGAGGCTAGCTTTGGCAATGCAGTTACGCCGGAGCTGAAATCGCCTGGAGCATGCTCACGCGACACCTCACCGGCGCCGATGGAAGACGACGCACAGATCTTCATCCCCATATCAAGCTTGGAAGCTAGACGGGCAGCGAGCCCTTCAAGGAGCACTACTGTCCGGCACATCCCACCCGTTCCAGCGTCCATTTCGGCACTTCCAGCCGGAAGTAGGGCCAGCGAACCGGGCCACCGATGGATAGCCCCATACGAGCTGGCCGATCGAGTACGGAAATGGGGCGTAGCTTTCAACGGCGACGCTACAGATCCGTGGGGGTTCATCGAGCAGCTGGAGGAGAAGGCGGCACTGTACAGCATCGACCCACAACAATTACCACAGGCGGTAGCGAACGTGCTGACGGGCCAAGCAGAGGACTGGTTCAGGGTCAACACCCTTTACCAAGTCACCTGGGACGAGCTCAAACAGGAGTTTATGGAGTTCTTCCTTCCCCGCGCTATTTTCAACGACTGGAGGACGAGATCAGGAGCCGAGCCCAACGCCGAGGAGAACGATTTCGGGACTATGCCCTGGCACTAAGGCTGATGATGCGACGTGCGAAGTACACCCCGGAGCAGTAGTTGGACCGGATTTACGACAACATGATGCCGGAGTATCAATTGTTTACTCGCCGACACGAGTTCCGAACGCTGGCTCAGCTGAGCAAACTTGTGACCACGTACGAGACCACGAAGGAGCTGCAACGCCAAACGACGAGCCAAGTTGACCGACGGAGGGAGAGTCCGAAGCCACCGAACCCGCCAGTGACGACCAGCGCACCGCCAACAACACTGGCACCCACAGCAGCGACAGCCACTCCTTACACGACACCCACAGGGGATACAAAGGGCGACCTGCAGCGCGTGTGCCACAATTGCGCTCAACCCGGGCATCTACAGGCTGACTGCCGAAATAGCCGCGTGTGGTTCTGCTGGGACTGCGGTCGACACGGTGTACGCACGGTGGACTGTTGTCGACGACTCACGTCGGGAAATGCTGCGCGTCTTCAGCCGATGGGGAACAACATGGAGACGCCGCACCGCAGTTCCCAGGAGTAGCACCTCTGAGGTGCGGTAGTGGACGTGTCATCGCGAATGTTCGGATCGAGGGTATAACAACGGACGCCACGATCGACACGGGAGCCACACGCAGCTTCATCAGCGAGCGTATGGCGGCCAGGCTGAGCACACCAGAGAACGAGCGAGCAGCACTTATCCGGATCAAGCTGGCGGATGGATCATCACGAGCCGTGACTCGAGCCTTGCGGGTGAGGATCCAGCTGGGCGAGAGAGAGACGACAGTACCAATGCTGGTACTGCCCGTCATTTTGGACGACGTGATCCTGGGAATGGACTTCCTGTGCGGCGTCGAAGCGACTCTCAAGTGCGGCCGAGCAAAATTACGTTTGCAAAGCACACTTGAAGAGGCAGCACCGACGCTCGGGACATCCCACGGAGCGACGGAGGACGCGGTGGCCCAAGACAGCGACAAGGTCACGGGCTTACCACCGATTTGTCCCGTCGCACGGCAGAGGAATCCGTTTAGGCAGCCCAGAGCACGAGAGGACACGAGAGAAGGCCCACGAGACACCGAGAGACAGAGCAGGACACACGCGGAAGGACAACGAGACACCGAGAGACAGAGCAGGACACAAGAGGAAGGACAACGAGACACCGAGAGACAGAGCAGGATACAAGAGGAAGGACAACGAGACACCAAGAGACAGAACCGGATACAAGAGGAAGAACAACGAGGCAGCGAGGAACAATCTAGGACACCGGCGAAGGCGCAGCAAGGCACCGAGCACCGGCGAAGCACAGAGGAACCAACAGACACAGAGACCAAGCGAAGACGCCGTGGTAGACGGCTCAAGACCAGCCACGCCGCCTTGCCGGGCGTCGAGGCACCTGGAACAACGGTAGCTACGGACGAAGAACAGGTGGAGGCCTTTCTACAGTCCGAGCTAGCCAAGTTCGACGGATTGATGGGGGTGTCGCCCATTGCGGAGCACACCATCACTATGCGGGATGCGTACCCCATCAAGCAGAGGTACTACCCGAAGAATCCGGCCATGCAGAAGATCATCAACGAGCAGGTTGATGAGCTTCTGCGAGATGATAGGATCGAGCCATCGAGGAGCCCATACAGTGCACCGATTGTACTGGTGGGGAAGAAGACCGGAGAGATGCGGATGTGCGTGGACTATCGCCAGCTTAACGCGAAATCCATCCCGGACGCCTACCCGTTGCCACGGATCAACCACATCCTGGAGAAACTCAAGGACGCGAAGTACATATCTTCGCTGGACTTGAAGAGCGGGTATTGGCAAATACCTATGGCCCGGGACAGCAAGGAGTACACCGCGTTCACAGTGCCTGGCAGAGGCCTTTTTCACTGGAAGGTGATGCCGTTCGGACTACATTCGGCCCCGGCTACATTTCAGCGGGCTTTGGATGGAGTCATCGGACCAGACATGGAGCCGCACGCGTTTGCGTACCTCGACGATATCGTCGTAGTAGGACGCACCCTCCAGGAGCATCTGGATAACCTACGAGAGGTGTTCCGGAGGCTTCGGAACGCGAACTTGCGCCTGAATAAGGCCAAGTGCAGCTTCTTCCAAAAGAGCATCATCTACCTGGGGCACCAGGTCAGCGAAGGTGGAATCCACACCGATCCCAGCAAGATCGCAGCGATAAAGGAACTCCAGCCGCCAACGACTGTCAGGGAGTTACGGAGATGCTTAGGCATCGCTTCCTGGTACCGGAGATTTGTGCCGAACTTCGCCACCCTGGTACAACCCATGTCGTCGTTGTTAAAGAAGGGCCAGCGATGGGTTTGGAGTGAGGAACAACAGCTAGCGTTCGAGGCTTTAAAGACGAGTCTCACGCAAGCACCAGTTTTAGCCTGCCCGGACTTCGCTGAGCGCTTCACACTCCAGACAGACGCGAGCGACATCGGACTAGGAGCAGTGCTGACACAACAGATCCAGGGAACAGAACGCGTCATCGCATACGCAAGCCGACGCCTCTCAGTAGCCGAAAGCCGTTATTCGACTACGGAGAAGGAGTGCCTGGCCATTGTGTGGGCGATAAGGAAACTGCGATGTTACTTGGAAGGCTACGAGTTCGACGTAGTCACGGACCACCTGGCGTTAAAATGGTTGAACAGTATCGAGAACCCTACTGGAAGGATTGCGCGCTGGGCGTTAGAGCTACAACAGTTCCGCTTCAACGTGCATTACCGCCGCGGGGATCAAAACATCGTAGCCGACGCTTTGTCCAGACAGCCCTTGGAGACTCTACAACAGGTCATTCAGGAGAGCCCACCCTGTGCGTGGACAACCCGGATGCTGGAGTTAACCGAGAGGGAACCTGAGAAGTATCCAGAATACTTGAGGGAGAACGACCAGCTCTATCGACGAGGAGGTTTTCGCCCAGACGACGAAGATTACACACCTTGGAAGTTGTGCGTGCCGAAACCACAACGCCAACGGGTGTTGCAGGAATGCCACGACCAGCCCACAGCCGGACATCAGGGGGTACGGAAGACCCTAAATAGGATTCGCCAGCGATATTTCTGGCCAGGCCTCTTCCGGGACGTAGCACGTTACGTACGGAAGTGCGAGACCTGCCAGAAATTTAAGATTAGTCAACTGAAACCTCCGGGACAGATGCACACCCGGCAAGTACATGCACCCTTCGACGTGCTCTGTGCAGACTTCGTGGGACCACTCCCGCGCTCTACTCACGGGAATACCATGTTGCTGGTATTTTTCGACGCCTTTTCGAAGTGGGTGGAGCTGGTGCCTTTGCGCAAAGCAACGGCAGCACACCTGATGCGCTCGTTCCGAGAACGAATTCTGGCCAGGTTTGGAGTGCCGAAGATGCTAGTTTGCGACAACGGAACGCAGTTCACAAGTCGAGCTTTCGCGACGTTTTGCAAACAGTTGGGCATGACTCTGCAGCACACCGCGCCGTACACCCCGCAGCAGAACCCCACGGAGAGAGTAAACAGGACCGTGAAGACCATGGTAGCACAATACCTGGGCGACCAGCAGCGAACGTGGGATGAACGCCTCCCCGAGATCAGCCTGGCGATCAACACCAGCGCCTCGGACACCACCGGATTTAGCCCAGCGTACCTCGTACAAGGGCGCGAGCCTCGTTTGCCGGGAGCCCTCTACGAGGAGGTGACGCCTGTCATACGGGCGGAATCACGGATGCCCGAGGAGAAGGAGCAACACCTGCAGGACGTTTTCAAGATCGTCGCCGAGAATGCGCAGCAAGCAAGCGCAGAACAAGGGAGACACTACAACTTACGCCGCCGAGAGTGGAAGCCGGCCATCGGCGACTTCGTACTACTGAAACAACATCATTTGTCGAAGGCAGCCGATGGATTCGCCGCCAAGTTGGCACCCCGCTACGATGGACCTTACCGGGTTTTGAATTACATCTCACCCGCGATTCTACGCCTCCAAGACGTCGGAACGAAGAAGAGACGCCGTGCTGGATTGGCCGATCTGAAGGCTTTCCACGGGGAGGAATCGACCAACGAAGGTTAACAGGTACCGGGTGGGGTAGGCTTCCACTAAAATTCTAAGTGTAATCATATTGATCCTGACATACATGTAGTTATAAGTTACCAGTAGAGCTTCACGTTTCGCACCATTAGGGCCCGACAGAAGATAGAAAACAAAACCCACAAGTATTACTAAGCAACCTTTGTAAATTTATAGCCCCGAGTCAGATCGCGAATGGCGCATGCTGGTCCAGCGATCAACGGGAGAAGGCACGCGTCCACCTTATTCCCCGGTGAAGTAAGGGGGGGGGGTGTGACGCCGCATGAAGCGACGCCACATTTATAATTTAAGTTAACATATTAGAAACAAAAGACAAGATATCTTTAAGCCCGGCATACCCCGTAGTTATTTGAATACGAAAGCATAGGCATAGGCAAAGGCAAGGGCGTAGACAAAACATGCGAAACAGGGCAAGAAACATAAGAAACCCCCCGGTCACTCGGCACCCATGCCTAGTAACGGTGCCTCGGTACCCAGAGCTTGTGCACACACAAGTAACGGTGCCTCGGTAACCAGAGCTCGCGCATTTAGGCAGGCAGCCGTCGAACACTTGCACTAGTAACGGTGCCTCGGTACCCAGAGCTCGCGGACACTCAAAGTAACGGTGCCTCGGTACCCAGAGCGCGTGCACAGACCAGCAGCGACACTAAGCAAGGCAGTGACGCTAAGCAAGGCAGCGACGGTGGGCAAGCGAACGGCGCCGTGCAGGCAGCGAAGTGCAAGCAGAGCCGCAGCAGACAGGCAAGCAGCGACGACATGCGAGCAGCGGCGACATGTTCGCAGCAGCGAAAAGGGAAGTCGCGAAATTAGGCCAAGGGCAGTTGATCCCGAGCAGCCAGCAGAGTAGGCAGCAAAGTGCTCCCTCTCAATGAAATACCAAGTGAAACAAAAGTAATTAACAGTGCCAAGTCCTGCCAAGTGCCAGCCCAAGGACCTCAAAAGGACGAAACAACAACATGAATCCTGTCGCAGGAGAGTCAAGGTGAGCCGAAGTAAATATAAAACAATGAGAGCGCAGTTTGAGCTAGCGTAAATGGTGCGAACTAGGAAGTAGGCTGGGACTAATTAAAATAAGGACTAGCGCTTAGAGATCGAAGAAAATCCAGTGAATAAAAAAAAACCATGTTAAATATTAACGAAATTTCCCTGCAGTGATTATTTAAAATAATATACCCGGTGTTACATTTTCTCCCCCCCTAGGGTAGGCAAAAGTGTCGTGTCCATGTGTGTGCCGTTGTATTAGCAGAGTCGCGCTTTCTGGTATGCCGGTGCTCCGCTGGCCAGTAAGCGAGCCTGCGTGTACACACGCATAGTTCGTGTCGTGAGTGAACGTCAGTTGGCAGGCGAGAGTACCTGCGGTCACGGGCATTCTGCACGGCCAACGGCCGATCGTGAGTGTCGTGCGTGAAACGTTAGTTGGCAACTAGGTGTGAAACGTGTACCCTAACGAGTTTGCGGCGTGGTGCAATACACCACTGAGCGGCTCGTGGGGGTACAAGCAAGAACACCTGCGGTCACGGGCGTTCTGTACGACCACCGATCGACTGTGAAGGGCGCCGTGAGCGAGCGATAGTTGGCAAGCGTGGTGCGAAGGGCGTACACTTTACCTAGTTGCAGATGGTGGAATACACCAACGAGCGACTTAGGGAGTGCAAGCGAAAAGCACCCGCGGCCACGTGCGTTCCTCACGATAGGCCGCCAACTCGGCACGCGTGACACGCGATACGTGCCCGTGAGCCTCGAAAGGACCGCGTGGTGGCGGGGACCACTACCACGTGGTTAGCAAACGAGCACACGTACATTATGTGGGTCATGCCCATAGCCGATACCCTGTAAACGACCCATTGAGGTATGACCTGCTAGTAACCTCTCTTACTAAAGTCATAGAAAGTCCTAGTATTTATAAATTTTCTGTAAAGACCCTGGCTAGACTGAGATATGTACCCCAGCCTGAGAAAGCATCCTTACAGTTTAATTGATTTATTTATTGGTTTCGTACTTTTGTATCGAAAAAATGTGAGTTGATTTCACTCGGGTTTTTTCACGTTGGGCGCCAGTTATTTATTTATTCAGTTTAATGTATCCTGTTACGATACTGAACTCTTTAATCGTCAAAGTCCAACTAAAAAACTAAGTACAAAATATTCTTAACGCGAAGCTAGCCCTGTCACCTAAAAGTGTTGATCTAGTGTTGCCAAACGGCTCAAATGTCAGGTGGCCGGCGAACGTGGGAACGTTACAGACAGTTTCGTTAACTCCTGTATGTTAACTCTATGTTAACTTATATATATACTTACGTTGCCCATTAAAATACAATTGTACGCCCCAATTTAATATAAAAAAAAATAACACTCGTTTTCCACTTTTTTCCAGTACATTTATTAAAAATATCAATAAATTTTGACCGGCAGCAATATTTGGGCTGCACCGGCACAACAAACACACATAATCTTATTATTAAAATTGACACACATTTAAATACTACATTATATTTCTTTACACATATTTAGTTCCTTTTTTAAAAAAAAATATATAACTCGACATTGAAATTAAAAATAATTTAATTATATTTAGGTACGCCTTTTGTTGTCGTTTACATTTTCTCACCTTAGTGGTCGCAGTTCCCCTTAGTGATCGCAGTTCGATCACAATCGACCGACCACCACTTTTTTCCATTCACTCAGTGTTATCGTTCCAGGGCTGCACTAGCTCAAATATTAAATATCACTTAGTAGGCAACCGTGGCTTTTAAAATCACTTATTTTTTATTTATCGTCTCATTGTGCACTGTGTTGTGGTATTACGAAGCTCTGCAACGTTGCAAAAAATTATCGAATATATTTTCCTCCGTCTGAGAAAATATATCCTAATAATAAATAATTATTTATTTTTTTTCCACATTATAATATTATTTTTTAAATAAATTATTTAGCGTTTCTTTCTCTCAGAATTTCATGATGAGTATAATAATTGTTTCGATAATTATTATTACTCAATTAAGTATATCGATAATTATAAAATAATATTTATATTATTTTTTTTTGCAATCTTTTCAAAAAAAAACGTGTTGCCTTGTAACTTATCAACAAATTCCTCGCTCAATAGTTTCGATAAAATTCCGTTCTATTTGTATAACATTCTTGTTTATTGTTGAAACAAGAAATTCTGCTCGTCCGATTTTCTACGCTCTTCTGTTTCACGTTTCTGGCTCCGTCACCAGCATCAATTGCATTTTCTTTTTCGCTTTTTGAAAGCTTGTTTAGCCAATTGATAGTGGTAAAGACACCAAGAAACACCTTATTGTACCCACGACTACGCATAGACGCTCCAGCTCTCTTCCAAGTTCCCTTCTATCCGGAAAGTTTCAACTCCGGCCACATCTAAGGTTACTCAGGTACCAAAAATTTCGGTGCACACTCCTACAATCACTCGTTCAGTTGGTCATCAAATTTCACTGGCAATAAAAATGGCACTCCAAGAGTTCATTAATGCTTCTGATAAGCTCACGCAGTTCGAAGCTAGGATCCAAAATTCTCCTACAGCCTCACTTCACACTCACAGAGTGCGTCTTGAGCAGCTTCGGTCCATATGGACTACCGTAGAGCTTAAATATGAGCTCTGTTCCAACGAATTGTCTCAAACGGAGACGCTTGCTGAGGACAAGATCGCCATGCAGGCAAGGTATGACCACTGCTATTCCACATACGAGAAACTTGCCTCTCAACTAAATGAGAGTATAGAGACCAAGCGAAGACGCCGTGGTAGACGGCTCAAGACCAGCCACGCCGCCTTGCCGGGCGTCGAGGCACCTGGAACAACGGTAGCTACGGACGAAGAACAGGTGGAGGCCTTTCTACAGTCCGAGCTAGCCAAGTTCGACGGATTGATGGGGGTGTCGCCCATTGCGGAGCACACCATCACTATGCGGGATGCGTACCCCATCAAGCAGAGGTACTACCCGAAGAATCCGGCCATGCAGAAGATCATCAACGAGCAGGTTGATGAGCTTCTGCGAGATGATAGGATCGAGCCATCGAGGAGCCCATACAGTGCACCGATTGTACTGGTGGGGAAGAAGACCGGAGAGATGCGGATGTGCGTGGACTATCGCCAGCTTAACGCGAAATCCATCCCGGACGCCTACCCGTTGCCACGGATCAACCACATCCTGGAGAAACTCAAGGACGCGAAGTACATATCTTCGCTGGACTTGAAGAGCGGGTATTGGCAAATACCTATGGCCCGGGACAGCAAGGAGTACACCGCGTTCACAGTGCCTGGCAGAGGCCTTTTTCACTGGAAGGTGATGCCGTTCGGACTACATTCGGCCCCGGCTACATTTCAGCGGGCTTTGGATGGAGTCATCGGACCAGACATGGAGCCGCACGAGTTTGCGCACCTCGACGATATCGTCGTAGTAGGACGCACCCTCCCTGGATAACCTACGAGAGGTGTTCCGGAGGCTTCGGAACGCGAACTTGCGCCTGAATAAGGCCAAGTGCAGCTTCTTCCAAAAGAGCATCATCTACCTGGGGCACCAGGTCAGCGAAGGTGGAATCCACACCGATCCCAGCAAGATCGCAGCGATAAAGGAACTCCAGCCGCCAACGACTGTCAGGGAGTTACGGAGATGTTTAGGCATCGCTTCCTGGTACCGGAGATTTGTGCCGAACTTCGCCACCCTGGTACAACCCATGTCGTCGTTGTTAAAGGAGGGCAAGCGATGGGTTTGGAGTGAGGAACAACAGCTAGCTTTCGAGGATTTAAAGACGAGTCTCACGCAAGCACCAGTTTTAGCATGCCCGGACTTCGCTGAGCGCTTCACACTCCAGACAGACGCGAGCGACATCGGACTAGGAGCAGTGCTGACCCAACAGATCCAGGGAACAGAACGCGTCATCGCATACGCAAGCCGACGCCTCTCAGTAGCCGAAAGCCGTTATTCGACTACGGAGAAGGAGTGCCTGGCCATTGTGTGGGCGATAAGGAAACTGCGATGTTACTTGGAAGGCTACGAGTTCGACGTAGTCATGGATCACCTGGCGTTAAAATGGTTGAACAGCATCGAGAACCCTACTGGAAGGATTGCGCGCTGGGCGTTAGAGCTACAACAGTTCCGCTTCAACGTGCCTTACCGCCGCGGTGATCAAAACATCGTAGCCGACGCTTTGTCCAGACAGCCCTTGGAGACTCTACAACAGGTCATTCAGGAGAGCCCACCTTGTGCGTGGACAACCCGGATGCTGGAGTTAACCGAAAGGGAACCTGAGAAGTATCCAGAATACTTGAGGGAGAACGACCAGCTCTATCGACGAGGAGGTTTTCGCCCAGACGACGAAGATTACACACCTTGGAAGTTGTGCGTGCCGAAACCACAACGCCAACGGGTGTTGCAGGAATGCCACGACCAGCCCACAGCCGGACATCAGGGGGTACGGAAGACCCTAAATAGGATTCGCCAGCGATATTTCTGGCCAGGCCTCTTCCGGGACGTAGCACGTTACGTACGGAAGTGCGAGACCTGCCAGAAATTTAAGATTAGTCAACTGAAACCTCCGGGACAGATGCACACCCGGCAAGTACATGCACCCTTCGACGTGCTCTGTGCAGACTTCGTGGGACCACTCCCGCGCTCTACTCACGGGAATACCATGTTGCTGGTATTTTTCGACGTTTTTTCGAAGTGGGTGGAGCTGGTGCCTTTGCGCAAAGCAACGGCAGCACACCTGATGCGCTCGTTCCGAGAACGAATTCTGGCCAGATTTGGAGTGCCGAAGATGCTAGTTTGCGACAACGGAACGCAGTTCACAAGTCGAGCTTTCGCGACGTTTTGCAAACAGTTGGGCATGACTCTGCAGCACACCGCGCCGTACACCCCGCAGCAGAACCCCACGGAGAGAGTAAACCGTGAAGACCATGGTAGCACAGTACCTGGGCGACCAGCAGCGAACGTGGGATGAACGCCTCCCCGAGATCAGCCTGGCGATCAACACCACGCCTCGGACACCACCGGATTTAGCCCAGCGTACCTCGTACAAGGGCGCGAGCCTCGTTTGCCGGGAGCCCTCTACGAGGAGGTGACGCCTGTCATACGGGGGGAATCACGGATGCCCGAGGAGAAGGAGCAACACCTGCAGGACGATTTCAAGATCGTCGCCGAGAATGCGCAACAAGCAAGCGCAGAACAAGGGAGACACTACAACTTACGCCGCCGAGAGTTGAAGCCGGCCATCGGCGACTTCGTACTACTGAAACAACATCATTTGTCGAAGGCAGCCGATGGATTCGCCGCCAAGTTGGCACCCCGCTACGATGGACCTTACCGGGTTTTGAGTTACATCTCACCCGTGATTCTACGCCTCCAAGACGTCGGAACGAAGAAGAGACGCCGTGCTGGATTGGCCGATCTGAAGGCTTTCCACGGAGAGGAATCGACCAACGAAGGTTAACAGGTACCGGGTGGGGTAGGCTTCCACTAAACTTCTAAGTGTAATCATAATGATCCTGACATACATGTAGTTATAAGATACCAGTAGAGCTTCGCGTTTCGCACCATTAGGGACCGACAGAAGATAGAAAACAAAACCCACAAGTATTACTAAGCAACCTTTGTAAATTTATAGCCCCGAGTCAGATCGCGAATGGCGCATGCTGGTCCAGCGATCAACGGGAGAAGGCACGCGTCCACCTTATTCCCCGGTGAAGTAAGGGGGGGGGGTGTGACGCCGCATGAAGCGACGCCACATTTATAATTTAAGTTAACATATTAGAAACAAAAGACAAGATATCTTTAAGCCCGGCATACCCCGTAGTTATTTTCGTTATAATACGAAAGCATAGGCATAGGCAAAGGCAAGGGCGTAGACAAAACATGCGAAACAGGGCAAGAAACATAAGAAACCCCCGGTCACTCGGCACCCATGCCTAGTAACGGTGCCTCGGTACCCAGAGCTTGTGCACACACAAGTAACGGTGCCTCGGTACCCAGAGCTCGCGCATTTAGGCAGGCAGCCGTCGAACACTTGCACTAGTAACGGTGCCTCGGTACCCAGAGCTCGCGGACACACAAAGTAACGGTGCCTCGGTACCCAGAGCGCGTGCACAGACCAGCAGCGACACTAAGCAAGGCAGTGACGCTAAGCAAGGCAGCGACGGTGGGCAAGCGAACGGCGCCGTGCAGGCAGCGAAGTGCAAGCAGAGCCGCAGCAGACAGGCAAGCAGCGACGACATGCGAGCAGCGGCGACATGTACGCAGCAGCGGCGACATGTTCGCAGCAGCGAAAAGGGAAGTCGCGAAATTAGGCCAAGGGCAGTTGATCCCGAGCAGCCAGCAGAGTAGGCAGCAAAGTGCTCCCTCTCAATGAAATACCAAGTGAAACAAAAGTAATTAACAGTGCCAAGTCCTGCCAAGTGCCAGCCCAAGGACCTCAAAAGGACGAAACAACAACATGAATCCTGTCGCAGGAGAGTCAAGGTGAGCCGAAGTAAATATAAAACAATGAGAGCGCAGTTTGAGCTAGCGTAAATGGTGCGAACTAGGAAGTAGGCTGGGACTAATTAAAATAAGGACTAGCGCTTAGAGATCGAAGAAAATCCAGTGAATAAAAAAAACCATGTTAAATATTAACGAAAATTCCCTGCAGTGATTATTTAAAATAATATACCCGGTGTTACATTTTCTCCCCCCTCTAGGGTAGGCAAAAGTGTCGTGTCCATGTGTGTGCCGTTGTATTAGCAGAGTCGCGCTTTCTGGTATGCCGGTGCTCCGCTGGCCAGTAAGCGAGCCTGCGTGTACACACGCATAGTTCGTGTCGTGAGTGAACGTCAGTTGGCAGGCGAGAGTACCTGCGGTCACGGGCATTCTGCACGGCCAACGGCCGATCGTGAGTGTCGTGCGTGAAACGTTAGTTGGCAACTAGGTGTGAAACGTGTACCCTAACGAGTTTGCGGCGTGGTGCAATACACCACTGAGCGGCTCGTGGGGGTACAAGCAAGAACACCTGCGGTCACGGGCGTTCTGTACGACCACCGATCGACTGTGAAGGGCGCCGTGAGCGAGCGATAGTTGGCAAGCGAGGTGCGAAGGGCGTACACTTTACCTAGTTGCAGATGGTGGAATACACCAACGAGCGACTTAGGGAGTGCAAGCGAAAAGCACCCGCGGCCACGTGCGTTCCTCACGATAGGCCGCCAACTCGGCACGCGTGACACGCGATACGTGCCCGTGAGCCTCGAAAGGACCGCGTGGTGGCGGGGACCACTACCACGTGGTTAGCAAACGAGCACACGTACATTATGTGGGTCATGCCCATAGCCGATACCCTGTAAACGACCCATTGAGGTATGACCTGCTAGTAACCTCTCTTACTAAAGTCATAGAAAGTCCTAGTATTTATAAATTTTCTGTAAAGACCCTGGCTAGACTGAGATATGTACCCCAGCCTGAGAAAGCATCCTTACAGTTTAATTGATTTATTTATTGGTTTCGTACTTTTGTATCGAAAAAATGGGAGTTGATTTCACTCGGGTTTTTTCACGTTGGGCGCCAGTTATTTATTTATTCAGTTTAATGTTCCAAATAAAAAGACTTTGTCCTGTTACGATACTGAACTCTTTAATCGTCAAAGTCTAACTAAAAAACTAAGTACAAAATATTCTTAACGCGAAGCTAGCCCTGTCACCTAAAAGTGTTGATCTAGTGTTGCCAAACGGCTCAAATGTCAGGTGGCCGGCGAACGTGGGAACGTTACAGACAGTTTCGTTAACTCCTGTATGTTAACTCTATGTTAACTTATATATATACTTACGTTGCCCATTAAAATACAATTGTACGCCCCAATTTAATATAAAAAAAGATAACACTCGTTTTCCACTTTTTTCCAGTACATTTATTAAAAATATCAATAAATTTTGACCGGCAGCAATATTTGGGCTGCACCGGCACAACAAACACACATAATCTTATTATTAAAATTGACACACATTTAAATACTACATTATATTTCTTTACACATATTTAGTTCCTTTTTTAAAAAAAAATATATAACTCGACATTGAAATTAAAAATAATTTAATTATATTTAGGTACGCCTTTTTGTTGTCGTTTACATTTTCTCACCTTAGTGGTCGCAGTTCCCCTTAGTGATCGCAGTTCGATCACAATCGACCGACCACCACTTTTTTCCATTCACTCAGTGTTATCGTTCCAGGGCTGCACTAGCTCAAATATTAAATATCACTTAGTAGGCAACCGTGGCTTTTAAAATCACTTATTTTTTATTTATCGTCTCATTGTGCACTGTGTTGTGGTATTACGAAGCTCTGCAACGTTGCAAAAAATTATCGAATATATTTTCCTCCGTCTGAGAAAATATATCCTAATAATAAATAATTATTTATTTTTTTTTCCACATTATAATATTATTTTTTAAATAAATTATTTAGCGTTTCTTTCTCTCAGAATTTCATGATGAGTATAATAATTGTTTCGATAATTATTATTACTCAATAAAATATATCGATAATTATAAAATAATATTTATATTATTTTTTTTTGCAATCTTTTCAAAAAAAAGCGTGTTGCCTTGTAACTTATCAACAAATTCCTCGCTCAATAGTTTCGATAAAATTCCGTTCTATTTGTATAACATTCTTGTTTATTGTTGAAACAAGAAATTCTGCTCGTCCGATTTTCTACGCTCTTCTGTTTCATGTTTCTGGCTCCGTCACCAGCATCAATTGCATTTTCTTTTTCGCTTTTTGAAAGCTTGTTTAGCCAATTGATAGTGGTAAAGACACCAAGAAACACCTTATTGTACCCACGACTACGCATAGACGCTCCAGCTCTCTTCCAAGTTCCCTTCTATCCGGAAAGTTTCAACTCCGGCCACATCTAAGGTTACTCAGGTACCAAAAATTTCGGTGCACACTCCTACAATCACTCGTTCAGTTGGTCATCAAATTTCACTGGCAATAAAAATGGCACTCCAAGAGTTCATTAATGCTTCTGATAAGCTCACGCAGTTCGAAGCTAGGATCCAAAATTCTCCTACAGCCTCACTTCACACTCACAGAGTGCGTCTTGAGCAGCTTCGGTCCATATGGACTACCGTAGAGCTTAAATATGAGCTCTGTTCCAACGCATTGTCTCAAACGGAGACGCTTGCTGAGGACAAGATCGCCATGCAGGCAAGGTATGACCACTGCTATTCCACATACGAGAAACTTGCCTCTCAACTAAATGAGAGTATAGAGACCACAACGGCTCCCCCTCCAGCCACGAAGCTACCGATCACCACCCTTCGATGCTGAAGTGTTCAGCGGTGACTACCTTAAATGGCCAACTTCCCGTGATCTGTTCACAGCGGTCTACATTTCCGATCCCGGCCTAAGTCAGATCGAGAAACTGTTTCATCTAAATGCAAAGACCAGTGGCGAAGCAAAGGCAATCGTGTCCAAATCTCCTCTCACGAATGAGGGTTTCTCTTCTGCTTGGAAGAACTTGACGAATAGGTTTGAAAATAAGAGGCTGTTAGTCAAAAGCCAACTTAAAATCCTCTTCAACCTTCCGTCAGTCTCTCAGGAGTCTGGAGCCGCCATCCAAATACTTCAAAGCACAATACAAAGTTGCTTAACGGCTCTAGACCATTCCAAAATCAGCACAGAGAACTGGGATTGCCTTTTAGTCTTCCTATGCTCATCTAAACTCCCAAGGCTGACGTTGTCACTCTGGGAGCAGTCCGTACAAAATAAGGCTGAAATTCCGTCATGGAAGGAAATGTCGGACTTCCTTTCAGAGCGCTATCGCACATTGGAAGCGATAGAAGACGTACAACACAGTACAAGCGCGCAGACTAATTCCAAACCTGCTCGAAAAGAGCCTCCTACGAGGAATGTCAACTCCTTTGAGTCAAAGGTTATAGGCAAACCACAAAACTGCCAACTTTGCTCAAAGGAGACCCATCCAATACGTCTGTGTCCGCTCTTTCTCCAAATGGCTGTCGATGAAAGGTCCAATTTCATCAAACAGCAGAAGTTGTGTCTAAACTGCTTCGCAAGAGAATACATCCTTAAAGATTGCACGAGTCAACATAATTGTTTTAAGTGCAAGGGTCGCCATAATACACTCCTACATCGTGGCACCCCTGCTACTGCGCCCTCTTCGACAACTTCTGCACCAACTCCCCAAAATTCGAATATGCAGTCCACTCCTTCAACGACTAATATTCAAAATTACTTCACGGCGAACACGCAAGGTGTTCTTCTCGGCACTGCGCTTATAAATATTTGCCAATTGGGCATGACTTATAAGGCACGTGCACTGATCGATCCAGGATCAGAGGCTACGTTCATCTCCGAACGGATGTTTAACATGATAAAGCCCTCCTATCAAGCCGTGCAAGTTCAAGTAGCTGGCTTAAATCAAGCCATCTCAGCCAATCCACAAAAGTTGTGCCACTTTCAGATTAGTTCCCCGACCACTCCCAGGATACAGCTAGAAACTGCAGCCTTTGTTCTTCCCCAATTGGCAGGTAACCTTCCATCCTATTCAATTTCCAAGGATCTTCTGAAGGACCTGCCAAACCTCCGACTTGCTGATCCGCATTTCCACCAGAGCTCTCAAATAGACGTACTCTTAGGAGCCGACTTACTACCATCTATTTTCAAGAGTGGCTCTGCATCCAAAATATGTGGAACCTTGCTCGGTCAAGAGACCATATTCGGCTGGGTCCTCACTGGACCAGTAGCCACGTCGAATCCTTCGACCGTCTCGTCCTTTACGACGAGGATTAAGATCAGCACAGAACAAAGGCTTGATGATCTTCTCACCAAGTTTTGGGTCGTGGAAGATCTACCAGCTAGCTGGTAAAAGTTTCTGATTCAGCGTGTGAAAACAACTTTCTTCGCACCACTTCCAGAACCCAAGAGGGCAGGTATGTCGTTACACTTCCCTTTAAGAACCCTGAAACTTTCGAACTAGGACATTCAAGGTCCATCCAAGAGAAACTTTCCTTTAAAAGAGCAGTACGACTCCATCATTCAGGAATATTTAGTTTGGGCCACATGAGGCCAGTCTCCCCAAGTAACGACTGCAACAATTTCTATCTCCCTCCTCATGCTGTTTTCAAACCTGAGAGCACCACTACGAAAGTTCGCGTTGTTTTTAACGCCTCCAGTCCGTCCTCCAATGGAAAAAGCTTGAACGACATCCTACACTCAGGACCCGTTCTCCAAGCCGATCTGACTATGCAGATCTTGAAATGGCGTTTCTTCCGCTTTGTTTTCAATGCCGACATCACAAAGATGTACCAGCAGATACTCGTCCACATGAGTCACACGCCATTTCAACGAATCCTGTTCAGAAACCCAAATGGCGAAGTTTGTGATTATGAACTCAACACAGTCACTTTCGGTGTAAACTGTGCTCCATTCTTAGCCATTCGGGTTCTCCAACAGCTTTCCCAGGATGTTAGCACACATCTTCCTCTTGCCAGCGACATCATATCCAACTACATGTATGTAGACGATGTCCTTGCTGGCGCGCACTCCATAAAGCGCGCCACAGTGTCCATAGAAGAGTTACGCAAGGCTCTTGAGACAGCTGGCTTTCCCTTAAGAAAGTGGATCTCCAACCACAAGGATGTGCTAGCTAATATTTCCAAGGACCATCTTTTAAACGCCGATTTCCTCGAACTAGAGGAAGCAAGCTTAGCAAAGACTCTAGGTATACGCTGGCAAGCGCATACGGACGAGTTCCTCTTTGCCCCCTTTCGAAGTAGATGTGAGACAGTCTTACACTAAACGTGAAGTTCTATCTCACATCGCTAAACTATTTGATCCAGCAGGCTGGCTGGCACCATTTGTGGTCCGTGCCAAAATTTTCATGCAGGAGATATGGCTGCAAAATCTCGGATGGGATGAAAAATTGCCACAAGATCTCCAACAAAAGTGGCAGGAATTCCTATCCAGCTATTCATCCCTCCATAGGATTCGGATCCCAAGATGGGTCCAATACACTCCATTAGCTAAGCTCCAAATCCATGGCTTCTGCGACGCATCTCAGCGTGCATACGGAGCAGCTCTCTATATCCGTGTTGAAACCCAACACAATATTTCAAGTCATCTCCTTGTAGCCAAGACCAGAGTAGCCCCTGTGAAGACCATCTCCTTGCCCCGATTAGAACTATGCGGTGCATTACTGCTAGCCGAGTTATCTGCGACACTCCTCCCTCAGCTCCCAGTCAATAGTTACGAAGAGTACTATTGGACTGACTCCACAATTGTGTTAGCGTGGCTTAGTAAGCCTCCATGTAAGTTGACGACCTTCGTGGCTAACAGAGTGGCTAAGATAACTCAGCTCACTAGTTCGAGCAAATGGTCCCACGTCAGATCCGAGCAGAATTCTGCTGATCCTGCCAGTAGAGGTGTTTCGTCAGAAGACCTTATTGGCAACAGTCTCTGGTGGTATGGACCCGATTGGCTGGTCCTTCCAGCAGAACAATGGCCTGCTGCAATCAATATTGCTCATGAAACAGACGAAGAGCTTCGTCCTGTTAAATGCAACTTAACCAAGTTGCCTCCATCATCCAGTTGCATCTTGGAGAGATTCTCCGAGCTCGACAGAGCCCTGCGGATCATGGCCTACGTATACCGCTTTATTCAGAGGTGTCGCAAGCCTGATCTCACGCTCTCTCCAGATGTCAGCAGCTCTGAACTCACCAAGGTCCAAGATCTGCTCATCCGCAACACCCAACGTATTCAATTCCTTAAAGAATACAACTGTCTGTTGAACAAGGAACAGATTCCAAGGAGTAGCGACATCATTAATTTGAATCCCTTTGTTGACGCCAGCGGTGTCATGAGATCATGCGGTCGTGTGAGAGCATCCGCTTCTTTAAGCTACGATGAGCGACATCCGGTCATCCTTCCGTACTCTTGTACCTTCTCACACCTCCTTGTCCGTTTTACGCATCGTTTCTCCCTCCATGGTGGAAATCAATTAATGATGCGTCTCATCAGATCACGCTACTGGATTCCGAAGCTTCGAACTTTAGTGAAAGCCACAATCAACTCTTGTCGAGTTTGCATCCTCCAACAAAAGAAGTTGCAAATTCAACTCATGGGTACTTTGCCCTCTGCGAGAGTCTCCTTCTCTCGGCCTTTCACCCACACGGGACTCGATTTCGCTGGTCCTTTCCTCATAACCAAGGGCTATGTATGTGTCTTCGTGTGCTTCAGCACAAGGGCCATACACTTAGAAGCAACCTCGGACCTGACAACCGAGAAGTTTCTCGCAGCCTTCGCACGTTTCATCGCGAGACGTGGTTGCCCCCAAATTGTATACTCCGATAACGGAAAGACGTTCGTCGGAGCCTCCAAAGCCCTCTCAACAGATTTTGTGAAGGCAGTGAAGGTTGATTTAGCCAGCAAATATAGCCATCAAAACCTTGCATGGCATTTTAATCCTCCCAGCGCACCACATATGGGTGGCTTATGGGAAGCTGGAGTAAAGAGCTTCAAAACGCTCTTCTACAAGTCCACTTCCTCACTAAAGTACACCTTTGAGGAACTATCCACACTCCTTTCCAAGGTTGAAGCGTGCCTCAACTCCAGGCCGATCTCCCCCATGTCCGAGAGCCCAACCGATCTCTTAGCCTTGACTCCTGGCCACTTTCTGATCGGTGGTCCGCTCATATCCGTTGCAGAGACTGAAATCCAAGAAGACGCTATATCCATCATCAACCGATGGCAGCGACTTAAGGCTCTGCATCAACAGTTTTGTTTCCGTTGGAAAGAGGAATATCTCAAGGAGTTGCATAAACGCACCAAATGGCAACTTCCAACGAGAAACCTCCTAGTCGGCGTTATGGTGGTTGTCAAGGAAGACAACCTACCAGTCAACGAATGGCGTCTGGGCCGCATCCACTCTACATATCCTGGCGCTGATGACATTGTCCGCGCGGTGGACACCTCACCACCCGTGGTATCATCAAAAGGCCAGTAGCAAAATTAGTCCTACTTCCTTTAGAGGACAGAGTCCAGACACCCTCCTAACCTTGTGCTGTCCATCAGTGGATATATTCTTCCAAATACTAATTCATATATCAACTCTCTCTCTTTCAGATTAGTGAGATGGCACCACGAAAAGCACAAACTCCTGCAAAGCCCAAGGGTGTAAACTCCTTCCGATGCCGCGTCTGCAGAGGGATCCATGCACTTAAGAAGTGTCAACGTTTCCTGCGTCTGGCTGCGGAAAAGCGTCTTCGGGCAGTTTTGATCAACAAATACTGCCCGAACTGCCTTGCTCATGAACATTCCAAGGGTTCATGTCGCAGTGGTGGCACCTGTCGCACATGCGGGGAGAGCCACCATACGCTTCTCCACCTCCCTATCACCACCCAGCCCGAGAAGCAGACGACACCCACACCAGCGCCGCCTCTTCCACCTCTGGAGTCCCTGGCGACATCCCCTCTATGGCAGTCAGCATGCTGCCGACGGCCATAGTCACCCTGGACGTGGCCGGCAAGACTTGCGAGGTGCGCGTGCTGCTGGACGCTTGCAGTCCATATAGCCGCATGCCCACCTCATTGGCAAAGGCCTTTGGCCTTTCCGCCGAAGACGGGTTTTGCCGTGCCTCGTTCAGGTCAAGGGCGTCGCCAGAGTTCGTCCTCACAGTGACTCTGAAGTTGGAAGAGGTCCAGATCAGAACGCCGGTGCAGAGTGTCGGAAAGGAGCTCCAGAATGCCTATCCAGGCATTACGCTGGCGGACAATCGGTGCCTTGTGCCCAGCAGAGTCTCCATTGTTCTGGGGGCCGACGTCTATGGAGACGTACTTCTCCCAGGGCTTGTTCCTTCCCACGGTGGACTGCCGTTGGCCCAGAACACTCTGTTTGGCTGGGTACTATCCGGTGTCTTCAAGACATAGTCCGCTAGCGTCTCTAAAGCCCCTCCAGCGGCACCCGAAAGATCCCGTCTCTAACCCTCACATTTGCAATAGTATTGCAAGGGGGGCGGGATGTTTACGCCGAAACTCGCCGCCCAAAAGTAGGCAGCATATCGGCGTAAACAGTGCGAGAGTCACCAAGGGCTCTCGCGCTCTTTTATCCATTAGTATGTTAAGTTAGGCTTAAGTAAATGAAATAATGTAAAAAGAAACGAGTTACTGAAAATACACAGTGAAGTGAACACCACGCGCCCCGAATCTTTCTTTTATACACGCTTGTTTTCGCGCCGGTATATTTTTCCTCCAACAGCAGGACGTCACCCCCAGCAACGATCCCCCCAACGAAGGAAGACTATTTCCATAGCCGCCACCACAAACACATACCAAAGCAGAACGTTATGAGTTAAATACATTGCTGATTATGGCATCAAACATTTGTTATAAACTTGTCCCTAGTTTTTTTAATAGCTGAGATCTGTTATGTCAATCAGACATACAGACGGACAGACGGACAGGCGGACAGATTGGCAGACAGACGGAGATGGCTTAATTGACTCGGCTAGTGATACTGAGCAAAAATAGATATACTTATGTCTGTCATATACATATGCCGGTCGCACAACGTTAGTATACCCTTTTTTGACTATTTTCAATGGTCGAAGGGTATAAATATAAGTATAATTAAAGTAAGAAGTAAGAATGTAAAATGTTTTTTATACCCTTGCAGAAGGTATATTAATTTTAGCCAGAAGCTTGCAATGCACCTTAGGAGACATCTCCGACCCTATAAAGTATATATATTCTGAACCAGCATCAACAGAGGAGTCGAAAAATCGATGACTGTCTGTCCGTCCATCCGTTCGTCCGTCCGCCGTCCGTCTGTCTGTTGCAACGAAAACTAGTCTCTCAGTTTTTGAGCTATCTTCATGAAACTTTTTACACAAGCTTCTTATTGCTGCACGCAGTAAATAAGTCGGAACGATCCAGATCAGACCGATATATCGTATAGCTGTCATTGAAGCTATCGGCCGATTTTTGTTGTTTTTCAAGATATTTTAACAAGATTTGTCAAATCTTATTCCTATTACGTGGCAAATCTTATTCCTATTACGAACAATCGGCTGAAATCAGAGTTATTGTATGCAAACCTGTTTTGTTTTTGTACGTCTGTCTGTTGCAACGCAAACTAGTCTCTCAGTTTTTGAGCTATCTTTATGAAACTTGGCACACAAGCTTCTTATTGCTGCACGCTGTAAATAAGTCGGACCGAGCCAGATCGGAGATATACATCAATTAGCTGCCATAGAAGCTTTCTGCCGATATTTGTTGTTTTTCTAGATATTGCAACAAGATTGGGCAATTATTCTTATTACGTTATTTATGTACAGTCAAAATTGTATCAAAATCGGACCACTATAACATATAGCTGCCATAGAAGCAATCGGCTGAAATCAGGATTTTTGTATGCAAACAGAAACCAGCAGCAATCCAAATGTATTTTATATTTAGTATAACTGCAAGGGTATAAAACCTTCGGCAAGCCAAAGGTAGCCTTGCTTTCTTGTTTATATTAAGTAGTAGCTGTTTTCTATTAAGTAGTCAAAAAAAAGTCAAAAACAAACTTCTCTCTTCTAAGTGAACAACCTTTTTTTCTGCTCCCCGCTTTTATTAAATTTTGCCTGCAAACAATCGGTGTTCGCCAAATTTAATCTCACTAACTTGTGCAATTTATCGTTCACTTTCGCGAGTGCATGCCTGCTCAACAGACTGGTTCGTAGTTAATATATAATATAATAATAATATTTGTTTACTGCCGCTTTAACTTATTTCTACTCTTCTTTTCGGAGAGCATCTTTTTTCCTTGTGCTCTCTTTTCCAATTCTATTTTGGTGTTGGCATTTGTTGTTGCAGTTCCGCTGCAACTCACTTATAAAAAACTTCGCTCTCTCGTTTTTTGTGTGTGTGTGTGCCTAATCTCTCTCTCGCGCTCACACACTAGCTTTGGCGTACGCTCTTCCTTTGACGCTTACTGTTCTTTTTTCCAATTTCGTTTTGTTCTTGTGGTTTGTTTTTGTCTTGTTGCAAAAAAACATGCTTAAAGCAAGTGACTGTTACTCAGCCAATCATCTCTTGCTGGCTGTGTAAAAAGGTTTTGCACATAAAATCTTTGTATTGGTATTGAGACATCATATTTAATTAAATAGTGTGAAACAATTCGAAGCAAAAAAAAAAAAATCTGAGCTAATTAAAATATCTAAAAATAAATTAAAACATACGAGTATTTATTTAAACAAATTGGAATCATTTCGCTTCCCAAAAAAGTTTAAATCAACCCTCACATATAACCAAAATGGAATAGGTTAGGTTTGACAAGTGGCGGCAAAAATTGTCTCTTTCGCACGCACGTTTCTATCTTGCTTTGATTCGACCGCTTGCTCTACCTTGTTTTCCTTTGCTGCGTTCCGATATTTCGCTCTCTGTGCATTAGATGCTCTGGGCTTCTTTTTAGTGACATCGCAATTTACTGCAATTTGCCGCTCTTCTGTTCTTCTCTTACTTCAAAGTAATAAAACGGAACAAAACGTTGAAGTTTTTTTGGTGTTTGCTTTAACAATTGGTGCAAACTTAAAACAGCAGGGGTGTTCACTAAATATAACTTATAAAATTTTGTATTGAAGCTGACACATTTCCCGCATAAAACATTAATTTGAATCTGGCTCTATATCAAAAAATCAGTTTGAGATGCAATGCCGATTGAAAATGTAAAATTCCTATATTGAAAACGCAATGGGTTTACAATCAGAAATGGATTCTTTGGATCCTGAAAATGATAATCGAACTGGTTTAAAAGAAATCTGTGTAACAGCTAAAGCATTAATTATGTCAGCTCTAGCTCCAAGTATTAATAAATCACAAACCCAAATTACTAAAAATGAAGTGGAAAACATGCTGAATATTATAAATATTTGCCAATTGGGCATGACTTATAAGGCACGTGCACTGATCGATCCAGGATCAGAGGCTACGTTCATCTCCGAACGGATGTTTAACATGATAAAGCCCTCCTATCAAGCCGTGCAAGTTCAAGTAGCTGGCTTAAATCAAGCCATCTCAGCCAATCCACAAAAGTTGTGCCACTTTCAGATTGGTTCCCCGACCACTCCCAGGATACAGCTAGAAACTGCAGCCTTTGTTCTTCCCCAATTGGCAGGTAACCTTCCATCCTATTCAATTTCCAAGGATCTTCTGAAGGACCTGCCAAACCTCCGACTTGCTGATCCGCATTTCCACCAGAGCTCTCAAATAGACGTACTCTTAGGAGCCGACTTACTACCATCTATTTTCAAGAGTGGCTCTGTATCCAAAATATGTGGAACCTTGCTCGGTCAAGAGACCATATTCGGCTGGGTCCTCACTGGACCAGTAGCCACGTCGAATCCTTCGACCGTCTCGTCCTTTACGACGAGGATTAAGATCAGCACAGAACAAAGGCTTGATGATCTTCTCACCAAGTATTTGATCGTGGAAGATCTACCAGCTAGCTGGTAAAAGTTTCTGATTCAGCGTGTGAAAACAACTTTCTTCGCACCACTTCCAGAACCCAAGAGGGCAGGTATGTCGTTACACTTCCCTTTAAGAACCTGTGCACCACCCTGTGTAACCACGACCCACACCACCACCACCACCCAACCCACATGCAAACTGTTTTCCACCCAGCCCCAGCAAGCCCTACAATACCCCACCAACCCCCCCTCATCCATGTGAAAGTAAATGTTGTAATTTAGAAACGCGTAATCAATGCGAGAAAACAATTTGTTCAATTAAGTGAAAAATGTTGAAATCAAAATGGTTGCCTCATGCCACATGCAACTTGACAAGCCGTGCCTCATGCAAACTCACACACACACAGACAGACACGCACAACGTACACACACACACACACACAGAGACACACACTTGTACATGCCACGCCCCTCTTGGTTCAATGCAGTTACTATATACCAATATATGTGTTACAGTTGCCACCTGAACCTGCGATTGATGCAGCTGCAGACAGAAAAAAAGATATAGAAAAAAAAAATCAGAAAAAAAAACCGAATACCGCCAATTTTGCTCCGTGTTGTTGCCTATTGTTATATATAATTATCGAACGTAATACCTTTTTTTTTACACACACACACACATACACTATCGAAGTAACATACAATCATATACATATACATGTATACTATATATATATATACATATAGTAATTTAGTTATAAATTTGTTTATGCCTAAGTTAGACGGAGCCTTGTTAAGTAACACTTAAGCTATAATTATTTAGTTATGCACATAAGCCTGACCTATCTCTCCCGCATCCCCCCGCCCCTCCCGACCGCCCCCTACTTATAATTTAAATGATTTTTTTTTTTTTTAATTATTATTACTATTTTTAATTTTTTTATTTGACTTGATAAATTTCAATTTGTTTATTATTTAAAAATCCGTTGCGAGCCAGCGAAAAAGCGTTTGTAATTTTTGTGACGTCAGAAATCTAAAGGAAAACGAAGAAGAAGATTACAGAAGAACAAATACAAATACAAATACAAGAACCCTGAAACTTTCGAACTAGGACATTCAAGGTCCATCGCACTCGCTCAGTTTCTCAGAAACGAATGTCGTTTAAAGAGAAACTTTCCTTTAAAGAGGGTACGACTCCATCATTCAGGAATATTTAGTTTGGGCCACATGAGGCCAGTCTCCCCAAGTAACGACTGCAACAATTTCTATCTCCCTCCTCATGCTGTTTTCAAACCTGAGAGCACCACTACGAAAGTTCGCGTTGTTTTTTAACGCCTCCAGTCCGTCCTCCAATGGAAAAAGCTTGAACGACATCCTACACTCAGGACCCGTTCTCCAAGCCGATCTGACTATGCAGATCTTGAAATGGCGTTTCTTCCGCTTTGTTTTCAATGCCGACATCACAAAGATGTACCAGCAGATACTCGTCCACATGAGTCACACGCCATTTCAACGAATCCTGTTCAGAAACCCAAATGGCGAAGTTTGTTATTATGAACTCAACACAGTCACTTTCGGTGTAAACTGTGCTCCATTCTTAGCCATTCGGGTTCTCCAACAGCTTTCCCAGGATGTTAGCACACATCTTCCTCTTGCCAGCGACATCATATCCAACAACATGTATGTAGACGATGTCCTTGCCGGCGCGCACTCCATAAAGCGCGCCACAGTGTCCATAGAAGAGTTACGCAAGGCTCTTGAGACAGCTGGCTTTCCCTTAAGAAAGTGGATCTCCAACCACAAGGATGTGCTAGCTAATATTTCCAAAGACCATCTTTTAAACGCCGATTTCCTCGAACTAGAGGAAGCAAGCTTAGCAAAGACTCTAGGTATACGCTGGCAAGCGCATACGGACGAGTTCCTCTTTGCCCCCTTTCGAAGTAGATGTGAGACAGTCTTACACTAAACGTGAAGTTCTATCTCACATCGCTAAACTATTTGATACAGCAGGCTGGCTGGCACCATTTGTGGTCCGTGCCAAAATTTTCATGCAGGAGATATGACTGCAAAATCTCGGATGGGATGAAAAATTGCCATAAGATCTCCAACAAAATTGGCAGGAATTCCTATCCAGCTATTCATCCCTCCATAGGATTCGGATCCCAAGATGGGTCCAATACACTCCATTAGCTAAGCTCCAAATCCATGGCTTCTGCGACGCATCTCAGCGTGCATACGGAGCAGCTCTCTATATCCGTGTTGAAACCCAACACAATATTTCAAGTCATCTCCTTGTAGCCAAGACCAGAGTAGCCCCTGTGAAGACCATCTCCTTGCCCCGATTAGAACTATGCGGTGCATTACTGCTAGCCGAGTTATCTGCGACACTCCTCCCTCAGCTCCCAGTCAATAGTTACGAAGAGTACTATTGGACTGACTCCACAATTGTGTTAGCCTGGCTTAGTAAGCCTCCATGTAAGTGGACGACCTTCGTGGCTAACAGAGTGGCTAAGATAACTCAGCTCACTAGTTCGAGCAAATGGTCCCACGTCAGATCCGAGCAGAATTCTGCTGATCCTGCCAGTAGAGGTGTTTCGTCAGAAGACCTTATTGGCAACAGTCTCTGGTGGTATGGACCCGATTGGCTGGTCCTTCCAGCAGAACAATGGCCTGCTGCAATCAATATTGCTCATGAAACAGACGAAGAGCTTCGTCCTGTTAAATGCAACTTAACCAAGTTGCCTCCATCATCCAGTTGCATCTTGGAGAGATTCTCCGAGCTCGACAGAGCCCTGCGGATCATGGCCTACGTATACCGCTTTATTCAGAGGTGTCGCAAGCCTGATCTCACGCTCTCTCCAGATGTCAGCAGCTCTGAACTCACCAAGGTCCAAGATCTGCTCATCCGCAACACCCAACGTATTCAATTCCTTAAAGAATACAACTGTCTGTTGAACAAGGAACAGATTCCAAGGAGTAGCGACATCATTAATTTGAATCCCTTTGTTGACGCCAGCGGTGTCATGAGATCATGCGGTCGTGTGAGAGCATCCGCTTCTTTAAGCTACGATGAGCGACATCCGGTCATCCTTCCGTACTCTTGTACCTTCTCACACCTCCTTGTCCGTTTTACGCATCGTTTCTCCCTCCATGGTGGAAATCAATTAATGATGCGTCTCATCAGATCACGCTACTGGATTCCGAAGCTTCGAACTTTAGTGAAAGCCACAATCAACTCTTGTCGAGTTTGCATCCTCCAACAAAAGAAGTTGCAAATTCAACTCATGGGTACTTTGCCCTCTGCGAGAGTCTCCTTCTCTCGGCCTTTCACCCACACGGGACTCGATTTCGCTGGTCCTTTCCTCATAACCAAGGGCTATGTATGTGTCTTCGTGTGCTTCAGCACAAGGGCCATAAACTTAGAAGCAACCTCGGACCTGACAACCGAGAAGTTTCTCGCAGCCTTCGCACGTTTCATCGCGAGACGTGGTTGCCCCCAAATTGTATACTCCGATAACGGAAAGACGTTCGTCGGAGCCTCCAAAGCCCTCTCAACAGATTTTGTGAAGGCAGTGAAGGTTGATTTAGCCAGCAAATATAGCCATCAAAACCTTGCATGGCATTTTAATCCTCCCAGCGCACCACATATGGGTGGCTTATGGGAAGCTGGAGTAAAGAGCTTCAAAACGCTCTTCTACAAGTCCACTTCCTCACTAAAGTACACCTTTGAGGAACTATCCACACTCCTTTCCAAGGTTGAAGCGTGCCTCAACTCCAGGCCGATCTCCCCCATGTCCGAGAGCCCAACCGATCTCTTAGCCTTGACTCCTGGCCACTTTCTGATCGGTGGTCCGCTCATATCCGTTGCAGAGACTGAAATCCAAGAAGACGCTATATCCATCATCAACCGATGGCAGCGACTTAAGGCTCTGCATCAACAGTTTTGTTTCCGTTGGAAAGAGGAATATCTCAAGGAGTTGCATAAACGCACCAAATGGCAACTTCCAACGAGAAACCTCCTAGTCGGCGATATGGTGGTTGTCAAGGAAGACAACCTACCAGTCAACGAATGGCGTCTGGGCCGCATCCACTCTACATATCCTGGCGCTGATGACATTGTCCGCGCGGTGGACACCTCACCACCCGTGGTATCATCAAAAGGCCAGTAGCAAAATTAGTCCTACTTCCTTTAGAGGACAGAGTCCAGACACCCTCCTAACCTTGTGCTGTCCATCAGTGGATATATGCTTCCAAATACTAATTCATATATCAACACTCTCTCTTTCAGATTAGTGAGGTGGCACCACGAAAGGCACAAACTCCTGCAAAGCCCAAGGGTGTAAACTCCTTCCGATGCCGCGTCTGCAGGAGGATCCATGCACTTAAGAAGTGTCAACGTTTCCTGCGTCTGGCTGCGGAAAAGCGTCTTCGGGCAGTTTTGATCAACAAATACTGCCCGAACTGCCTTGCTCATGAACATTCCAAGGGTTCATGTCGCAGTGGTGGCACCTGTCGCACATGCGGGGAGAGCCACCATACGCTTCTCCACCTCCCTATCACCACCCAGCCCGAGAAGCAGACGACACCCACACCAGCGCCGCCTCTTCCACCTCTGGAGTCCCTGGCGACATCCCCCTCTATGGCAGTCAGCATGCTGCCGACGGCCATAGTCACCCTGGACGTGGCCGGCAAGACTTGCGAGGTGCGCGTGCTGCTGGACGCTTGCAGTCCATATAGCCGCATGCCCACCTCATTGGCAAAGGCCTTTTGGCCTTTCCGCCGAAGACGGGTTTTGCCGTGCCTCGTTCAGGTCAAGGGCGTCGCCAGAGTTCGTCCTCACAGTGACTCTGAAGTTGGAAGAGGTCCAGATCAGAACGCCGGTGCAGAGTGTCGGAAAGGAGCTCCAGAATGCCTATCCAGGCATTACGCTGGCGGACAATCGGTGCCTTGTGCCCAGCAGAGTCTCCATTGTTCTGGGGGCCGACGTCTATGGAGACGTACTTCTCCCAGGGCTTGTTCCTTCCCACGGTGGACTGCCGTTGGCCCAGAACACTCTGTTTGGCTGGGTACTATCCGGTGTCTTCAAGACATAGTCCGCTAGCGTCTCTAAAGCCCCTCTAGCGGCACCCGAAAGATCCCGTCTCTAACCCTCACATTTGCAATAGTATTGCAAGGGGGGCGGGATGTTTACGCCGAAACTCGCCGCCCAAAAGTAGGCAGCATATCGGCGTAAACAGTGCGAGAGTCACCAAGGGCTCTCGCGCTCTTTTATCCATTAGTATGTTAAGTTAGGCTTAAGTAAATGAAATAATGTAAAAAGAAACGAGTTACTGAAAATACACAGTGAAGTGAACACCACGCGCCCCGAATCTTTCTTTTATACACGCTTGTTTTCGCGCCGGTATATTTTTCCTCCAACAGCAGGACGTCACCCCCCAGCAACGATCCCCCCAACGAAGGAAGACTATTTCCATAGCCGCCACCACAAACACATACCAAAGCAGAACGTTATGAGTTAAATACATTGCTGATTATGGCATCAAACATTTGTTATAAACTTGTCCCTAGTTTTTTTAATAGCTGAGATCTGTTATGTCAATCAGACATACAGACGGACAGACGGACAGGCGGACAGATTGGCAGACAGACGGAGATGGCTTAATTGACTCGGCTAGTGATACTGAGCAAAAATAGATATACTTATGTCTGTCATATACATATGCCGGTCGCACAACGTTAGTATACCCTTTTTTGACTATTTTCAATGGTCGAAGGGTATAAATATAAGTATAATTAAAGTAAGAAGTAAGAATGTAAAATGTTTTTTATACCCTTGCAGAAGGTATATTAATTTTAGCCAGAAGCTTGCAATGCACCTTAGGAGACATCTCCGACCCTATAAAGTATATATATTCTGAACCAGCATCAACAGAGGAGTCGAAAAATCGATGACTGTCTGTCCGTCCATCCGTTCGTCCGTCCGCCGTCCGTCTGTCTGTTGCAACGAAAACTAGTCTCTCAGTTTTTGAGCTATCTTCATGAAACTTTTTACACAAGCTTCTTATTGCTGCACGCAGTAAATAAGTCGGAACGATCCAGATCAGACCGATATATCGTATAGCTGTCATTGAAGCTATCGGCCGATTTTTGTTGTTTTTCAAGATATTTTAACAAGATTTGGCAAATCTTATTCCTATTACGTGGCAAATCTTATTCCTATTACGAACAATCGGCTGAAATCAGAGTTATTGTATGCAAACCTGTTTTGTTTTTGTACGTCTGTCTGTTGCAACGCAAACTAGTCTCTCAGTTTTTGAGCTATCTTTATGAAACTTGGCACACAAGCTTCTTATTGCTGCACGCTGTAAATAAGTCGGACCGAGCCAGATCGGAGAGATACATCAATTAGCTGCCATAGAAGCTTTCTGCCGATATTTGTTGTTTTTCTAGATATTGCAACAAGATTGGGCAATTATTCTTATTACGTTATTTATGTACAGTCAAAATTGTATCAAAATCGGACCACTATAACATATAGCTGCCATAGAAGCAATCGGCTGAAATCAGGATTTTTGTATGCAAACAGAAACCAGCAGCAATCCAAATGTATTTTATATTTAGTATAACTGCAAGGGTATAAAACCTTCGGCAAGCCAAAGGTAGCCTTGCTTTCTTGTTTATATTAAGTAGTAGCTGTTTTCTATTAAGTAGTCAAAAAAAGTCAAAAACAAACTTCTCTCTTCTAAGTGAACGGCCTTTTTTTCTGCTCCCCGCTTTTATTAAATTTTGCCTGCAAACAATCGGTGTTCGCCAAATTTAATCTCACTAACTTGTGCAATTTATCGTTCACTTTCGCGAGTGCATGCCTGCTCAACAGACTGGTTCGTAGTTAATATATAATATAATAATAATATTTGTTTACTGCCGCTTTAACTTATTTCTACTCTTCTTTTCGGAGAGCATCTTTTTTCCTTGTGCTCTCTTTTCCAATTCTATTTTGGTGTTGGCATTTGTTGTTGCAGTTCCGCTGCAACTCACTTATAAAAAACTTCGCTCTCTCGTTTTTTTGTGTGTGTGTGTGCCTAATCTCTCTCTCGCGCTCACACACTAGCTTTGGCGTACGCTCTTCCTTTGACGCTTACTGTTCTTTTTTCCAATTTCGTTTTGTTCTTGCGGTTTGTTTTTGTCTTGTTACAAAAAAACATGCTTAAAGCAAGTGACTGTTACTCAGCCAATCATCTCTTGCTGGCTGTGTAAAAAGGTTGTGCACATAAAATCTTTGTATTGGTATTGAGACATCGGATTTAATTAAATAGTGTGAAACAATTCGAAGCAAAAAAAAAAAAAAATCTGAGCTAATTAAAATATCTAAAAATAAATTAAAACATACGAGTATTTATTTAAACAAATTGGAATCATTTCGCTTCCCAAAAAAGTTTAAATCAACCCTCACATATAACCAAAATGGAATAGGTTAGGTTTGACAAGTGGCGGCAAAAATTGTCTCTTTCGCACGCACGTTTCTATCTTGCTTTGATTCGACCGCTTGCTCTACCTTGTTTTCCTTTGCTGCGTTCCGATATTTCGCTCTCTGTGCATTAGATGCTCTGGGCTTCTTTTTAGTGACATCGCAATTTACTGCAATTTACCGCTCTTCTGTTCTTCTCTTACTTCAAATTAATAAAACGGAACAAAACGTTGAAGTTTTTTTGGTGTTTGCTTTAACAATTGGTGCAAACTGAAAACAGCAGAGGTGTTCACTAAATATAACTTATAAAATTTTGTATTGAAGCTGACACATTTCCCGCATAAAACATTAATTTGAATCTGGCTCTATATCAAAAAATCAGTTTGAGATGCAATGCCGATTGAAAATGTAAAATTCCTATATTGAAAACGCAATGGGTTTACAATCAGAAATGGATTCTTTGGATCCTGAAAATGATAATCGATCTGGTTTAAAAGAAATCTGTGTAACAGCTAAAGCATTAATTATGTCAGCTCTAGCTCCAAGTATTAATAAATCACAAACCCAAATTACCAAAAATGAAGTGGAAAACATGCTGAATTTAAGCAATTTATCAGTTTATTTGAAAGTTTGGTAGATTCAGATAATTCAATCTCGGACATTGAACAATTTAATCATTTAATTTAATAAAGCGTTAGGTACAGTAAAAGCATACCAAATGTCAGCAGCAAATTATCCAAAAGCATAAGCAAGTTTGCACCGTGTTTGCGACAATAAATGTCTTATTTTCTTCGATACACTCGCTCAGCTGTTTGACATTCCTCCTGTGACTAAGCCATCTGCATCCACATTGAGGTCAATAATTGATAAGGTTTCGGCAATTTTTGAGTCCCATTTGTAGTTGGGTAGTGAAAAAGATGTAGCCAATGCAATTATCATTCATCTCGTTCTATCTAAGGTATATTCTATTACAAAATCAAAATATGAAGAGCATTTTGATTATGATGGTTTGCTCAAGTGGTCTGCCTGCGTTATAAATCTCAATAGGCGATATCATCATCTGACCGCTGAGGAATCCTCAAGAGCCAGATTTAAACCAAAACCTGAGATACCAATTAGAAAACTTGAACGGTTTGAATTTTCCATAGGTAAAGGGATATGCATAAACTGTCTTCATCATTGAACTAGCTGATCCTCGTTTCCACAAGCCTCAAAAGGTAGACTTGTTATTTGGAGTTGATCACTTCTTTGAGATGCTGGGTTCGGGACAAATTAAATTATCTGAAGATGCACGTTTACTCCAAAAAACATTATTAGGATGGGTAGTAGCGGGTCGATGGAAACAATTAAACACTCACCAGGTATCTTGTGCCATGATTGCTACTTCAGAACATGGTGCATTATAAGCTCTTGTAGAAAGACTTTGGGAGATAGATGAAATGCCGAAATTAAGTTAAAATGTTAAATATTCAGCTAAGCAACTTGCATGTGAGGATCATTTTAAGAAAAATATACGACAGTTGTATTTAGGTAGATTGCAGGTTAGTTTTCCATTTAAATCTGACCCGTTTGGTTTGGGGTCTTCATTTGACGCAGCTAAGCGTCGATTTTTATCATTAAAGCGTAGAATGTCTAAAGACTCTACACTCTATTCAATGTTCATTCAATTTATGAACTAGTACCTTGAGTTAGGCCATATGTCAGCTACAAATAATCAGATTCCACCAAGACCACATTATTTCATACCACATCAGTGTGTCCTGAGGCCTGATAATAGTACCACCAAACTTCGTATTGTTTTTGGTGCCTCGTGCAAGACAATATCACAGAAATCATTAAATGATTTGCTTATGGTGGGTCCTACTATTCAGAGTTAACTAATTCTGTCTTAAATTCAGTTTTGTTTGAATCGATGTAGAAAAAATGTATAGACAAGTAATGGTGGCTGCTCACAGGAGCTGACGACCTTGATAAACTTAATTTAATATGTAAACAAGTGTCTTAGCTTCAGGCGGACTGAAATTAGCAAAGTTGATTTCTAACCAACCACAATTATTAAAAGGATCAATCGATGTGAAGAATCCATGCAATGATGCCGATTCTACCAAGACCTTAGGAATGACGCTTTGACAAACAATTTTAGGATATAATTCCTACAAAGCGAACAATACTTTCGATCAGTGCTTGTTTGTTCGATCCACTTGGACTATTAAGCCCAATAATTGTCACTGCAAAAATATTGCTGCAAGAAATATGGCAGTTGAAATTAGATTGCGATGAGTCTATCCCCATGTCTTTGACTACAAGTTGGTCAAATTTCACGCAAAATTTGTAGGACATTTATACTATTGAAGTACCAAGATACACTTATGATAGTGGATCCTCAAGTGACTAAAATCTAAAAACAAACATAATAAAAGAGACCACAGTAAAAACTTAACCTACCACAGCATTTAACTTTTACATGGCGACCGTGACACTGAGACACACGTGCACTGCATAAAAAGACTTACAAAGTAACAAGTGAAAAACAACAACGTGGTACAGGAAAACAATTTAAAAGCTAACAGAGAACAAACTAAGAACAGCAGCAGCTTAAAACCACAAACAACAGCAACAATAAAAAAGCAACGCAGCTGATGGCAGAGGAGCAACAATTTGCCAATGCGCGGCCCATAATTCAACGGGACCTACCAACGCTGGAAGAAGCGCTTCTGCAGAACCCCGCCGATGATCCACGCACACTAACAATAGCCGAGTATCGGGCACGACAAGGAAGGCGGGAGACAAAAAAACACAAACGCTCTGGAAAAAGGGTAAAACTGCTCCAGCAACGCCGACTGGTCAAGGAAATGACGCAGCTAACGCTACATAGAGCGTCTTGGACAGATCGAAAACGAGCTTCGCCAAAGTGCGAAGAAACGCAAACGGGCTGCTTAAGTGCAAATGCCCCAATTTGCCTTATTATTATAATAAAACCCAAGCCGAGGCGGGAAACCGCTGCTTGAAAATTACTAAAAAAAAATATTGATAGGCTTTTTATTAACAAATGTGGTTGGAGAAAATTTTTTTTTTTCTCTCTATTGAATTGTAACATTGAATTGTGAGCCAACCAACCACATTCCTAAAATCTCATATTTTCATATATATAAATATACTGTACAGTACTGTACCTCAAAAAGCAACAGCAATTTTACAAAAAAAAAACCGTTGTTTCTTGGCGTGATGCTCGCATCATTTCGCTTGCAGTTGAGCATCGCCACATAAAACGGTACACATAAAACGGTACACCTTCTCTGCAATTCGTTTGCCAAATGTACAGTAGCGAATACTCCAGGATTGAAGAACAAAAAAAAAATACGGTTCCAAAATAGTACAGTATTAGCAAGAGCAACTGCAGACAATCAGAATGACATTTAAATGACATTCCTTGCATATCTCCTATATACATATTATATATCTTCTACATGTATACTTATACATGTAAGATGGTATACTTCGATGCAAGTTGGCAACCCCACTAATGGAGGACAGTTGGCAAGCCTGCGAACCGAAGAGTGTTGCCAGAGGGGAGTAGCGAAAGAGAGTCGTAGTCGGTCGCCTCGCGTAGAAAGTTGACAGTTGAACAAACCGCTATTAAGTTGTAACAGTTGCCCAAATATTAAGTTGCGAAGAACACTCAAGTTGTAACGCCATTATTTTGTATTATTTAACCTTACTGAATTGATTTGAACCATTATAATAAACTTACTTTAATAATAACCTTACATTTGGGGGCTCGTGCCGGTTTCTGATTCATATCGGTTAATACAATACGTTGTAAAGTGGATAAAGTTGAACATTTGTATGATAGTGAACTCTTGATTATTGAGTTGAACAGTTGTGAAAACACAAAGCATTTTTTTTGTCTGAACAGTCGCAGTCAAACTGTGGTTTTACCGTTGCTAAACGTCGAAAATTTAAATACGCATATACATACATAAAAGCGAACGCGAGAAATGCCGAAAACGAGAAGTGCACACGCGTTAGAAGAAAGAATGAGTAGTACAAGAAATGAGAATCAGCATACAGACGAAAGCGAAGAAGAAACGATAATGGAACAAGAAAACGCGAAAAGAGACTTAACGGCCGCGAACAATTATGACCTCAATGCCAAAATGCAGCAGCTTATGCAGTTGTTAACACTCAAAGTTAAGGTGGATGAACAGCGTGAAAGCCAAGTGAAAATTACAGCAAACAATTTTGAAAAAGTGGTCAACGATTTCGATGGTGTTTCAATACCAGTTGTCAAGTGGTTCGAAATTTTTGAACACAATGCGGAAGCCTATGGGCTAAATGAAAAACAGAAATACGTGCAAGCTAGAGGTAGAATGTGTGGCACCGCAAAACTCTTTTTAGAATCGGAATATATAAACAATTATAATGATTTGAAACAAAAATTAACTGATGAATTTCAATGCAGCTGGAACAGTGCTGATATTCATCAACAGCTAAAAGATCGCAAAAAGAAAAAAAACGGAGTCTTTTCACGAGTACATGCTGAACATGAAAAAAGTTGCAAGTATGGGTGAAGTAGAAGAGACGGCAGTAATTCGCCACATTGTCAACGGATTGCAGATCAAAAGCGAATTCAAATTTGCCATGTATCGATGCAAAACGTATAAGCAGCTTAAAGAGGAATACGAAACATATGAGCTAGTTCACAGAAACGATAATTATCCGATAAACGATAATCATCAGAGGAACGAAAACAATCAAAAGAACGAGAACAACAATCAGCGGAATCAAAACAAAACAGACGCAGAAAAACCGAAAAAGAAAGAATACTGTTTCAATTGCGGCTCATCAGAACATAAAAGGAAGGAATGCACATCAGCTACAAAATGCTTTCGCTGCAACGAAGAAGGGCATATTTCACGCAGTTGTCCATCAAACGCTGATCGAGTTCGAGTTATTTCAAATAGTTATCGACTTAAAACAATTCTTTTAAATGGCTTACAGGTGGAGTGCTTAGTGGATACCGGCTCCGATGTAACCATTGTAAAGCAGAACATCGCAGACAAGTTGAATGTGGACATTTTTAAAACCGCTTCAACGCTACGTGGTCTGGGCAACACCAGTACAAAGCCAATTGGATATTTCAACGCCGAAGTGGAAATCGACACGCTGCGTACGAAGCAGAAATTCTTGGTTGTGTCAAATTGCAAGATGGACTGCAATTCGATACTTGGTTACGACTTTATAAGGAAGTTTGAATTCATAGCTGATTCGAACGGATTTTTATTTCAACGTGTACTGAACGACCATAGTTCTACAGATGAGTATGCAATGGAAGTTTACAGCGTTTTTGAAGAATATAACAACATTACAGCGCCCAAAAATTACCAGAAGGAAGTGGAAGATATGATCGAAGATGCATTTCAGTTGCAAGAGGCGGATCACGCGCAATGTCCAATTATTCTGAACATTGTTCCAGATGGTAACATAGTGCCGTTTCGACAAGCACCCAGTCGTCTGTCACCGAACGAAGCAGAAGCTGTAAAGAATCAGGTCAATGAATGGTTACAGATGGGAATTGTACGCGAATCATTTTCCAACGTAGCAAGTCGAGTGGTCGTGGTCAAGAAGAAGGATCAAACATTGAGGGTATGCGTCGATTACCGTAAGCTGAACAGCATGGTACTTCAGGATTTGTTTCCTGTGCCACTTATTGAGGATGTTCTTGACAAACTGCAAGCAGCGAAATTTTTCACGATTATGGACTTAGAAAATGGTTTCTTTCACGTGCCCATCGAAGAAAAGAGCAGACACTTAACGGCTTTCATCACACGAGAAGGACTTTTTGAATTTAACAGGGCTCCTTTTGGATTTAAGAACTCACCAGCTGCGTTCATCAGATATGTCAACCATGTTTTTCAGAAACTTATTAATGAAGAAGTAATGCAGCTTTATATGGACGACATTGTTATTTTCGCAGAGTCTGCAGACGTATGCATGCAGAAGAGCCGACAAGTTTTGGAAACAGCAGCCAGGTATGGTTTAAGGATAAAATGGAAAAAATGCAGTTTCCTACAGCAGAGTATAAACTTCCTGGGTCATACAGTGGCAAACGGACGAGTTTGGCCTGGAGCAGACAAAACATCAGCTGTAAAACGATTTGCATATCCTAAGGATATAAAAGGCGTCCAATCGTTTCTGGGTTTGACTGGATTTTTTCGAAAATTTATTCCGCGTTATGCAGAGATAGCGCGCCCGTTAACGGATTTGTTGAGGAAGAACGCTGTATTTATAATTGGTGAAGCTGAAAAGGACTCAATCGAAAGATTAAAGGATATATTAACAAGTGAGCCAGTATTGCACATATACTCTCGGGAGGCAAAGACAGAGCTACATACCGACGCTTCCAAAAACGGACTAGGAGCTGTGCTGCTGCAGTGCTTTGAAGGACATATGCATCCCGTGTATTTCTGGAGCAAAAAGACGAGTGAAGCCGAGGCCAAAAAACACAGTTATATATTGGAGATCAAGGCTGCATATCTTGCGCTTAAGAAATTCCGCCATTTTTTGTTGGGAACTCGATTCAAATTAGTAACAGATTGCGCAGCATTTAAGCAGACGACAAGTAAAGACGAAATACCGCGCGATGTGGAGGAATGGGTACTCTACATAAAAAGCTTTACACCAGATATGGAACATCGCGCAGGAGCAAGGATGAAGCACGTCGATCATCTTAGTCGTTACCCACAGGATGTTTTAATAATCACAACTGAGTTGTCAGCTCGATTACGAAAAGCGCAGCAAGAAGACGATAACGTTAAAGCAGTATTGCAGTTGCTTCAGAATGGACCTTATGAGAATTTTAAGATGAAGGGTGGACTACTCTTCAAAGAAGTTGATGGTTGCGAACTTTTAGTTGTCCCCAAGCTTATGGAGCGTGACGTCATTAAAAACGCTCATGACTCTGGTCACTTGGCCGCACGTAAAACAATGCATAACATAAAGCAGCAATACTTTATCTCGCATTTAGAGGGAAAAGTTTCGAAGTATATTTCTAATTGTATTGTTTGTATAATACACAGTAAAAAATTGGGCAAACAAGAAGGACGTTTACACTGTATAGGAAAAGGTAATGTACCCCTGCAAACGCTGCATGTAGACCATCTTGGACCGATGGATATGACTTCTAAGATGTACAAGTACATTTTTGCAGTGGTCGATGGATTCTCCAAATTTGTGTGGCTGTATCCTGTGAAGTCGACAGGTCAAGATGAGGTTGTGAAGAAGCTAAAAGAATGGGCAAGCGTATTTGGATTTCCTGCACGTATAGTAAGCGATAGAGGATCGGCGTTTACATCAAACGCTTACAAAGAGTTTCTGGAGGTCAACATGGTGGAGCAGATTTGCACAACAACCGGAGTTGCAAGAGGCAACGGTCAAGTCGAGAGGGTCAATCGCTGCATAATTGACATTCTTGCGAAGCTGTCTTCAGACGAACCTGCTAAGTGGTACAAGTATGTGCCACGTGTACAGATGGCAATTAACTCGCATGTACATTCGACAACGCTGTCAACGCCTTTCGAGATAATGTTTGGGACAAAGATGTGTACGAAGGTGGACGATCGTTTGCTAGACATGATGCAGCAGGAGTTGGTCGAGAAGTTCAACGAGGAGCGACAGCAGCTGCGCATAGAAGCAAAACATAATATTGAAGAGGCACAGAAGAACTACAAGATGCAATACGACAAGAAGCGACGTACGGAGCAGATCTACAAGTTGGGCGACTTGGTTGCTATAAAGCGAACTCAATTTGTTGCAGGCCGAAAGCTGGCTAGCGAATATCTTGGTCCATATGCTGTCATAAAGGTTAAGAGAAACGGTCGCTATGATGTGAAGAAGGCATCAATAAACACCGAGGGACCAAATATTACTGCAACAAGCTGCGATAATATGAAGTTGTGGAATTATGTAGCCGAGAACGAGTATATTTTGTCATCCGGGACGGATGAGGAAGATCAGGAGGACCGAATGTAAGATGGTATACTTCGATGCAAGTTGGCAACCCCACTAATGGAGGACAGTTGGCAAGCCTGCGAACCGAAGAGTGTTACCAGAGGGGAGTAGCGAAAGAGAGTCGTAGTCGGTCGCCTCGCGTAGAAAGTTGACAGTTGAACAAACCGCTATTAAGTTGTAACAGTTGCCCAAATATGAAGTTGCGAAGAACACTCAAGTTGTAACGCCATTATTTTGTATTATTTAACCTTACTGAATTGAACCATTATAATAAACTTACTTTAATAATAACCTTACATTTGGGGGCTCGTGCCGGTTTCTGATTCATATCGGTTAATACAATACGTTGTAAAGTGGATAAAGTTGAACATTTGTATGATAGTGAACTCTTGATTATTGAGTTGAACAGTTGTGAAAACACAAAGCATTTTTTTTGTCTGAACAGTCGCAGTCAAACTGTGGTTTTACCGTTGCTAAACGTCGAAAATTTAAATACGCATATACATACATAAAAGCGAACGCGAGAAATGCCGAAAACGAGAAGTGCACACGCGTTAGAAGAAAGAATGAGTAGTACAAGAAATGAGAATCAGCATACAGACGAAAGCGAAGAAGAAACGATAATGGAACAAGAAAACGCGAAAAGAGACTTAACGGCCGCGAACAATTATGACCTCAATGCCAAAATGCAGCAGCTTATGCAGTTGTTAACACTCAAAGTTAAGGTGGATGAACAGCGTGAAAGCCAAGTGAAAATTACAGCAAACAATTTTGAAAAAGTGGTCAACGATTTCGATGGTGTTTCAATACCAGTTGTCAAGTGGTTCGAAATTTTTGAACACAATGCGGAAGCCTATGGGCTAAATGAAAAACAGAAATACGTGCAAGCAAGAGGTAGAATGTGTGGCACCGCAAAACTCTTTTTAGAATCGGAATATATAAACAATTATAATGAGTTGAAACAAAAATTAACTGATGAATTTCAATGCAGCTGGAACAGTGCTGATATTCATCAACAGCTAAAAGATCGCAAAAAGAAAAAAACGGAGTCTTTTCACGAGTACATGCTGAACATGAAAAAAGTTGCAAGTATGGGTGAAGTAGAAGAGACGGCAGTAATTCGCCACATTGTCAACGGATTGCAGATCAAAAGCGAATTCAAATTTGCCATGTATCGATGCAAAACGTATAAGCAGCTTAAAGAGGAATACGAAACATATGAGCTAGTTCACAGAAACGATAATTATCCGATAAACGATAATCATCAGAGGAACGAAAACAATCAAAAGAACGAGAACAACAATCAGCGGAATCAAAACAAAACAGACGCAGAAAAACCGAAAAAGAAAGAATACTGTTTCAATTGCGGCTCATCAGAACATAAAAGGAAGGAATGCACATCAGCTACAAAATGCTTTCGCTGCAACGAAGAAGGGCATATTTCACGCAGTTGTCCATCAAACGCTGATCGAGTTCGAGTTATTTCAAATAGTTATCGACTTAAAACAATTCTTTTAAATGGCTTACAGGTGGAGTGCTTAGTGGATACCGGCTCCGATGTAACCATTGTAAAGCAGAACATCGCAGACAAGTTGAATGTGGACATTTTTAAAACCGCTTCAACGCTACGTGGTCTGGGCAACACCAGTACAAAGCCAATTGGATATTTCAACGCCGAAGTGGAAATCGACACGCTGCGTACGAAGCAGAAATTCTTGGTTGTGTCAAATTGCAAGATGGACTGCAATTCGATACTTGGTTACGACTTTATAAGGAAGTTTGAATTCATAGCTGATTCGAACGGATTTTTATTTCAACGTGTACTGAACGACCATAGTTCTACAGATGAGTATGCAATGGAAGTTTACAGCGTTTTTGAAGAATATAACAACATTACAGCGCCCAAAAATTACCAGAAGGAAGTGGAAGATATGATCGAAGATGCATTTCAGTTGCAAGAGGCGGATCACGCGCAATGTCCAATTATTCTGAACATTGTTCCAGATGGTAACATAGTGCCGTTTCGACAAGCACCCAGTCGTCTGTCACCGAACGAAGCAGAAGCTGTAAAGAATCAGGTCAATGAATGGTTACAGATGGGAATTGTACGCGAATCATTTTCCAACGTAGCAAGTCGAGTGGTCGTGGTCAAGAAGAAGGATCAAACATTGAGGGTATGCGTCGATTACCGTAAGCTGAACAGCATGGTACTTCAGGATTTGTTTCCTGTGCCACTTATTGAGGATGTTCTTGACAAACTGCAAGCAGCGAAATTTTTCACGATTATGGACTTAGAAAATGGTTTCTTTCACGTGCCCATCGAAGAAAAGAGCAGACACTTAACGGCTTTCATCACACGAGAAGGACTTTTTGAATTTAACAGGGCTCCTTTTGGATTTAAGAACTCACCAGCTGCGTTCATCAGATATGTCAACCATGTTTTTCAGAAACTTATTAATGAAGAAGTAATGCAGCTTTATATGGACGACATTGTTATTTTCGCAGAGTCTGCAGACGTATGCATGCAGAAGAGCCGACAAGTTTTGGAAACAGCAGCCAGGTATGGTTTAAGGATAAAATGGAAAAAATGCAGTTTCCTACAGCAGAGTATAAACTTCCTGGGTCATACAGTGGCAAACGGACGAGTTTGGCCTGGAGCAGACAAAACATCAGCTGTAAAACGATTTGCATATCCTAAGGATATAAAAGGCGTCCAATCGTTTCTGGGTTTGACTGGATTTTTTCGAAAATTTATTCCGCGTTATGCAGAGATAGCGCGCCCGTTAACGGATTTGTTGAGGAAGAACGCTGTATTTATAATTGGTGAAGCTGAAAAGACTCAATCGAAAGATTAAAGGATATATTAACAAGTGAGCCAGTATTGCACATATACTCTCGGGAGGCAAAGACAGAGCTACATACCGACGCTTCCAAAAACGGACTAGGAGCTGTGCTGCTGCAGTGCTTTGAAGGACATATGCATCCCGTGTATTTCTGGAGCAAAAAGACGAGTGAAGCCGAGGCCAAAAAACACAGTTATATATTGGAGATCAAGGCTGCATATCTTGCGCTTAAGAAATTCCGCCATTTTTTGTTGGGAACTCGATTCAAATTGGTAACAGATTGCGCAGCATTTAAGCAGACGACAAGTAAAGACGAAATACCGCGCGATGTGGAGGAATGGGTACTCTACATAAAAAGCTTTACACCAGATATGGAACATCGCGCAGGAGCAAGGATGAAGCACGTCGATCATCTTAGTCGTTACCCACAGGATGTTTTAATAATCACAACTGAGTTGTCAGCTCGATTACGAAAAGCGCAGCAAGAAGACGATAACGTTAAAGCAGTATTGCAGTTGCTTCAGAATGGACCTTATGAGAATTTTAAGATGAAGGGTGGACTACTCTTCAAAGAAGTTGATGGTTGCGAACTTTTAGTTGTCCCCAAGCTTATGGAGCGTGACGTCATTAAAAACGCTCATGACTCTGGTCACTTCGCCGCACGTAAAACAATGCATAACATAAAGCAGCAATACTTTATCTCGCATTTAGAGGGAAAAGTTTCGAAGTATATTTCTAATTGTATTGTTTGTATAATACACAGTAAAAAATTGGGCAAACAAGAAGGACGTTTACACTGTATAGGAAAAGGTAATGTACCCCTGCAAACGCTGCATGTAGACCATCTTGGACCGATGGATATGACTTCTAAGATGTACAAGTACATTTTTGCAGTGGTCGATGGATTCTCCAAATTTGTGTGGCTGTATCCTGTGAAGTCGACAGGTCAAGATGAGGTTGTGAAGAAGCTAAAAGAATGGGCAAGCGTATTTGGATTTCCTGCACGTATAGTAAGCGATAGAGGATCGGCGTTTACATCAAACGCTTACAAAGAGTTTCTGGAGGTCAACATGGTGGAGCAGATTTGCACAACAACCGGAGTTGCAAGAGGCAACGGTCAAGTCGAGAGGGTCAATCGCTGCATAATTGACATTCTTGCGAAGCTGTCTTCAGACGAACCTGCTAAGTGGTACAAGTATGTGCCACGTGTACAGATGGCAATTAACTCGCATGTACATTCGACAACGCTGTCAACGCCTTTCGAGATAATGTTTGGGACAAAGATGTGTACGAAGGTGGACGATCGTTTGCTAGACATGATGCAGCAGGAGTTGGTCGAGAAGTTCAACGAGGAGCGACAGCAGCTGCGCATAGAAGCAAAACATAATATTGAAGAGGCACAGAAGAACTACAAGATGCAATACGACAAGAAGCGACGTACGGAGCAGATCTACAAGTTGGGCGACTTGGTTGCTATAAAGCGAACTCAATTTGTTGCAGGCCGAAAGCTGGCTAGCGAATATCTTGGTCCATATGCTGTCATAAAGGTTAAGAGAAACGGTCGCTATGATGTGAAGAAGGCATCAATAAACACCGAGGGACCAAATATTACTGCAACAATCTGCGATAATATGAAGTTGTGGAATTATGTAGCCGAGAACGAGTATATTTTGTCATCCGGGACGGATGAGGAAGATCAGGAGGGCCGAATGTAAGATGGTATACTTCGATGCAAGTTGGCAACCCCACTAATGGAGGACAGTTGGCAAGCCTGCGAACCGAAGAGTGTTACCAGAGGGGAGTAGCGAAAGAGAGTCGTAGTCGGTCGCCTCGCGTAGAAAGTTGACAGTTGAACAAACCGCTATTAAGTTGTAACAGTTGCCCAAATATTAAGTTGCGAAGAACACTCAAGTTGTAACGCCATTATTTTGTATTATTTAACCTTACTGAATTGATTTGAACCATTATAATAAACTTACTTTAATAATAACCTTACATACATATACATATGCATTTATATATACATAAATTAAATTTATCACATTTAAAACAAAATTCTTTCTTATTTGGTCTTCGGAAGAAAAATTTTTTTTTCTCCATAAATTCTCATTTTCTTTTCTCAAACGTTTCTTTTCTTTTAATGTTTCACTGAATATATATACAACCATCAATTTAGCAATAATTTAGAAGAATAGACAAGCATGATCATGTGCAAAAATCAGAATTAAAAAAAAAGGAAACTATAAATTAAACTAAGAATGGAATGGAATGAAATAGCGAAACATATAGATGATTCTCGATACAAATTTGATAGATCTTACAAATGCATAAATAAAGATGCAGTACTAAAGGTAGAAACATTAAAAAATCATATAGAGATAGTAGTCACAGAATATAATAATACAGTTATTTTAGTAAATAGGTATGAAAATATACTCACAGCTGAGCAAAGTAAAAAGTGTCAAAGGGTAATAAAATCACTAAGCACAAGATTAACCAATATCAGGAAAAGAAGACATATTCTGATTGACATACCAGAAAGTCTAAATCAACTAGTGGAATTCAATCACGACCAATTCAAAGAACTAGACGAATCTTTTCAATCAAGCGACGCTGAATGCGATAGTGATATTGAAACACTAGAAGGAGGCGATCAAACTGAAAGTAAGCCAGAAATAATGATAAGGGCGCAGACAGTAATCGATTTTATCAGAGTAGCCACATCTCTGCTACCAGAGTTTGATGGTAAGCACGAAAAATTACAAAGTTTTATAGATGCTCTAGATCTACTAGAAACATTAAAAGGCACGCATGAAATAGCAGCGATAAGCCTTATAAAAACTAAACTTAAAGGCCATGCGAGGAATCTTATAAGTAATGAGCAGACAATTGCTGCAATCATTACCCAACTGTCAAGTGCAGTAAAAGGAGAATCGGTAGAAGTTATATCTGCCAAGCTCCCCAATCTTCAACAGAAGAGTAAAACAGTTAATCAATTCACTCAAGAGGTGGAGAAACTGACAAAGGCCCTCGAAGGCGCCTATATCAGCGAAGGTCTAAGCCAACCCCTTGCTAATAAATACAGCACTACAATAGCTGTAAAGGCTATGACGCAAAATTGCTCCATTGATAGAATAAAACTTATAATGCAAGCAGGTACATTCACAAACATGAATGATGCCATTTCCAAATTCGTAAAAAGCTGCACGGAGATAACAGGTCAGAGTAACACTGTACTCTATTATCGACGAGGTGCAAATAACAATTATAGAGGAGGTCGAGGTAATAATCGTGGCAGAAATGACAACCACAATAATTACAATTACAACCGAAATAACAATAGTAACAACTATAACAATCATGGAGGAAGACGAGGCCAAAACCAAGGTAGAGGCCGAGGTAACTCCAACCAGGGCAATAATCGTCACAATGTGAGAATGACACAAGATGTGTCGGAAAACTCACAAAACCCTTTAGGAAACAATCAATAAATGCTAAAGTTCATTCCATCAATTACAGTCTTAATATATTCGTAACTTTCTACAACCATTCAACTCAAAACAAATTAACATTTCTCATTGATACTGGTGCAGATATTTCACTTTTAAAAGTAAATTCAGATAACTTTAAAATTCAGAATAAAAAAACAATAAACATCCAAGGCCAAGGCCAAGGTATAATAAAATCTCAAGGAACAACCTTCATAGAACTTCAATCAACATAATATATTATTCCACACGAATTTCATTTGGTAGACTCAAACTTTTCAATACCATGCGATGGAATAATAGGAATTGATTTTATAAAAAAATTTAATTGCCAACTAGATTTCAAACCAAGTGAAGACTGGTTTATAATTAGACCCCAAAATTTAAATTATCCAATATTTGTTCCAATAACATACATATAGCGCTGGCAACAATACAATTCTTCTGCCAGCCAGATCACAAGTAATTCGGAAAATAGATATTGATATTGTAGACGACTACATTTTTATTCCTAATCAGGAAATACAACATGTAATTTATATTGCAAATACAATAGCAGCATCCAAACATGTATACATTCGACTTCTAAATACAACTTATTCCGACACAAATGGTCAAGGTAAACAAAGTCACATATGAAAACCTTAAAGACTATGACATCCATAGCACTAACCTAGAAGACAGAAGCGAAAAAGTACTTTCATTACTAAAGAAAAATTTTCCAGAACAATTTAAGATTCAATTGACTGAAATATGCACAAAGTATAGTGATGTGTTCGGATTGGAAACTGAACAAATATCAACAAATAATTTTTATAAACAAACATTAAAACTTAAAGATGATTAACCCATTTATATAAAGAACTACAGAAGCCCGCCTAGCCATATTGAAGAAATTAAAGAACAAGTATAGAAATTAATTAACGACAAAATCGTAGAACCGTCTGTATCTGAATATAACAGGCCACTCTTGCTAGTTCCGAAAAAATCATTAACAAATTCAGAACAAAAGAAATGGCGATTAGTAATCGACTATAGTCAAATTAATAAAAAACTTCTTTCTGAAAAATTCCCACTCCCTAGAATTGATGATATTTTGGATCAAGTAGGTCGAGCTAAATACTTTTCATGCCTTGACTTGATGTCAGGTTTCCATAAGATAGAACTTGAAGAAAACTCAAGAAACATAACATCTTTTTCAACGAGCAATGGCTCATATCGCTTCACGCGATTACCTTTTGGTCTGAAAATAGCACCAAATTCATTTCAAAAAATGATGACTATATCATTCTCCGGTTTAGAACCTTCTAAGGCATTCCTTTATATGGATGACTTAATGGTGATAGGATGTTCCGAAAAACACATGATTAAAAACTTAACGGATGTTTTTAATGTATGTAGGAAATATGACCTTAAGCTGCATCCGGAAAAATGTTCATTTTTCATGCATGAAGTGACATTCCTTGGTCACAAATGCACAGACAAAAGAGTATTGCCAGATGACAAGAAATATGACGTCATCAAAAATTATCCTGTTCCTCATGACGCGGACAGCGCAAGACGATTTGTAGCATTCTGCAACTATTATCGTTGATTTATAAAGAACTTCGGCGATTATTCACGGCACATAACTCGATGATGTAAAAAGAATGTCCCTTTTGAATGGTCAAGCGAATGTCAAAACGCATTCGAACACCTTATAGAACAACTTATGCACCCCACATTATTACAATATCCTGATTTTCGCAAAGAATTTTGCATTCTAACGGATGCTAGTAAACAAGCTTGCGGAGCGGTTCTTACCCAGAACCGAGACGGGATTCAGCTCCCAATAGCTTATGCATCACGTTCATTTACAAAAGGGGAAAGCAATAAGAGTACTACGGAACAAGAATTAGCTGCAATTCACTGGGCCATTACCCATTTTAGACCATATATTTATGGCAAACATTTCACTATTAAAACACACCACAGACCATTGACATATCTATTTTCTATCACTAATCCCAGTTCTGAATTAACTCGCATGCGGTTAGAGCTTGAAGAATACGACTTCACTGTAGAATACTTAAACGGTAAAGATAATTTCGTAGCAGACGCACTTTCGCGTATAAATATAAACGAACTCAAAGACGTGCAACATAAAGTCCTGAAAGTCACTACCAGGCAACAAAGTGGACATGATAAAAACTGTACAGTAACAAATAATGAACTATTGCCTAGGCAACGGGCGCCCGACAGTAAGATACCCTTCTCCCAATTTTCTAAATCCGTTACAGACGTGTAACCACACTTATAATTTCAAACAGAGAATTCTGCACAAATACTTCTACTACATATAGCTTACGCGCTCGCACTCACACAGCGACGCGCGTAAAGAGTAAAGCGACACGACGCAACGTCGACGTCGGCGTCAACTGTTCAAAGCAGCGCGTCGGCTGCTGCCCGTACCGAACGTTTGTACTGAAAACGTTGATGCCACGCCCACCGCCCACGCAAATCGGTTATTTGCGATTATTAAGCAAAGTATTTAACCTATAACGTTCTGCTTTGGTATGCATAAAATAGCTAAAAAACTGAGAGACAAGTTTGCGTTGCAACAGACAGAGGGACGGACGGACGGACGGACAGACGGATATCAATTTTCGACTCCTTTGGTCGGAAATGTATCCTAAGGTGCGTTGCAAACTTCTGGCTAAAATAAATATACCCTCTGCAAGGGTAAAACAGGAAAGCATGGCTTCCTTCGGCTTGCCGAAGGTTTTATACCCCTGCAGTTATACTAAATATAAAATACATTTGAATTGCTGATTTCTGTTTGCATACAAAAACCCGGATTTCAGCCGATTGTTCCTATGACAGCTATATGTTACAGTGGTCCGATTTTGATACAATTCTGACAGCACATTAAGAACGTAATAAGAATAAGATTTGCCAAATCTTGTTGCAATATCTTTAAAAAAATAACAAAAATCAGCCAATAGCTTCTATGACAGCTATACGATATAACGGTTCGATCTGGCTCGTTCCGACTTATTTACAGCGTACAGCAATGAGAAGCTTGTGTGCCAAGTTTCATGAAGATAGCTCAAAAACTGAGAGACTAGTTGCAACAGACGGACGGACGGACGGACGGACGGACGGAGAGACGCACATCTATTTTTCGACTCATCTGGTGATGCTGATTCAGAATATATATAATTTATAGGGTCGGATATGTCTCCTAAGGTGCGTTGCAAATTTCTACACTTCTTTTCGGAGAGCATCTTTTCTCATTGTGCTCTCTTTTCCAATTCTATTTCGGTGTTGGCATTTGTTGTTGCAGTTCCGTTGCAACTACACTTATAATAAACTTCGCTCTCTCGTCTTTTTGTGTGTGTGTGTGCCTAATCTCTCTCTCGCGCTCACTCACTAGCTTGGCGTACGCTCTTCCTTTGACGCTTACTGTTCTTTTTTCCAATTTCGTTTTGTTCTTTCGGTTTGTTTTTGTCTTGTTACAGTAGTCACTCTTTATAATGGAGGGTATTGTCTGCTACAAAAAGACATGCTTAAAGCAAGTGACTGTTACTCAGCCAAGCATCTCTTGCTGGCTGTGTGACAATGTTGTGCACATAAAATCTTTGTATTGGTATTGAGACATCATATTTAATTAAATAGTGTGAAACAATTCGAAGCAAACAAAAAAAAAAGTTTAAATCTACCCCGCATATAACCAAAATGGAAGAGGTTAGGTTTGACAAGTGGCGGCAAAAATTCTCTCTCTTTCGCTCGCACGTTTCTACCTTGTTTTGATTCGACCGCTTGCTCTACCTTGCTTTCCTTTGCTGCTTTCCAATATTTCGCTCTCTTTGTATTAGATGCTCTGTGCTTCTTTTTAGTGACATCACAATTTACTGCAATTTGGGTAGATTCAGATAATTCAATCTCGGACATTGACAAATTTAATCATTTAATTTCATAAAGCGTTAGGTACAGTAAAAGCATACCAAATGTCAGCAGCAAATTATCCCAAAGCATTAGCAAGTTTGCACCGTGTTTGCGACAATAAATGTCTTATTTTCCCGATACACTCGCTCAGCTGTTTGTTCCTCCTGTGACTAATCCATCTGCATCCACATTGAGTTGAGGTCAATAATTGATAAGTTTTCGGCAATTTTTGAGTCCCATTTTTAGTTGGGTAGTGAAAATGATGTAGATAATGCAATTATCATTCATCTCGTTCTATCTAAGGTAGATTCTATTGCAAATCAAAATATGAAGAGCAACTTGATTATGATGGTTTTCCCAAGTGGTCTGCCTGCGTTATAAATCTCAATAGGCGATATCATCATCTGACCGCTGAGGAATCCTCAAGAGCCAGATTTAAACCAAAACCTGAGATCCCAATTAGAAAACCCACGAAGTCATCATTTGCCTGTTTCAAATCTACAAGTTCAGTTGATCCGAGTTTTTAATGCAAATCTAACCACAGTATTGTCAACTGTCAAGGGTTTGCAGCAATGCCTGGTCTGGAACGGTTGGAACTTTCCATAGGTACAGGGATATGCATAAACTGTCTTCATCATTGAACTAGCTGATCCTCGTTTCCACAAGCCTCAAAAGACAGACTTGTTATTTGGAGTTGATCACTTCTTTGAGATGCTGAGTTCGGGACAAATTAAATTATCTGAAGATGCACGTTTACTCCAAAAAACATTATTAGGATGGGTAGTAGCGGGTCGATGGAAACAATTAAACACTCACCAGGTATCTTGTGCCATGATTGCTACTTCAGAACATGGTGCATTATAAGCTCTTGTAGAAAGACTTTGGGAGATAGATGAAATGCCGAAATTAAGTTAAAATGTTAAATATTCAGCTAAGCAACTTGCATGTGAGGATCATTTTAAGAAAAATATACGACAGTTGTATTTAGGTAGATTGCAGGTTAGTTTTCCATTTAAATCTGACCCGTTTGGTTTGGGGTCTTCATTTGACGCAGCTAAGCGTCGATTTTTATCATTAAAGCGTAGAATGTCTAAAGACTCTACACTTTATTCAATGTTCATTCAATTTATGAACTAGTACCTTGAGTTAGGCCATATGTCAGCTACAAATAATCAGATTCCACCAAGACCACATTATTTCATACCACATCAGTGTGTCCTGAGGCCTGATAATAGTACCACCAAACTTCGTATTGTTTTTGGTGCCTCGTGCAAGACAATATCACAGAAATCATTAAATGATTTGCTTATGGGTCCTACTATTCAGAGTTAACTAATTCTGTCTTAAATTCAGTTTTGTTTGAATCGATGTAGAAAAAATGTATAGACAAGTAATGGTGGCTGCTCACAGGAGCTGACGACCTTGATACACTTAATTTAATATGTAAACAAGTGTCTTAGCTTCAGGCGGACTGAAATTAGCAAAGTTGATTTCTAACCATCCACAATTATTAAAAGGATCAATCGATGTGAAGAATCCATTAACTTCAATGATGCCGATTCTACCAAGACCTTAGGAATGACGCTTTGACAAACAATTTTAGGATATAATTCCTACAAAGCGAACAATACTTTCGATCAGTGCTTGTTTGTTCGATCCACTTGGACTATTAAGCCCAATAATTGTCACTGCAAAAATGTTGCTGCAAGAAATATGGCAGTTGAAATTAGATTGCGATGAGTCTATCCCCATGCTTTGACTACAAGTTGGTAAAATTTCACGCAAAATTTGTAGTACATTCATACTCTTGAAGTACCAAGATACACTAATGATAGTGGATCCTCAAGAGTTCAGATTCATGGATTTTCAGACGCGTCCAGCCACGCTTATGGTTGTTGTTAAGCCAAACCCCTTCAGCCTGGTTTACAGGCATTAACTCCCTTCGTCCTAAAATTCTCTTAAAGTAAAAGACGCTTTTCTTTTATCAGAGTAGGTGGCATACTTTTAAATGCTCCATTAACACATGACACTAAATTTCCGTTTTTATTGCCAAACAAAAATCATTTGGTTGAAATATATCTTCGACATTTACATTTAAAAAATTCCATGCCGGTCCAAAAACAATGCTCAGTCTGCTTTGGAGATGCATTCATTGTTTTTGCTATAAGCCAAAATTATAAGGCCAAATAATGAGTGATCTACCAACAGACAGATTTTCCGCAGTGCGTTCCTTTTATATCTGTGCATTTGATTTTTGTGGACCGATAAATATTTCATTACAAATTCGTGGCCGGCCACCTATTTAAATGTATATAACAATATTCGTATGTTTTGCTGCGAAGGCTGTTCACATAGAGTAGTGATTTATCCACTAATTGTTTATTTATTGCCCTTAGAAGTTTCATCGCAAGACGTGACGTTCCGCGGAGGATATATTTCGACAACGCGACGAATTTTTTAGGAGCCAGGAACCAGCTCCAGGACCTTCTGATGGCATTCGAGGAGCAGAAGTCTCAACTGCATTCGTTCGCAGCGGAAACCGGGATGGACTGTTCATACCCCCGATGGAGAGGCCCTAACATCAGGGCACTTGCTCATAGGCCAAGCCCTGCGTTCGCTGCCACCGAGCGCGACGAGCAGACCAAGGGGTGGCAGTATACACGCAGGTGGCAGCTGCTGTCAATGGTCAGACAGCGGTTCTGGTAAGTGTGGTCCAGGGACTACATCCTGGAGCTGCAAGGCAAGGCCAAGTGGTAGGTCGAGGCGGCCAATCTCGAGGTCGGCGCATAAGTCATCGTGCACGACGACAACACTCCACCCCAGCATTGGATTACCGGCAGGGTCAACGCAATCATTAAAGGAGCGGATGGCAAGGTTCTAGTGGACGAGGTGAAAACGGCAACCGGAGTTTTTAAAAGGCCAATCCAATCCATAAGTTGGCGGTTTTGCCAATTATTTGATTTAATTTACTATCATCTGTTTTTTTTTTTTAAGTTTATTCCTTCAGCGTTGCCGGAATGTTGGATCCAAGTCATTTAGTATTATAACCAAAATGTACTTTTATATTAAGTAGTAGCTTTTTTATATTAAGTAGTAGCTGTTTTCTATTAAGTAGTAGTTTTTTGTACTTAAGTAGTATACATACATACATATAACATGAAGTCACTTTAAATAACATAACTGAATTACGTTGTTAATTAGCATAAGCTAGCTGTAAGTCTTTACTTTGTGCTCTTGCCTTCTCCTTTTGTTAAAAAATAGAATTACTCTCGTTTTGATCATTGAACTTGGTGGTGTTTTTTTTCTAATTCGTAGCAGCCTAGCTAATTTTTACTTTCCGCAAGGTTCGATCAGAAATTAGCAATAATTTAATTGCTCATTAACTCATTAACGTACTACAAACCGTATTATTTTACTTTTCGGTTTTGAAATTCGTTCACACGTAATTAGTAACATCTTTCTCGATATTCTTTTTTATACTTTATTTTCTTTTGCATGCTCTACAATATCTCCTTTCCGCGTTCTTTATCCTTATCGCGTTAATTTTTCTCTCGCATGTTAATTCGCATTATTACCGCGTTTCAGTGTCGTCCGTTATGCGACGGTGCCGCTCGTTCAATTAGGTGGGAGGTGGTCTTCGTCTGGGTTCCGCGCGCAGCAAGCGTCAACGTCCAAAAATACGGATATAAAAGACAATGCGAAAATAAAAAATGTCTTTTGAACGGTTCTATGCGATCCTTGTAAGTTGAAAACTGAGGACACCAAACACAGGATCCGTACTCGAGTATAGGACACACAAGGTATGAAGGGTCTTAGTTATATAAGGATCGTTAAATTCCTTAGCCAATTTCTTAACAATTACCAGTACACTTATAGCCTTATTGAAGGAAAGTGCTCAGAGAATTTGAGTTTAGCGTTCAGGCGAAATCCAAGGTCGTCCACAGAGGTAATTCTTTCCAGAAGACAACCTCATAAAGTGTAAGATTCGTACTTAGGACTGGCTCGAGAGAATGTCATCAGCTTATTTGGAGCTATTCAGATTTATAGGTTTGCATCGCACCAACTCTTAAAAGCATCCACGTCGGCTTAAAGCGAGGAATGACAACAGCCGTCTTTAAATTTAAATCAAAGCTTTAAATCATCACTCTTTCCTTCCATTTGAGAGGAATCTTTTATTATTTCCATGTTGAAAAAGGGCAGCAAGTCTTAAGCAAGCAAATTATAGAGGTATCTCTAAATTGTAGGCTATACCTAAATTGTTCGACAATTTTATAACTCCTCACTTGCAACATTTATGTAATATTTATTGAAATATTAGGTAATATTGCAAAACATATTAGAAAGTACAAATAATAGGTTTAGTTTAGTTCTTCTTAGTTCTTCTTTAACAACATTGACCGACCGACGTCTTTATTACAAAACAAACCGACTTGCTTGCCTTTTATAACAACTTAATTTACGACCTCTCTTGCGACTTCTTGACTTCAACTCTAACAACTGACTCCTCGATTATTCCCTACTGCAACTCTGTTTCTATCGATAGGCTACTGCAGCGATGCCACCCGTACCCTCACGCTGCCATCACCTCTATTGTTTACATTAATGTAGATCCGTTATTTTACCTTTTCAACACGGATTTATTAAACGTCGTTCAACTACGACAAATTTGCTTGAGCTGACACCCTTTGTGGTAAAAGGATTTCAGGAAAATCTTGAAATTGATGTTATTTATACTGATTTCAGTAAAGCTTTTGACTCAGTAAATCATTCCCTTCTGCTTGACCTTCTAATTTGTTCACCAAAATAACTTAGTTGGATTGTAAGCTACCTGACAGAACTCAAAGACTCCTCTTTCGAACCACCTTCTCAATCCTACTTCATGCCACATCTGGTGTTCCTTAGGGGAGTCATCTCTGTCCCCTCCTTTTTACGCTTTTCATCAATGACTTCCCTTTAGTCATACGTAACTCTCATACGCGGATGATGTAATGCTTTGTTATCAATTAAAAGACGATCAATGTCACTCACACTTACAAGTCGACCTTAACAGTTTCCATTCATGGTGTTCTGCCAATTTTTTAAACCTGAATAGCTCTAAATGCAAGCTGATGACATTATCTCGAGCCAGTCCAACGTATACTTCTTATTCTCTTTGTGGTCGTGTCTTGGAAAGAATCACCCTAGCTGATGATCGTTCGATATAAGGCATCGAAAAGTTTTAATTAGTAGCCCTCGGACTTGGATATACCAAGTGCATGGCTTAAGGCTCGGGTGGTCTTCATTTCCAAAGCTGGGAAAAAAGACATTACTAATACCAAATCATTAAGCTTACACGATTACACGACGCTTTCAAAGCGGCCCTGGATAGGATAGGTACAGACTGGACAAATTAGAAACTGGGTGTAGGCTCTTCTGAACTCCAGGCAGGGCACAGCCACCTTAGTGGACTGTACAATATGGGTCAACACTGCAAGGGGTTAAGGTTATGCCAATGACCTCGTAATCATCACCCGAGGCAAATACGAAGAAGTTCTGTGTGATATGGTCCAACTAGGGCTAAAAATTACACACGACTGGTGCAGGGTCTCAACCTTACCCATGCGAAGATTGTAGTGGTCCCATTTGAAAGGTACAAATAAAGAAGAATAAGACAAATTTACTACTGAGAAACACGATGGCACCGACTAAGTAAGTTAAATACCTGGTGATGATTTTCGACAGTAGAAAAATCTCGTAAAGAATGCTGTGGAAAAATACACCAAAGCATTATATGCATGCATAATTATAGTCGAGAAATCCTGGGGTACTTCACCTCAGAGTTTAAGATCGCTATACCTGACAGTCATTTGGTCAATGCTCACATACGGACCAAACTTAAACTGAAACCATGTTACGACTGGCAATTGACGGAATAGACTGTGGAAATACCCTCAATACCCGAGATCTAGAGTTCCTGGAGGGTAACATACCGCTGATCTTGTTGCCGAGAGACGAAAGCATAGTAGATACAGGTTCGACAAAGATATCGCGGTCGAACTGAGTAGTAAGTGGATATGGTCCACACTCGATAAGATCCACCCAATGAAGCAACACACCACTAAATGGTTCACAGATGGGAATATATATACAAATATATTTATTCCGGTATATACCGGTCAATGCGGAGGTTGACATATTAGCAGAAGCAGGAGTGTAATATGCAGGGCTGCCAGGTTATCCTTTTTCCGGACAGATCTGTCCTTTTTTATTTTCGTCTACCCTAATCTTAAAATCATACAGTCCGGAAATCTGTCCTTTTTGGTGTGCCCAATAAATTGATGTTTACAAAGTTTTTAGACCCTTCGACCATTGAAAATGGTCAAAAAAGGGTATACTAACTTTGTGCAAATGTATGGTACAGGCATACGGAGGAGTGCCAGACCCCATAAAGTATATATACTCTTTCTCAGGATCACTAGCCGAGTCGATTGAGACATGTCCGTCTGTCTGTTTGAGACACCAGATCTCAGCTAGTAAAAATGCTAGAGACACTAAATTTGGTATGAACTGTTTGATGCCACGCCCACCGCCCCCGCAAATCGGTAATTTACGATTATTAAGCAATGTAATAAACCTATAAAATTTGCTTTGGTGTGTATAAAGCTGAATGCAATATGAACATATCCTCCAAATTACAATTTGATCGGACCAATAACACAGAAGTTATTAACGTCAACGTGTTCAGTACAAATGTTAGGTACGAGCAGCAGCTTGCGCGCTTTTTTGAGCAGTTGACGCCGACGTCGACGTTGCGTCGTGTCGCTTTACTCTTTACGCGCGTCGCTGTGTGAGTGCGAGCGAGTAAGCTATATGTAGTAGAAGAATTTGTGCAGAAATTCTGTTTGAAATTAGTTATTCCAGTCAACGTTTTCAGTACAAATGCTCGGTACGAGCAGCAGCTTGCGCGCTGCTTTGAGCAGTTGACGCGGACGTCGACGTTGCGTCGTGTCGCTTTACTCTCATCGTTCGTTTGTGTGTGTGTGTGTGTGTAAGCCAGTAAGACATATATTCTGGAAAAAGTTGTGCGAAATTCTTTGTATGGAATCTTAAGTGTGTTTACATGTTTGGTACGGATGTTAATAATTGGGAGAAGGGTATGTTACTGTCGGGCGCCCCCGATTGTAGCCTTACCCACTTGTTCATTCTTGGTGTTGCGCAAATTTCTTAAAACTGAACAGCTCTAAATGCGAGCTGATGTCGCTCTCCCGAGCCAGTCCACATACGGTTCCTATACTCATTGTGGCTGTGTCATAGATAGAATTTACCCAGTTGATGATCTGGGGGTCCCATATATGGTCAATAAAGCCAAAGGTGTGCTTGGCTTTATTAAGAAGTGGTCTAAGGAGTTTAACGTTCCTTATATAACAAAGACTGGAAAGCTGTTCATGCGTATTGTTTCCCCAGTACACTACTCATAAAAAACACATTAAATTTGTACAAAAAAAAATTTTAACTATTCGCCTTACGAGGCCTTAACTGGGATGTAAATTTAAGACTTCTTGGACTTATGCTACTTAATTTACTTTCTCTAGCTAATCGTAGAAGCATGTTGGGTGTAGTATTTCTTAATAATCTGTAACGACCGAAGTCCAGTAACATCCCCTGCACAACCTGTCTAAATTACAGCCGGCTAAGCTCAGGGAAAATGGGCGGGGTTTTGTGTGCAGGTTCGGTTATCGATGTTACTAAAAATATCGACAGGTTATAGGACTGCTAGAAGAGGGAATGGCAAGAAAAGGGAAGGCCAAAATAAACGGACGGACTACCCCTAACGAACGATCTAGTCAGAGAGCTAGATGAAATGCTCTCCTTCTTCACCCACCCAACCATGTACTATCGATATCGGAATACCGATACTACCCATGTTGCTGTTATGCTACTGCCCTTAGTGCCTCAAAAAATAAAAGTTTATTCCATTTTAAATTTTTTTAACGTTCTTTCTTGACAAACAATATAAGCGCTTGCAGCTTCGTGCTGCATAACGAATTCGAGAATTCTTACTTTATTTTTGATTTACTTTATTTTATATATCCAATCTCAATTTAATTCGATTTTTTTTCTTTTAAATATTTTTTTCTTATTTGGTGTCGATAATTCTAGTTTACTTAGTTTCGATAGTTATATATTATTTGGTTTCGAATGAAAGAAAGAGATGGGATATTATGCAAACGATAGGCAGACGATAGTTTTAGTATTCCATTTCGGTATTTCTACTCCCGATAGGCAATCGATTGTTTGAATATTAATTGGTTTTGATATTTTGAAATTGTTGTCCACTCACCCGTGATCCGTTGGGGCCCCGACGAAACAGCTGAGGAAAAATAATAATGGCAACAATAACCAAGACACCAATAATACCCAAACACAAAAAAATCTTCTGACCTATCACTCAATCTTGATTTATTTTACGTAACGTTATTTCTGTTATACGCATACGTGTGTATGCGAATGAATGAATGAATGAACTACTGATTGAATGAAAAAGATGAGAAAAATAAAAGATTAAATCAAAAAGGATGAACAAAATAAATTAAATGAAACAAAAAAAATGAAAATAAAAACAAGTGGGTAAGGATACAGTCGGGCGCCCGACAGTAAGATACCCTTCTTCCAATTTTCTTAATCCGTTACAAACGTGTAACCACACTCATAATTTCAAACAGAGAATTCTGCACAAATACTTCCGCACTCACACAGCGACGCGCGTAAAGAGTAAAGCGACACGACGCAACGTCGGCGTCGACTGCTCAAAGCAGCGCGTCGGCTGCTGCCCGTACCGAACATTTGTACTGAAAACGTTGACTTGAATAACTGCAGTGTTATTGCTTCGATTGCTTCGATTCGGATTGTAATTTGGAAAATATGTTCATATTGCATTTAGCTTTATACATACCAAAGCACAACGTTATGCGTTCAATACTCTGCTTAATAATCGCAAATAACCGATTTGCGGGGGCGGTGTGCGTGGCATCAAACATTTGATATAAACTTGATCTGCCTATGATTTATAGGAATCTTTACGCCAAATTTGGTTTCTCTAGCTTTTTTAATAGCTAAGATCTGTTGTCTCATACAGACGGACAGACGGACAGATGGACAGACGGACGGACGGACAGACGGACAGACAGACGGACATGTCTCAATCGACTCGGCTAGTGATCCTGAGCAAGAATATATATACTTTATGGGGTCTGCCACGCCTCCTTATGCCTGTTACATACATTTTGCACAAAGTTAGTATACCCTTTTTTGACCATTTTCAATGGTCGAAGGGTATAATTATAGAATGATGAATTAAATGAATGAGTGTGAAAAAGAAGAATGAATGAGAATAGTGTGAATACGAACGTGGATGTGAATGTTTTTGGTGTACTACAAGTACATACGTGTGTTTGAATGTAATTGTGTGTATGAAGCTTGAATGTGTATGTGTACTGCAAGTATATGTGTGTATAAAAGCGAATGTGAATGTGTACTGCAAGTACGTATGTGTGTATAAAAGTGAACGTGTATGTGTACTGCAAGTACGCATGTGTGTATAAAAGTGAACGTGTATGTGTACTGCAAGTACGTATGTGTGTATGAAAGTGAACGTGTTGGTGTATAATTAGTTAAGATCTGCGTGTTTTGTAGTAATAAAATTTTGCAGATGTGTCCTATGCTCCTTCCAGAAGTCCCCGGAATTTCACACGCTGTTTTATATTCAGGTTTAACTTCGGAAACCATACAGGCTATGAGATACAGAAAAATGCACATCAGGTGGCTGCCTAAGCATAACTTTTTTTTAAACCACTCACCAAAAACAGCAACCAACAACTAAAGATAGCCGGGTGATCACGGCACCAGAATAGATGGGGACAAATACGCACGCCTACCAGTAAAAAGGCGCGAGAGCGGTTTGCTAGAAAGCAAGACGAGGTTAGAAACTGCCAAATAATGTATGGAAGGCTTATACTCACGTCCAGCTTCGAACACCCACAATATTAACCGCACCAAAAGCTATATTGTCCTAGCTCAACAATTATTGTGTTGTCTTTAATATTTTTTTTGTGATCACTTTTGATTTGTTTCGCCAGATGCCAGACCGGGCGATTATCGGTGTGACTCTGTGTGTGGTGAAATCCGTTATTCAAATTCAAATTTAAATTTGAATTCCTGAATTTCGAAACGAGTATGGAGGCAAATCGCTCACCAAATAAAAATGTAACAAAAACAAAAAAAATAATACACGGGCCTCACACCCTCAAGTTTAATTTCATGCCACTGGTTTGAAATTAAGCTTGAAAAAAAAAATTAAAGGATCGTATAGAGTTTCAACCTATAAATGTGGACGAAGAATGTGTGCATGGGACACCTAACCTGGAGTCGAAGTCTAGGTCCATAGGTCTTTAGCATGGAAATATCCCAATTCCTTGCCCGACAAGTCCTCCAAAAGATAAAGGGTGTTATCCAACCTCCCTTTAACGCGGACTTTCGTGCCTACTGATGCCAACTTTGCATTGAAATTTGTGGCAGCGTTGCTCAGTGCGAAGTTACGTTTAATTACTAATTGGCCAACTTCAAAGGAGCGTGGTTTGGCCCTTAGGTTATAGCTACGTTGATTCTGCTCGAACGCCTTGAGAAGATTTTTATCAATCTTTGAGCGAATCAACTGCAGACTATCCGGCCTTGCCGCGTTCGCTTCGGCATCACCACGCATGCTCAACTTTCTCAGCAACTGGTAATCAGATCCATGCGACATCATGTGTTGCCCAAAGACAACCAGATATGGTGACATGCATTTCATTTTCCTAGTGAACGGACGTGTTTTTTCTGTGCGCTTCGATTTTTCGGCTTTTTTTTTATTAAAAACAACCGGTGTTTTTATTTAAATTTACTTTAAAACCGAAACTTTAACTTTAGCCCGTTCACGACGAGTGTGTATGTTCTTAAAATTAGTCAAACTAATCTGTGTTTGCTAATTTTAGATCTTATTTTCTTTTTGTTTTTGGGCATTGGTTCTGCCTCTTTTGGTGCATTTCTTTTTTATATATTCTCTTTGGGTAAGCGACGTAGTTGTTAGTGTTGTTAGTCACCGCTAATTTCTCTCTCCACTTACCTCTCCTAATTCTTTGAGCGCGCCTAAGCAGCTCTCACGCTTTGCCGCTCTCGCACTTATCTTTATTTTATAACCTTTGCTCTCTCTGCTCTCTGCCCTTTACGCGCGTTAAGTTCTTTCTCTTGCGCTCATCCCTTTTCTTGTTTTGGTTTTGTTTTCTTTTGGCTGATTATATTTTAACAGTAGGTGTGCCCTATATTGGACGTTTTAATTTGTTTTAAGAAATCCTGCCTTAAGCAGGTGACTGCCGCCCAAGCAAGCATCTCGTGTTGGCTATGTGACAACGTAGTACACGCGAAGTGTGCTGGATATACCGGCTCGACGGCTGACGCCGTAGCCAAGCGCACGGGGTTGCGTTATTGCTGTGATGTGTGTAGGGAGGTGGAGAACGAAATGTGTTCGTTTATGCGTCAAACGAAGACTGGTTTTAGGGAACTGTTTGGAAGTTTTCGCAAACTTTCCGACCAGTTCTCAGCGCTTGATTCGTCTTTCAATAACCTTAAGTTATTGAATGAATCGCCAAAGCGCAAGAAAACCTCGCGAAATCAAAAGTCTTCAGTTAGCGCTACCCAGCTCCCTCTAATTGACCAGCCAGGCACGCCAGTGACCCAGCCGTTGATTTCGTTAACCAATCCCCCAATAGTAACGAGGTCTTCGGCTCAATCGGTTTCGCTTCCCGATAATGTCATTGAGTGTGAGCAACCCGTGACGCCCATAATTTCTGACAAGTCTGCTGTGGTCTCGTTGCCCGTGCCACAGTTAATAGTTTTACCGAAGGCGTGTTCAAGTTCCGGTTTACCAGAAGAGAACCTATGCTCTGGAGTTACACCCGAGGCGCCTAAAAAGATTCTAGGTGTTCCACAAAGGAAACTAATTTTTGTTTCCAGGCTTGCCACTGACCTCACATCAAATGATGTAACAGCCTATATCCAAGGAAATATTCATGCCTTGGATATGATAGTGGAAAAATTTAAGTTTTATTAAGAGAGGGACATATCATCCTTCAAAATAAGTCTCCCCAACGAACTCATGGGCATTATATGCTCGGCTCAATTTTGGCCGGAGCATGTAATGGTTAAAGAGTTCGAAACAAAGAAGAAGAAAAATCGCCCACCGATTAATCTTCCTTTGCCGTCTCTAGTTTCAGCCCAAACAAAAACAATCTTAAACAAAAAAAACTAACATGCTCCTTAACTCTTTCATATCAAAATGTTAGAGGTCTAAATACTAAACTTTCAACTTTATATTTAAACAGTCTTTCTTTTTCTTCTCAAATTGTTGTGTTTACTGAGACTTGGTTAAAACCGGATATTCTAAACTCCGAAGTTTTTCCAAGCAAGTTCACAACCTACAGGTGTGATCGACCTGACCGTCGTGGTGGTGGAGTCCTTATTGCAGTCGATTCCACCATCAATTCGGAACTTTTACAGCCGGAGATTCAACTTGCTATTTAATTCCACTGTGTAAAATTACACTTTCCCGGTTTTTTTCATTATATAACCTGTTCCTATATTCCGCCGTCATCGGATGTATCTGTCTATTTGCAACATTTGTCTGCAATAAAAACTATTTTAAATCTGTTATCAGACAGAGATCACCTTTCAGTCCTTGGGGACTTTAATATACCAGATTGCAATTGGATAACAAGTGTTGATTTAAATTCTCTGCTCCCCTTACGGCACCACGACCTTTTTGACGGTTTGTTTGATATGTTATTGTCGCAGGTCAATCATATCTTAAACTGTAGTAACAGATCGTTAGACTTATGCTTTGTCTCCGATCCATCTAGAGTGAATTTAGTCAAGACTGAACCACTTTCTTTCCCAGAAGATCCTTACCATCCTACTCTGGAAGTGTCTTTTGATTTTGGGGCTTGTATGGATAAACATGAAAAATTGTGTAAGCGCGTACGCTGCTTTAGAAAAGCAGATTTTAATTTATTAAACTCTTTAATTTCACAATTTTATTGGTCGGAATTATATTTGTCTACTGATATATCAGTAGCGACCAATATTTTTTATAAAAATGTTAATTAATTTTTTGATATTTGCGTTCCGTGCTTTTATTTATCATCCTCGAGTAAGCCGCCATGGTTTACAAGAGAGTTGTCACGGTTAAAAAATTTAAAGTCAAGCCTTTACAAAAAATTTAAAAGTAGTAACTCGCCCTTAGCCTTTTCACGCTACTTAAGCGCGCGGTCAGAATTTACAGTCTTAAACGCGAAATGTTATAAAAACTATTTAGCTCGTTGTAAGGTTCAGTTCATTCAGAATCCCAAACAGTTTTATAGTTTTGTTAACACGAAGCGTAAATGCTAGTGCAAATACCGACGAAGTTTTTTCAAACGACCTACTCACCTTCTACACATACTACTCATTTTTATCCATACAACATTCCAAGTTCGAATGGTATCTTCTCCCCCTTTCTAAACGAAAGCTCCCTTGTCAAGGATCTTTATTTAGTTATCCCAGTTTTTTCACCTTGACCTGACGGTGTTCCCGCTAGAAACTTCACTCTTTCCTTCCATTTGGAAGGAATCTTTTATTATCCCCTTATTGAAAAAGGGCAGCAAGTCTGAAGCAAGTAATTATTGAGGTATGTCTAAATTGTCGGCTATACCTAAATTTTTCGAGAATGTTATAACTCCTCACTTGCAACATTTATGCAGATCCGTTATTTCACCTTTTCAACATGGATTTATTAAACGTCGTTCAACTACGACAAATTTGCTTGAGCTGACATCCTTTGTGGTAAAAGGATTTCAGGAAAATCTTCAAACTGATGTCATTTATACTGATTTCAGTAAAGCTTTTGACTCAGTGAATCAGTTTTTCACCTAATTTATTTAGTTGGATTGTAAGCTATCTGACTGACAGAACTCAAAGAGTCCCCTTTAAAACCAGCCTCTCAATTCCGCTTCACGCCACATCTGGCGTTCCTTAAGGCAGTCATCTCGGCCCCCTTCTTTTTACGCTTTTCATTAATGACCTGCCTTCGGTCATACATAACTCTCGTACTCTTATGTACGCGGATGATGTAAAGCTTTATTATCAATTTAAAGACGACCACTGTGATGCACACTTACAAGACGACCTAAATAGTTTTCATTCGTGGTGTTGTGCCAATTTATTAAACCTGAACAGCTCTAAATGCAAGCTGATGACATTCTGTCGAGCCAATCCAATGTATACTTCTTATTCTCTTTGTGGTTCTGTATTGGAAAGAATTACCCTAGTTGATGATTTGGGGGTCCGTTTGGACCGAAACTAAAGTTTTCTAATCATATTTCTAATATGGTCAATAAAGCCATGGGTGTTCTGCTTTATTAAGAGATGGTCTAAGGCATTTGACGATCCTTATCTTATAATGACCCTCTTCTAGATCTCACTTGTTCGTCCTATTCTTGAATATGGTTCATGCGTATGGTGTCCCCAGTATACTATTCATAAAGAACGCATCGAGTCCGTACAAAAGAACTTTTTATTGTTTGCGTTACGTGGCCTTAACTGGGAAGAAAATTTAAGACTGCCTTCCTATAACAATAGACTCTTACTATTAAATTTGCCTTCCCTAACTAATCGCAGAACCATGCTAGGGGTATTATTTATTAACAACCTTATGCAAGGTGACATTGACAGTGAGGCCCTTGTAATGCAGCTTCACTTCTCTGTCCCTTGCAGAAGTACTCGTAATTATCTTCCACTAACTCTTCCTTATTGTAGATCGATCTATGCACTGCACAATCCGTTCAGGGTATTATGTTCGGACTACAAGAAACTTCAACATGTCATAGCTGGCACTAACTCTATCTATCTAACTCTTTCTCTAGCACGTAATTAGTAATATTATTTCCTCGATATTATTTTTTTTTATGATTTTGAATACTCCTATCCTATCTCCTATCCGCGTTTTCTTTATTTATTGCGTAAGTTTCTTCTCGCGTGTCTATATTCGCATTTTTATCGCGTTTCCGTGTCGTCCGTTACGCGACGGTGCCTCTCGGCCGGTTAGGCGGGAGGTGGACTTCGTCTGGGTTCCGCGCGCAACAAGCATCGGCTTGGTGTCGTTGGACCACTTCTTAATACATTCGTTGTATTCAATGTCCAAAAAAAAAAAAAAAAAAATGCCGATGGACTGTTGCAATGTTTTTCGTAGCGACGAATTGATGCTTCTAAGGACTACGTTCCATTCCCTTTGATCACCCTGCACATAAGCTCTCAGATCCGCATTAATTGAGCGATTCACCCGCTCCGACTGCGACTGCGGAGCATACGCACCCGTGCAGATGTGACGGACACCGAACTTCGTCAGAAAGGACGAGAACTCATGGCTTTTAAATTGAGTGCCATTATCGCTCACGACTACTTCCGGTACCCCAAAACACTAAAAGATCTCTTCTCCAAGGATGTCTATCACTGCCTTGGCCGTGAACTTCTTCACTGCTTTCAGGAAGGTAAACTTGGAGAAGTGATCTAATATAATGAAAATTCCAATGTTTCCCTATTTTGATCTTGGAAACGGACCAATAAAGTCAGTATAAAGACGTTGGAATGGTCGATCCGTTACTACCCGAGCTCATTCAACCGTCGGTACTCCTCTGACTGGAATGCTTCCGAGTTGAGGTCGATTTTGCTAAGGACTTCCGTGTTTAATATGCAAATCTCTGCTTCCTCGAAAGAACGGGATAGCGCATCCGCAACCACATTCTCACTCCCCTTGCGCTGCTCAATCTCGAACGAGAAACCTTGTAGCTTGATCGCCCATCGAGCCAGTCTGCCGCTAAGATCTGACTAGTTCATCAGCCAGCGCAAGCTTGCATGTTCTGTCACCACCTTGAACGGATGACCCTCGATGTACATACGGAATTTTTTGAAGGCCAGAACTACCGCCAAGTTACTGTTTAGTTGCGTTAAGCCTTATTCAGCTTCTTGGACATGTAAGCAATGGGTCGCTCACAGCCAGACTCGTCGCACTGCGCAAAAAAAGCTCCGACACCATGCAAGGATGCGTCGAACAAAAGGATTCTCGTAGTTCGGATGAACTAGAAAAGAAGCAGAGCACAAGCACCCCTCTATCTTACTTAAAGCCTCCTGAGCTCGGTCATTCCACTAGAATGCCTTGCCTTTCAGAAGCTCCGTTAGAGCGAAAATAACGTCTGAATAATTCGGAATGAACCGCTGATACCAGCCAGTCATTCCTAAAACCTGCGAAGCTGCTTCTGCGTCTTCGGAACAGGAAATTTCTTGACCGCGCGATTCGATGAATCCAAGGTAATCCACCTTCCTGAGACAAAACTGACTCTTCTGGACGTTGATGGTCAGTCCACCCTTACGCAGCTGAGTTGCGACCTCCGTCAAATGGATGAGATGTTCCTCAAAACTAGAAGAAAGCACCAGAAGATCAACCAAGTAGACTTATACGTGCGACTTCAACTGGTAAGGAATCACAATGTCCATCAGGCGAGTCATCGTTTGAGGAGCGTTGGTCAATCCGAAAGGCATGCGCTTAAATTGGTACAATGGCCTATTGGGTACCGTAAAAGCCAGATCTGCCAAAATGCATCCTTTAAAACTATCTTGGAGATGCAGTGTACTGGAGAGAGCCTGCTAAGGAGCCCATCCATGATTGGAATGGGATACGCATCCCTCACAGTCACTGCGTTCACCTTCCGTGCATCTAAACAAAACCTCACCTTGTCAGGTTTTATGTGCAAGGTAACTGGAGAAGACCATGGAGAACTAGAAGCGATCACGTCCATGGCCAGCATTCTATCGATCTCAGCGCACAGGAGACTCTCCTTAGCCGGAGACAAGGGGTAAAACCTTTGCTTTATTGGCTTTGTGGCTGCTGTATCGATAGTATGCTGGATGAGTGTCGTCAGTCCTAGGCCATTTTTCTCGAAGGATGGAAATAAGGTAATTACGACATCAAGCTTTGAATTTTGGACGTAAGTCAAATCCAGCTGAGGCGAATCGGGATCAGATTGGCAGGAGACTTAATTTATGGATGCTGGAACGATGGAGATGTTAAATCGTTTCCAGAAGTCCATTCCACAAATGAGCTCCTGTCTAATGGTTGGAACAATCAAAAATTCAAACTCGGTTGTCACCGAGTGATACGTCAGGGGAACAGCAATTAACCCAATTATCTCCTGCGTCTGCCCATCCGCCGTGTGCACGACGTTCTTCGTCTTGCCGAACACACATCCCTTGTCAACTAACTTCTGTGCCAACTTGCCACCGATAACGCTTTTGTTAGCACCGCTATTAAGGAGTGCCAATTGATCCTCACCGAAGACGTTGATTTGGGTAAAAGGGCGTATGTCACCGCTTTGATGGGCGATAGAGAAGATAGTATACCGTTTCAAGCCCCGTATGCGTCGCCAAAACTCACGCATACGGGTTGCAGACCTAGATCTACTTGAAACGGTAGCATCGACATTGAAAATCTCAGCTCTTCGCTTCAGATATTCGCGTAGACGCACGTGATACGGTTTAAAATGCTGTAGAATTATCAAATCTGGCATTTTGGTTATGTCTGGTGAAATAGAAAGTCTGGTGGGATAAAGTGGCGCTGCAGGTTCCGAGATTAGCGTCGGATGACGCCTCTCGGAAGTCTGCGAGCATCCTGCGTCGGGTTTTCGACTTGGTTTTGCACCTGTCACAATTCGGCTTATATACGTCGACAGCACCACATCCGTAGCAAAAGATGCGTCTTGGCTGAAGACAATCCTGATAGCGATGCCCTACCTCCTTGCAATTCCTGCATTTGGAATTGTCGAATGAGCGAACGGCGCATATTTCCGACATTCCCTACGCAAACTGGCCAAATCCGAAGTTTCGACATGCAACAGGTCATGTTGCAGCTCCGAACGCAAACCGTGGTGAACTTCAACCGCGATCTCGCTATCCGACATAGTTTCTCGGAGGGAATCAGCGATAGCCAGCATAGCATCCAGAAAATCATCGAAGCTTTCGTTGCTACCTTGCTTACGACGACGCATAGCATCCTTGATGTCCCTGTCCGTTCTCTGGTCCTGGTACCGCACTTGCAGGCGACTACACAACTCGTACCAGTCCAGATCGCGAACCGTGCGATGCACTCTCCAATAAAACGCGAGTGCTGGGCCAGAGAACAAAAGATGAGCAAATTGGGACAACAATGAGCAGTTGCCGTTAAGGCTCTGGGTGGTCATGCAATTGACTCGAAATATAAAGTCTTCGAGAGGAAGGTCATTGGATGATCCAGTGAATTTAATGCGCCAGTTCGAGATGGTGTTTGAGATCCTATCTGGGCGATCAAAATCTGAATAGCCGAAAGAAACACGAGCTCCATGCTGCCTTCCACCTAAACTATCTTCAGGCCTCAAAGCGTTGCTCGTGCGGCGAACTGATGGTGCTCCCTCGCCTTCCTGCCCGTAACGAGGATCATCTCGAGTATCCCGAACATATTGGGTCACATTAAGATTGCGGAACGTGGCGGAGATCTGCTCGGCAATCACGGCCGACACGCTATCTCTATAACTCGCCATCGAGCTAGAGATGAGCCTATAATTCGATCTTCTGCGAGCGCAGCTGAGTCAGGGGCTTTAGTCTTACGTCGGGTGTTTCTCCGAGTTGGAAGTGGGAGTGAGGAGCTGGCATGGGTCATGCCACGCCCCTGAGAACGAGTATTCACTCGGCTCTTTGGAATTGCTCCCGAATGAGCCGGAGCGTTCAAAGGTCCCTGCTCAGTTGGCGGATTCAAAGAAGCCCTGCGCTCAACTGCAGCAATCAGGATGGCCTTTGAGCACGTCTGGCGGCATATCGGACAGTTTTCGTTATTATCGAGCCAACCGGACAGACAAGTTGTGTGAAAATGGTGTCTGCAGGTGGTCTCGATGATGTCTGGGTCCTGACTGGTGTCATTGCAGATGGTACATTCCATCGCGATGTTCATCAGGTCCCCTACCCTCTCGTTACCCCGTTTTACCGCCATAATAAAATCCCAAAAAAAAAATGAACTTGGTCATGAACTCCTGTTAATACAAAACTTATGTGCTCCTAAATGTCAGGGGGACTACGATAAAGGTATTCCACAAGCTACAACAATTACAATAAGTTGTAAGGTAGTTGCAATTGTGCACAGAAACACGTATATATAGTGACATATCCATTCTACACCCACATTTTAAACTCCCCATTTCCATATACACACGCACATTATTGTAAAACGCACATACATACATTAATGTATAAGCACAATATGTAATCAAAGAACGAGAGCCCTTCGATTAACTTTGGTTCCCACAGATCATAAATCTAAAAACGCGAACAATAACAAATAATTGCTCGAACCCGATCACCCAAATAATTGTCCTCCAATTCGATCACTTGGCTAGCCCCAATGTTTACAGCGAGCCAACTGAAATAATAATGCTTCATCACCCGGGTCTCCGCCCAAAGTTTACAGCGAGCCAACTGAAATAACAAAACTTTATCACCCGAGTTTCCGCTCAGGCACTTGTCTCAGGATTCTCCAATTACCCCTATTTATCGGGAACCTCTCCCTCTCTCAATGAGAGAACATTAAAGTCAAATCAGCCAAACTCTCTTAAGGAGAACATTAGAATCAAATTAGCTAAACTCTCTTAAAGAGTTTGCTCTCTTAACACCCACTCTGCCTATATAAACCCAGGCACGCGTCTAAGCAGTAGTTCAGTAAACTTTTAGTTTGTTCTGTTCAGTTCAGCTTAGATCTAATCAGTTCAGCTCAGTCCCGAGCACCGAGTACGCTATCAACCGCGATAGCTCGTTAAAGTCTGTTATCAAACCCTAGATAATCTAAAGGCTCTAGTTCTTCCTTTGGAAGCAAATAAAAAAGTGTTTAACTAATAAAAATAAAAACAACTGTGTTTTTATTTTTTTATTAAACCCTTGGTCTGAATTCGTTAATATATATATTCTTGCTCTTGATCACTAGCCGAGTCGATTGAGCCATGTTTGTGTGTCTGTCCGTCTGTTAGTTCGAGACAACAGATCTCAGCTACTAAAATAGCTAGAGACACCAAATTTGGTATGAAGGTTCCTATATATCCGGGGCAGATGAAATTGATGTAAAATATTTGATGCCACAAATTTTAATATAATGAAACAAAACCAAGTGCGCAAGGCTACAGACGGGCGCTCGACAGACAGATGCCCTTTAACATCCGTACCAAACATGTTAACACACTCATGACTTCTGACAGAGAATTCTTCCCAACTTATTCTAATATATATGACTGGTTAACACACACAAAACACGCGCGTAAAGAGTAAAGCGACACGAAGCAACGTCGACGTCGACGTCAACTACTCAAAGCAGCTAGCAGGCTGCTGGTCGTACCAAACATTTGTACTGAAAACGTTGATTTAATTATCTTTTGTTTTATTAGTCCGATCGGATTATAATTTGGAGGATATGTTCATATTCATTTATTCATCCTTATTTATCCCGGACAGAACGTTATGAGTTTAATACTTTGCTTAATAATCACAAATTACTGATTTACGGGGGCGGTGGGCGGGTACTAGAAATTTGAAAACAGCGTTTACTGCCAAGGATATACAGGAATCTTAATGCCAAATTTTGAGTCTCTAGCTGTCTTAATAGCTGAGAATCAGACGCTCCTACAGACGGACAAACAGACAGACGGACAGACGGCTAGTGATCCTGAGCAAGAATATATATACTTTATGGGGTCGCAGATGACTCCTTCTGCCTGTTACGCACATTCCGACAAACCTAATAGACCATTTATTTTTTTAAAATCTATGGCCTAAAAAGAAGGGCTACATACATACGTACATACAGAAAGTGACGAGACTACAGTTAGAATGCAGCGTAGAAGCAGAGAACTGGGAAGTGCTGTGAGAGGGCTGCTAGGCTCGATGCGAACATTATGTTCGAACAAGTCAGTGGTACACGGTTGTTCACAGTGTCGACATGTAGTGGAGGGATGATCCGTCAAGTTGGACGCCAACAATTATGTTCGAACAGGTCACTGATACGCGACGGAACCACAGAAACATAAATATTTCAGATCAGCCTACACAAACTGGTGTAAAACACACAACCTAGATATTATCAAACAAGAAATATCCTTACATTGGTGATACACGAGACGACCATATCGGCCATTTGGTAGCTGTGTTGTAATCTCTCGGCCGCTGTAGTAAAATTTTTATTTGCGACGTATGAGTCTGTTAGTATGTCATGAATGTGGAAGATAACAAATTAAGAAATTAAATCGAATCAGCACATTAATACAATCCATCTTATAATATCAAATCACACACATCACACACTAAACCACACTGTATATTAAAATAATTACAATATAATATTAAATGTCAACAAAATTTAAGCATAAGACTAAATCTACTATTCCTAATTTAACTCGGACTACTAGGCAGACAACCAAAACATTCACCCTTATAAGAAACATAACCGAAACTACCCCAACAGACATAACCACAAGCTCAAGAATGAGTACCCCTCCTCAAAATACGTCGGGGTCCAGCGTATATGAATTGTACATTATTAAGTACCTTCCGACGACGGTAACCCTTACGCACTTACGAGATTCATAGAAAGCATGGAAGAGATTTTATTGATGTTTAGAGACACAGACCAAACTCCAAGAGGGAAAATGTATTTAAGAGCGATCAGGAATAAAATAGAGGGCAAAGCGAGTGAATTGTTAGATAGATTGGATACCCCATGAAACTGGGATGAAATTAAGAGGAATCTAACAAGAAAGTTACTAGATAACAGGGACGAACTGACACAATATAACAAAACTGTATGATACCATTTTGGATCTAAAACGAGTATTGACATGCATGTCCGATTCAAAGGAACTACCAGCTTTAGCTATTCTAGAAAAAAAGAATTACTATATGGCTCTTTGCCCGAAAACCTTTATTAAGGGTCTAACGGTAACACTCCGGAATGTGGTCAAAGCTTCTAGACCAAATACGTTGGATGAAGCATTTGATATAACCATTCAGGAGAGGGATGAGTACATGCAGGAGAGACAACGGTACCCAGCAAATCAACATAATAATCGTATTTCAGACTACCAGCAGGGCAGAGGACAGTATAGAGCTCTTTCTTACTCAACCGAGAATCGCTACGGACAGGACCATCGCTCTAACAACGAGGTTAATGGACATAATAATTTCTCTAGATCAATTATGCCACCTAAGACAGAATCAACAGATAGCCACTCACGCCAATATAGAGGTGGAAAATTGAATAGTTCACGTCAGACTAATACTAGCAGAGTTAACTATCTGAAAGCCTCTTCGGAGCAACCGGCACTTTACAATTTAGAAGAAACTGTAAATGTTCAACGACCAGCCTCAGAGAGCAGACAGGTTACCTAAAAAGGATAAACACGGATCGACACTACCCTATATTTTGATTAGTTCACCGGTTGGTAGGAAGCTACGCTTTTTAATCGATACAGGGGAATCGAATTCCTTTATCGATCCTAAAATTGTTCCGCTCAAGCAGAGATAATCCTTAAGCACAAATACAGTCATTAAAACTTTATTAAAGGAAATTCAGGTCACCGAAAATGTCGAATATCCAGCATTTTCCGAATTTAATTTAAAAGACACTTTTATATTTTTAATCCTCAAATTTCATAAATATTTCGACGGACTAATAGGTCTTGACATCTTATGTACTATAAAAGCAAATATAGATTTTAAAATGTTAATTTTACAAACCCCTGCGGCAACTATCCCCATTCATATTTAACGAAATAGAGCTACGGATATATTTAATATCAAAGCCAGTTCGGGAATGATAGTGCAGATACCAGTCGAATGTTTACAGGGACCATTTTTACTTGATTCCGTAGAATTAGTAGATAATGTTTACATTCAACAAGGACTCTATACAGCTGACAATTACAACGCATGGATAGAAAAAATCAATTATTCTGATCAGAATCAGACGATTTGTTTAGAATTTCCATTATTTACAACCCAATTCATTTAAGAGAAATATGTAGAATTGAACTTTCATCGGTGCAACGAAGACCCCCCAACGGACATGAAAAACGACGCGAATTTTCACGAACGAGTCAGTACGGACCACCTTTCTGACGAAGAAGCAAACCAAATTAAACACCTTTGTTTGCAATTTCCCTTCCTTTTTCACGACCCGTCAAATAGATTAACATTCTCAAATACAAATACTCCTGTATGCCAAACTCTTTAGATACTCCTACCAAGAACAAAATGACAAATGATCAATGACCAAATCAAAAATATGTGAGAACAAAACATAATTAGAGAAAGCCATTCACCTTGGAGGTTACCTGTCTGGTTGGTTCCGAAGAAATCCGAAACAAGAGAACAAAAATGGAGATTAGGTATTGACTATAGAAAACTGAACGAAAAAACCGTTAAAGACAGGTATCCCATCCTTAATATTAACGATGTACTTGATATCATAGGTAGAGCTAGATATATTTCGACTTTAGATTTGGCTACAAATAGAACCAAAAGATATTCCTAAAACAGCCTTCACGGCATTAGACGGACACTACGAATTTATCAGAATGCCATTTGGTCTGACAAATGCCCTTGCAACATTCCAAAAGGTAATTAACTACGTTTTAGGTAACTTGAAAGGGAGATGTTGTTTAGTCTATCTCGACGACATCATAGTTATTTCTGGTTCATTGCAACAACACATATTAGACTTAAAAGAAGTATTCAGCAAAATAAGTGACGCCAAATTTAAGCTCCATTCACCGAAATCAAAATTTGTAAAGAAAGGGACAGAATTTTTAGGACACATTGTTACGGACCAAGGTATTAAACCAAATCCGGACAAGATTATCGCCATTAAGAAATTTCCCTTGCCTCGTTCTATGAAACAAATTAAATCCTTTTTTAGGATTACAAGGCTATTAATGGAAGTTTATTAAAGATATGGCCAGAATAACGAAACCACTTACAGCCCAATTAAAATGCAATTTAAAGTCTGTTACAATAGACCAGGAATATATTGTACATTCGAAAAAATGAATAGCCGTTCTTTGCAAAGATTTATCTTAACAACAGACGCAAGTAACGTTGCCCTTGGGCCGGTGCTATCACAAGGACCATTGGGTTTGGACAAGCTGATCTGTTTTGCAAGTAGAACATTGATACAGTACGTTATTATGCCACTGTCGAGAAAGAAATGTTAGCTATAATATGGGCAGTTAAATACTTTCATCCTTACTTGTTTGGAAGAAAATTCGTTATAGTAACTGATCATAAGCCACTTACATGGCAGGTTTTAAGGAAATGACCTCCAAAATAGTTAGATGGAGAATGCAATTATTAGAATATGATTACGAAATTTTGTATAAGAAAGGTTCTCAAAACTTGGTAGCGGACGCAATGAGCAGGGGAGAAATCGACATAAACATAAATGATAGTAACTCAATAACAGGGACGTGTGGAAATACACATCCATATCTCAGAAAAACCCTTAAACGATTTAAACTACCAAGTAATATTGAAATATGGTGCTCCTATAGAATCTAAAACTGAAGTTATATTTAAACGAAAAACGAGACAAGTAATTTCTGAACTGTCTTTTACAGAAGAACGAATTACAGATATTTTAAAGAAAACCATGGAGCCAATCAGGACTGTTGCAATTTTAGCACCCGACCATATTTTTCAACAAATACAAGAGAGTTATAAAAAATACTTTTCAAACCAATTTACTAGAAACACAGGACCAAGAGTTTCAAATTTACAACTATCACACAAATAATAATCATGGCGGAACAGACGAAACCGTTGCTCACATAAAAAGATAATTCTATTTTCCAAACATGTAATCAGAAATTGCTCAGACTAGAAATCATTGTTATATTAAAATAAAACCGCCACCCCCAAATTTTAAATTCCAAGTAACCGAAATACCTACCATGCCTTAAGATATACTACACACTGACTTTTATACTATAAACAGTAAATATGTTGTTACTGTCATTGACAAATTTTCTAAGTTTGCCCTTGAATACACAATCCCTACAAGAGACACAATAAATATAGTGCACGCTATTAGGCGATTCATAGTAGCGAACGGCATACCTAAAAAAATTGTTTACGATCAAGGGGCTGAATACAATTCATACCTTTTCAAGGATTTGTGCACACAATATAATATAGAACGACATGTCACGTCCTTTCAACAATCTTCTAGTAATGCCCCTGTCGAAAGACTACTATCGAATCATTGTATCGAATCATTCTGGAAGAAAAGAAAAAGAAAAAAGTACAGATAGACCACGAGGAGATGTTAACAGAAACTTACATTACATATAATAACGCTATACACTCGGCTACCAAGCTGACTCCTTATGACCTGTTTTCGGGACGTACACACGTATTCCATCAAACCATTAAATTTGACGATGAGCATGATTATCTGCAAAAATTGACCGAATTCCAAAAAAAAAAAATAGACGCAATAAGCTCACCCCTAGATTTTCAAAACAGACTGTAAATACTGATGAGGGCGTTACTTTTACTACAAACAAAAGACAAACAAGTGCGTAAGGCTACAGTCGGGCGCCCGACAGTAAGATACCCTTCTCCCAATTTTCTAAATCCGTTACAAACGTGTAACCACTTTCATAGTTTCAAACAGAGAATTCTGTATAAATACTTCTACTTCATATAGCTTACTCGCTCGCACTCACACAGCGACGCGCGTAAAGAGTAAAGCGACACGACGCAACGTTGACGTCGGAACCACACTGCTTAAAGCAGCGCGTCGGCTGCTGCTCGTACCCGTACATTTGTACTGAAAACGTTGATTTGAATTACTTCAGTGTTATTGGTCCGATCGGATTGTAATTCGGAGAATATGTTTATATTCCATTTAGCTTTATACATACCGAAGCAGAACGTTGTGAGTTTTATACTTTGCTTATTAATCGCAAATAACCGATTTGCGGGGGCGGTGCGCGTGGCATAAAATATTTGATATAAACTTGATCTGCCTATACTTTATAGGAACCATTATGCCAAATTTGGTATCTCTAGCTTTTTTAATAGCTGAGATCTGTTGTCTCATACAGATGGACGGACAGACGGACGGACGGACAGACGGACAGACAGACGGACATGTCTCAATCGACTCCGCTTGTGATCCTGAGCAAGAATATATATACTTTATGGGGTCTGCCACGCCTCCTTATGCCTGTTACATACATTTTGCACAAAGTTAGTATACCCTTTTTTGACCATTTTCAATGGTCGAAGGGTAAAAAATTTCATAAATCTAAAACTAAGACCCAATTAGGACGCAAGTAGAGAATTCGAAATATAACCTGAATAATATCAAACATACATGGATACGATAATCAGAAAACTCAAATTGCTAAAGAAATAAATAATGTAAATAAAAAGAAAAAAATTTTGGAATGTACGATTAGAGTAAACGCTAATATAGATTTGACTATGTTACGCTTAAATAAAATTACAGAAATCTTATTAGTGCGAAACTAAAAATAATTTCAAAGTTTATATTAAAAAACAAAAAAAAACATTAGATCGAAATAAGAAAATGTTTACAATTTAATTTCCCTAAGCGCAATAAGAATAATGATTTAATTTTCTATGTTAAAATACATATGTTGACATTAGACATTTACCTATTAATAACACACAAACTATTGTTACATCAAACTGTATAACTTTATAGCGAGTAAGAACACACAAACATTGTAATTTAAGAAAGAATATAATATAATTCATCACGTAAATATGTGAGACCTGCAAAAAGCTATCTTCAATACATCTAACAATGAGGACATCGTCAACATCATGACCCCGGAGCTACCGAACTTACTCAACAACCTGTCACAAGCTGGTTCCAATTTTGACAAGGATTGTGGCAGACAAATACGGAGCTTCACGATAGAATGGAACACACCTTAAAGTACCATACGCATGTTTGAGTGTATTCTTTATTCTCTCTGCGGGAATCGTACCTTTGCAATAACAAAGAATGACAATCTTCATCCCGGCCTCATCACCAGTTATAACCGATCACGTTGTGCCCAATTTTCAGTCTTGGGGGGGAGGAGTTACCAGTACATATTTCCCACTCCCCTGAAACCGTCCAGATTCCGCTAAATGACAACGGCATCAAGGGCCACAACAACAACAGCTCAGTAGTCCACATACACGAATAACATTATATAAAATAAGCTCATACACATGTTACACACACACATTGAGCGTAAATGGTCTCCAAAATTCTAGGAATAGATTTCAGCATAACGATAATGTTGTATCAGCCTCTAATTGTGCATTTATTGGTCAGCTTACATTTGTAGCTTTGAAAGAACCGTTATGGCGAGGCGTTGTAGCCGATGCCTAGCGCAGTTTCGGCGTTAGGCAAAATAAGTTTTTGCGACGCATTGTCACTTGCATTTTGACCGTACGAAGCGACACACATAAAAACCGGAACATTAACCCTACACCTTTAATGTAATTTTCGAATAAAAAAATAGGTCGTAAAAGAAATATTTGTTACCTAATCTCTGTTTGGAAGTAAAACATATAATTAAATCAACTGTCCACGTGGAGCTACGGCCCATCTATAACTGGCGCAGCCGATAACCAGGAGCGGATTGCATATTCCTGGGGAACAACCTACAACGCTTCTTAAGTATAAATTTGTGAGAAGAGTGATATTTTAAAAAGACGCAAGAGTCACTGAACAGCACTTAAAAGTAAAACGAAATGAAACCAAATGAAAAAGAAAATGAAACAAAAAACGAAATATATATATAAATATATCATAATAATAAATATATTAGTATTAAAAACTAAATATCAACAAAACAAAACTAAATATATAAAAAAAATGGAACAAAATGAAAGTCAAAATTTTTACGGGGAACACATAAATAGCAGATGCAGTTCTAAATAAGAAGCACTGTGATACAAAACAATCAGATGCCGCTCTAAATAAGAAGCAATGTGAAACAAAACAATCAGATTCCGCTCTAAATAAGAAGCACTTTTATACAAAAAATGAAAGGCTACATACAATACATACATACTGAAAGTGACGAGACTTTAGTAAAAATGCAGCCTAGAAGCAGAGAACTGGAAAGTGCTGTGAGAGGGCTGCTAGGCTCGATGCGAACATTATGTTCGAACAAGTCAGTGGTACATGGTTGATCACAGTGTCGACATGTAGTGGAGGGAGGTTCCGTCAAGTTGGACGCCAACAATTATGTTCGAACAGGTCACTGATACGCGACGGAACCACACAAACGTACATACGTATCATAAGCTCACAGTAACTTGTGCAAAAACCACAACCTTTGAAGTTGCAACGTGTTGCAAGACAGTTGTCGATTTGTAGTGGGGAGGGGATTCCGTCAAGTTGGACGCGAACAATTATGTTCGAACAGGTCACTGATACGCGACGGAACTACAGAAACATACATATTTCATATCAACCTATTTCATATTAGCCTGGTGTAAAACTACAACTTAGATATGATCAAACAAGAAATAACTTTACACGACACGAGATACACGAGACGACCATATCGGCCATTTGGTCGCTGTGTTGTAATCTTTCGACCGCTGTAGTGAGTCGATTGCCTTCACAGAGTCAAATACAATAAAATTTTATACTTGAGTGGCGCGTTTTAACAATTGTTAGTGAAAAGTGGCGTCAAGCGACAATTGACAGTTCCGCATACCCCGCAACAGAATGGCGTGGCGGAGCACGCTAACAGGACATAGGTAGAGATGGCAAGGAGCATGTTATTGCATGCTGGTCTCCCTGAGACGTTTTGGGCGGAGGCAATCAAAACAGCCTCATACTTATCGTGCGGAGACATCAACGCTGGCTAATATGACACCTTTTGAGGTGTTGGCAAGAAGAAAGCCATTTGTCTAGATTAGACGTGTAAAAGGAAATTCACTCCAAAGGTCGTAGAGCATATCATGGTTGGATATTCAGAGACAGCAAAGGCATATCGCCTAATTTACCCTAAGCAAAGAGTTGTTGAGTCTCGTGATGTCATATTCATCGAGAAAGACCTACAAAGTTTCAAATCCTCCAATGAAGATAGTGCGGCAACTGAGAGTCTGATTGTCAAATTTAATTGCTACACTCCGTCAGCTGTATGTGAGTATTCTTATAAAATTTCAGAAGAAGCAGTTACCGAAGGTTTGTCAAATACATTTGCGATGAACAACAACAAGATGAGACTCAAGAAGGTGACCATCAAACTGACTCTCGTGACGCTCCGAGCAGAGGCCCTAGGCGACCGAAAATAATACATACTGGATTGCCAGAGCACACGAGAAAACAATACCAGATGCTGAACGTTCTCTCAACTGACATTGCAGTCTCGAAAAGCATAGATGAGGCCTTAAGCTCGGCTCATGGGGACAAATGGAAGGCTTCATTTCAAAGGGAGATGACTAGTCTACGGGATAATGAAACTTGGTCCGTAATAGATCTGCCAATGGCTGAGAAGCACATTGGATGCAAATGGGTAATTACCGTCAAGCGTGATAAGGATTGAAATGTTGATTGCTTCAAGTCACGGCTGGTTGCAAGGGGTGCTCGCAGCGCTGGGGTATTAATTATTCTGAAACTTGCTCTCCAGTTGCCAGCTACTCCACAATACGGCTGGTTATTGCCTTAACAGTTGAGATTGGAATGTACATTCATCAAATGCATGTATCATCGGCGTATTTGAATAGTGTACATGCGGCAGCCTAATTTTTCATCGACGAGAGCATCCACAAGAGTCCTGCGACTTCACATGTCATTATATGGCTTAAAACAGAGTGGACGCGAATGGAAGGAAAAACTGAATACCGCACTACTGAAGATTGGGTTTCTCCCTTGCCATCCAATTGGGCCATATTGTGGTATAAGTTGATGACCTGATGATAGAAAGTTCTGACAATGATGATCTTAACGAAATTAAGACGCTCATCGTAAGCCAAACTGTATACCATTAGAAGCTGGCCATTAAATTAATTGCGATTTGCGTTAAAATACAATAAGAGCAACATTAAGTTTAAGGAAAAAATCTCCTCTACTATGCTTTGGTGGTCAGGTATCAGGGGAAATACAATAGAAAGTCAATCTCAGGTTGACCTTTTCTCCAAATTGAGATACCACACTATTTGCTAGTGTCTCTGTCCCTTACTTTAATTACAAAATTGAAGATTCGAGCGCTGGGATATAATTGTGTTGCTTCCAAGCATTGCTCTATCCGCGTTAAAAAAAAAAAAAAAACAAGTGGGTAAGGCTACAGTCGGGAGCCCGACAGTAAGATACCCTTCTTCCAATTTTCTAAATCCGTTACAAACGTGTAACCACACTCATAATTTCAAACAGAGAATTCTGCACAAATACTTCCAGTACATATAGCTTACTCGCTCGCACTCACACAGCGACGCGCGTAAAGAGTAAAACGACACGACGCAACGTCGACGTCGGCGTCAACTGCCCGTACCGAACATTTGTACTGAAAACGTTGACTTGAATAACTTCTGAGTTATTGGTCCGATTGGATTGTAATTTGGAGAATTCTGTTCATATTGCATTCAGCTTCAAACATACCTAAGCAAAACGTTATGGGTTTAATACTTTGCTTAATAATCGCAAATAACCGATTTGCGGGGGCGGTGGGCGTGGCATCAAACATTTGATATAAACTTGATCTGCCTATGATAGATAGGAACCTCCATACCAAATTTGGTGTCTCTAGCTTTTTTAATAGCTGAGATCTGTTGTCTCATACAGACGGACAGACGGACAGACAGACGGACATGTCTCAATCGACTCGGCTTGTGATCCTGAGCAAGAATATATATACTTTATGGGGTCTGCCACGCCTCCTTATGCCTGTTACATACATTTTGCACAAAGTTAGATACCATTTTCAATGGTCAAAATGTATAAAAAAATCAATTTCCTGTCTTAGTTATGTAGCAAGCTAGAATACAGTTGGGTACGTTTATAAAAGTCCACTGTCCGCGCACATTCATAGCTATTTCCCAATTTCGACCAAAGAAATAGATTTTAGGTCAAAGTCTTTTGTCTTTTCTTTAAAAATTTTCGGAAAACAAAATTTATGGTAATTAAAATTAATTTTTCTACATTACGCGAAACGTCAGCGAAGGCTTCTAACAAATCTGTCTGAGAAAATGAGTGAACTTATACAGAATTCAGTCACGGAAACTGTGCAAAGACTCATGATTACACCTCAGTCGACTTCAAATAATACACGAGAACAAGCCCCGATAGAAAACTCTTCACATGAAGTAGGTTCCGTCTCAGGAATAGAACATGGACGAACCCAAAACGCGGGATCCCACTTTTCGAACAGATCCCACAATATTGATTTGCTAAGTTGTCCCGACAAAGTTGTCTATATCTTAAACGGATGGAAACTAAAGTTCTCGGGAACAGGCTTCTTGACAGTCGATAATATTTATTTACAGAGTAGGAGCACTTACCGTACAGACGGCAGAAGGCAAAGCCAAAGAATTGTATTCGCGTTATCACAAATCAGTAAACGAGGTTCAATGGAATCAGTTGTTTGTAGCCCTGAGATTGCAATATCGTCAAGAAAGGGATGATGCAGACAGGATATGTTTATATTGTATTGAGCTTTATGTATACCGAAGCAGAATTATATGAGTTTAATACTTTGCCTAATAATCACAAATTACTGATTTACGGAGGCGGTGGGCGTGGTACTAGAAATTTGAAAACAAAGTTTACTGCCTAGGATATATAGGAATCCTAATGCCAACTTTTGAGTCTCTAGCTTTCTTAATAGCTGAGAATCAGACGCTCATATAGACGGATAGACAGACAGACGGACAGACGGACAGACTGACAGACAGACATGGCTAGATCGACTCGGCTAGTGATCCTGAGCAAGAATATATATACTTTGTGGGGTCGCAGATGTCTCCTTCTGCCTGTTACGCAAATTCCGACAAACCTAATAGACCAGTATTTTTTTAAAATCCATGGCCTAAATATAAAACAAGTCGGAAAGGCTACAGTCGAGCGCGCCCGACTGTGGTATACCCGTTACCACCATGCGAAAAAAACATGTCGCACAGTCTCAAATTTGTATTGACTTTGAAAGTTGCACGTGGTTCCTATAAGATATTGCTTTCCAATTATAACTCGTCAGAGGGCATTTAATTATGAATGTGTAAAAGAGACGCTTATATAATGCTTCACATATTTATTGAGAAATTTAATAACCCAACCAGATTTGTCATTTATGTTGTACATACATTGCTGCATGCTGCGAAATATGACTAAATATTCTAAATTTCTTTAAATATAGTAAAAACTTCGTTAACATTGATTTTAAATAAAGATAACGCATATGCAAAAAAAAAAAAAGAACAGAAAAACAAGTGGGTAAGGCTACAGTCGGGCGCCCGACAGTAAGATACCCTTCTCCCAATTTTCTAAATCCGTTACAAATGTGTAACCACACTCATAATTTCAAACAGAGAATTCTGCACAAATACTTCTAGAACATATAGCTTACTCGCTCGCTCTCACACAGCGACGCGCGTAAAGAGTAAAGCGACACGACGCAACGTCGACGTCGGCGTCAACTGCTCACAGCAGCGCGTCGGCTGCTGCCCGTACCGAACATTTGTACTGAAAACGTTGATTTGAATAACTGCAGTGTTATTGGTCTGAGTGTTATTGGTCCGATTGTAAATCGGAGAATATGTTTATATTGCATTTAGCTTTATACATACCGAAGCAGAACGTTGTGAGTTTAATACTTTGCCTATTAATCGCAAATAACCGATTTGCGGGGGCGGTGGGCGTGGCATCAAACATTTGATATAAACTTAATCTGCCTATATTTTATGGGAACCTTTATGCCGAATTTGGTATCTCTAGCTTTTTTAATAGCTGAGATCTGTTGTCTCATACAGAAGGACAGACGGACACACAGACGGACATGTCTCAATCGACTCGGCTAGTGATCCTGAGCAAGAATATATATACTTTATGGGGTCTACCACGCCTCCTTATGCCTGTTACATACATTTTGCACAAAGTTAGTATACCCTTTTTTGACCATTTTCAATGGTCGAAGGATATAAAAAACAAAAAATTATTTGACGACGTGAGGTTTGAACCATGGACCTCCAAAAAACTTAGATTACGCAGTCTGCATCTATAACAGCTCTGCCATTAGCGCATTATGAATTTGACCTGTAAAGTTGAATTATAAGACCATTTAGCTTGTCGTACAGAGCACAAACAAATTATTATTGTGTCCGTGTGTGTGTGTAAGACTATACCAACACACTCCCTTTAAAATTCTGTTTAATCAAATGCATTTAAATACTAAACTTGAAATAATTGAAATGCTTGAAAAAAAACATCCATAAAAACCCGCACTCGTATCGGGCTGGATTAGAACCCGTACCCTTCTGCACGACAGTCGGCGACTACATCCACTTAGCCACTGCATCTATTACGCAATACCCAAAAAATTGTAATGATGATCAGTGCAAATAATTTTGGTACATACATTTGAAAAAAAAGTGCTTGTCGCCGAAGTTGAACCCGGATCTTGCATATCTAACAAAATAAAACAGACAAAAACATGTGGTCACATAACACTACTATTTCCTTAATATCTTCCACATTTATAGTCCAATCTTACTAAAAGCTAATATTGCGGCTGTAATCAATTTTTTTCACTTTATGGAGGCGGGTGGGTACATGGCTAAAATCCAAAATAAACTTGATCAGCCTGCAGCAATAACACATGTTGTCACAAAATTTGGGTACTCTAGCTCTTACAGTATCTGAGATCCAGGTGTTTACACGGACGGACAGACAGACAGACGGACAGACGGACTTGGCTATATCGACTCGTTGATACTGATTCAGAATATATATACTTTATGGGGTCGGAGATGTCTCCTTCTGCCTGTTACATACATTTTCGGTTCGAACAAAGTTATAATACCCTTCTACTCTATGAGTAGCGGATATAATTGATAATTTACTTGCGGCCTTTCCAGACTTTTCGTTTTTTAGCTGTTCCTTTAAATTTTTCAGTACTGTCTATTTATACTATTTAGCTCGTTGTAGGACTCAGTATCTGGCGAACCTTAAACAGTTTTGTAGTTTTGTTAACATGAAGCATAAGTCATCGGTTAAACCTTCAAATACTACGGCAGATACCGGCCAAGGCCGACATGTTTGCAAAGTTTTTTCAAACTACGTACTTGTACCCTTCTACACAAAATGTTCATTTTTATCCGTATAACACTCCCTGTTCAAATGGTATCTTCAGTCCTATTCAAATAGAAGGATCTTCACTCGGTTAAATTAGTTTTTTCTCCAGATCCCGACGGTGTTCCCGCTTATGTACTTCGGTTCAGTGATAGCTCTGTAAGTAAGCCAGTGCTTAAATATTTCTCGCTGTCCCTAGATACTTCATCCTTTCCTTGCTAGTATTCCCTTGCTTAAAAAGGGCAACAAGTCTGATGTAAGCAATTAAAGAGGTATCTCTAAGTTGTCGGCTATACCTTAATTCTTCGAGAATGATATAGCTCGTCACTTGCAACATTTCTGAAGACGGATTTATGAAACGTCGAACTACGACAAATTTATTTAAAATCTTCAAACTGATGTTATATATACTGATTTCAGTAAAGCATTTGACTCGGTAAATCTTTCCCTTCTTGCACATAATTTCAACCTTCTAGGCTTTCCACCAAAACTACTTAATTGGATTGTGAGTTAGCTGACTGACGGAACTCAAAGAGCCCTCTTTAATAACGTTCGTTCAGAATTTTTCTTTGCCGCATCTGGTTTTCCCTAACCAACTTTTCATTCTTGGTATTGTGCAAATTTATTAAACCTGAACAGCTCTAAACGCAAGCTGATGACATTCATTTAAGCCAGTCCAACGTACGTTTCTTATATTTTTTGTTGGTGTGTCTTAGATAGAATTAACCTAGGTGATGATTGGACCGAAAATTAAAATTCTTCGAACACATTTCTAATATGGTCAATAAAGACACAGGTGTACTTGTCTTTATTAAGAGGTAGTCTAAGGAGGTTGACGTTCCTTATGTAACAAAGACCCTATATACTTCACTTGTTCGTCCAATTCTGGAATACGGTTCATGCGTATGGTTTCCCCAGTACACTACTCATAAAAAACCCTTTTAATCTGTACATAAATTTTTTAGCATCCGCCTTACGAAGCCTTAACTGGGATGTAAATTAAAGACTTCCTTCTTATGGCAGTGGACTTCTGCTACGTAATTTACCTGCTCTAGCTAATCACAGAACCAAGACCCATTTAGGGTATTTTGCTCGTGAATAATCTATACTTTCTGAGTTCTAACGCTTCCTCTATTGCATGCCTAAAATTGGAAGTGATGTCCTATATTTCTAAAAATTAAGTAATATATATCTATCCTATCTTACCTACCTATCTTTCTAAAAATTAAGTAATCTTTCCTCGCAAATCGATTTTTTCTTAGTATTACTACATGCCCGCGTTCTTTTTTCGCGTTTTGAGTCGTACACTAGGCGACTGAGCCCCTCGGTCGGTTGGGCGGGAGGTGGACATTACGCTGTGTCTGGCAAGCATCGGCTTGGTTTTGCATGGACCACTTGATTATACAATCATTGTATCAACATCCAAAACAAAAGTAATAAAAAAATCTCAAATAACCGATTTGAGGGGTAGTGGGCGTTGCCTCAAACATTTGAAATAAACAAAGACCCTCTAGACATACTTTAGTGTAAAAGAAGATATAGTACTTACATAGCAGCAATACGTGGTGCCTCTTTCATTACTTCATCTATACAGATGGGAAGTGGAAATATAGTTCGATTAATAACTAATCCTTTCATCTGCGCTATGCCATTTCTCATTTCTTGAGACTCGGTTTTCATATCATTTACAATTACTTTTGTCCAGCCAAATTGGTTTACTTCATTATTTAGCAATGGAAAAAACACATCATCACAAAGTACGGAAAGATTTGCCAGAGGATTAGGTAGTAGATCACCTATCATAAGTGACTTTAGAAAAATACATTAGTTTTTACTATATTAAATAAAATTCATAAAATATAATTTACCTCTAACATATTATCATCGGTAAGATCTAACGGTGTATATATTCTAATGAAGTATGCAACCTTAGTTAGTACTTTTACTGGGAATGTTGAAGTGGGATACAATTGTCCAGCAGCATTAACCGTGAATATTATACGAGGCCTCATGTTATTATGTAAGAACTCATTTATCACTTCCTAAAAAATGTTAGCTTCAATTAATTTTAATTTTTTTTAATGGAACATATATAAAAGTATAAAATCTATAATAAAGGCTACAGGCGAAAGTATTTGAATCTGATATATCCGCTACATTACTACAAAACAAGAAGGCTAGGCAGTAAGATACCCTTCTCCCAATTTTTAAAATCCGTTACAAACGTGTAACCACACTCATAATTTCAAACAAAAATTCTGCACATATTCTTCTACTACATATAGCTAACTCACTCGCACTCACACAGCGACGCGCGTAAACAGTAAAGCGACACGACGCAACGTCGACGTCGGCGTCAACTGCTCAAAGCAGCGCGCAAGCTGCTGCCCGTACCGAACATTTGTACTGAAAACGTTGACTTCAATAACTTCTGTGTGATTGGTCTGATCGGATTCTTATTTTAAGTATATGTTCAAATTGCATTCAGCTTTATACATACATAAGCAGAACGTTATAAGTTCAATACTTTGCTTAATAATCTTAAATTACCGATTTGCGGGGGCGGTGGGCGTGGCATCAAACATTTGATATAAACTTCACCTGCCCCGAAAATATAGGAACCTTCATACCAAATTTGGTGTCTCTAGCTTTTTTAATAGCTGAGATCTGTTGTCTCAAACAAACAGACGGACAGACTGACGGACATGTCTCAATCGACTCGGCTAGTGATCCTGAGCAAGAATATATATACTTTATGGGGTCTACCACGCCTCCTTATGCCTGTTACATACATTTTGCACAAAGTAAGTATACCCTTTTTTGACCATTTTCAATGGTCGAAGGGAATAAAAAGCCAAGTCTAAATTTTATGTGTGTAGGTTTTACAAAGAATTTTGCGACGAGTTATATACCTGAGGCTTAGAATGATAAGAGTTAATATGTTGTTAAGTTAAATAATTAATAACTATATAACAAATATCTCGCTCTGCTTACGCTCTTTTGTTGTATTTTGGGTTGAGTGCATTTTCTCTCAATCTTAACCGCACAGATTATAACAGCTGTGTGCTTTAGTATTCTAGCTTGCGCACATGCGTTTGGAACCAACTAACTGTCTCTCGCATTTATTGTAGTTGCTTATTCCTTTTTTCGAATTACAAATGCGTTTCTGATCTCAATGCCGATTAAATTGGCTTCTGGCTGTGCGATAATTTGATGCACGTTAGATGCAATAAATAAAAACATGTGCGTTTAATGATCATGTGATCATATGGATCTTGAGATTTATCACAAACTCGAAAAAGCCAATGGTAAGGGATATTGCTGTCTAGCAAAAGGAGAGAAAAGACAACTTTAGGTGTTGGCCCTCTTCCTTGCCTATCTTGCCTAGCTCCAGTCAGAGTAAATATATTATAGCCACGGCCAATTTACCGGCAAACACTGTACTGAGTGTAAGACCTCTTGTTGCGGTAATGCCGAAGAAAATTGTGTGTGTCTCCCGATTGACTTGAAATTTTTGCGTTACCTATCTTCTTTTAAAATATGTCTCCCACAGCAGAGCATTTTCCAGCTGTTTGCTGTGGAATCAAATTGTTAAGACGAACAGCTGCTTCCCTCCCATCGTTGACTATTTCGTCCCCAACAAAAACCTCCAGAGCTCCAACTTTGTTAACATTATACGAAAGTCTAGTAGTTTCCCACCTTATCTTTTTAATTAAAATAAGAAAGCAAACCAGTGATCAAGACGCTGCTGCTCTGTTTGCAGACTTTTTTCAATCTGTTTATACCTCTACTAAATACGGCAGTAATCTTTTTTTATCCGTATTTCACTCAGAGTGCGATGAGGAGTAATTACGGACTAATCTCTACTTTATTAAACCACTCTTCTCTTCCGGTCCTGATGGAGTACCAATGCGTACTTCGATTTTGTGCCAACAGTTTTTATTGACCCATTTTCAAGTTACTTAACCTTTCTTCAGCTTCTTGTACGTTTCTTTCATTTTGAAAAGAATCTTTTTCTTTTCCCCTTCATAAAAACGGGTCTTCAAGTCGCTTATTTCGCCACAGCAATATGTCATTGCTTAATAAAGGACTACGAATCTTCTGGATTTCACTTCACCCATGAATAAAGGTTTTTAAAAGAAAATGCAAACAGATGTGGTCTACACAGACTTCATTCATGCATTCTTTTAAGCAAATGACTTACTTCTTCTTCGTTAGCTTAATCTAAATGGTTTTTCCTACACCAAATTTGGTATGGAGGTTCCTATCTGTCATAGGCAGATCAAGTTTATATCAAATGTTTGATGCCACGCCCACCGCCCCCGCAAATCGGTTATTTGCGATTATTAAGCAAAGTATTAAACCCATAACGTTCTGCTTAGGTATGTATAAAGCTGAATGCAATATGAACAGAATTCTCCAAATTACAATCCAATCGGACCAATATCACAGAAGTTATTCAAGTCAACGTTTTCAGTACAAATGTTCGGTACGAGCAGTTGACGCCGACGTCGACGTTGCGTCGTGTCGCTTTACTCTTTACGCGCGTCGCTGTGTGAGTGCGAGCGAGTAAGCTATATGTACTAGAAGTATTTGTGCAGAATTCTCTGTTTGAAATTATGAGTGTGGTTACACGTTTGTAACGGATTTAGAAAATTGGGAGAAGGGTATCTTACTGTCGGGCTTCCGACTGTAGTCTTACCCACTTGTTTTTTATGGTATATAAAAATAAACTGAAAATCCTTGGCCTCTTACAGTCACCGTGTGACTGTAGCCTTTTCGACTTGTTATAGAAGCAATTCTCACCTTGTAAACTATTCCCTTGATCAATTCCCATTTCAGAGAATTTTTGAAGTAATTTTTCTCGTAATTCTTTTTGATCATAAATTGAAATTTGATTGCCATATAACACGCATTGTCAATATGGCGTATTATTTTTCACTCTCCCAAATTTTGGAATATAGGTCCTGTGTATAGTCTCCAATACCAGGTCAATGAAGGCAGAATTCAGTCTGTCAAAAAACAATTTTTGCTTGTTCCTTTGCGTCGCTTTAACTGGGTTTCTAGCGTAGATTTACCACCTTACTTAAGTTATCTTCTTCTAATTAACCTACCCTCCTTAACTAACTGACGTATTATGTTGGGCGTAATGGTAATAATAAAAATAATAAAATACGACTCTGACTGTCGTTTTCAGCTTAACCAATAAAACTTTTTTGAATCTTCTGGGGTTTCACAAAATTTGTTATCACTTTGGTCGGGCTTTTGTAATGATAACTATAGCATGTATATGATACTTTTAGAGTTCTATGTGCTGATTATAATATTCAACGCGAAAAATTCCTTCTCATCTCTTAAATTATCTATATTTAACGTGTTCTAATAACAGCTAATACCAGCTCAAACAACTAACTTTAATCCATCCTACTGATCTGATTGGGATTTGCTGGGTTTTCCCCAATCCACTATGGTCCAGAATTAAATTTTTTTGGCATAATGTCGAAAAATTGGGTTACATGGTTCAATCTACACACATTTTTATACCTTTCGACCATTGAAAATGGTCAAAAACTGGTATACTAACTTTGTGCAAAATGTATGTAACAGGCATAAGGCGGCGTGGCAGACCCCATAAAGTGTATATGTATATTCTTGCTCAGGATCACTAGCCGAGTCGATTGAGACATGTCCGTCTGTCTGTCCGTCCGTCCGACTGTCCGTCTGTATGAGACAACAAATCTGAGCAATTAAAACAGCTAGAGATACCAAATTGGCATGAAGGTTCCTATAAGCCATAGGCAGATCAAGTTTATATCAAATGTTTAATGCCACGCCCAACGCCCCCGCACATGGGTTATTTGCGATTATTATGCTAAGGATAAAGCCCATAACGTTCTGCTTAGGTGTGTATAAAGCTGAATGCAATATGAACAGAATTCTCCAAATAACAATCCGATCGGACCAATAACACCGAAGTTATTCAATTCAACGTTTTCAGTTCAAATCTTCGGTACGGGCAGCAGCCGACGCGCTGCCTTGAGCAGTTGACGCCGACGTCGACGTTGCGTCGTGTCGCCTTACTCCTTACGCGCGTCGCTGTGTGAGTGCGAGCGAGTAAGCTTTATGTAGTAGAAGTATTTGTGCAGAATTCTCTTTTAAAACTATGAAAGTGGTTACACGTTTGTAACAGATTTAGAAAATTGGGAGAAGGGTATCTTACTGTCGGGCGCCCGACTGTAGTCTTACCCACTTGTTTTGACATGGCATTGATGTTTTATAAAAAAAAATTTGACAAATTAATAAATGTTATTGTGGCGACTCTTGGCCGTCAGCCATGGGCGACCTCCCTTACCGCCTACTCGTGAGTCCAAAACATGGATATCTTATCAAAAAAAGAAAAGTCTGATGCGATCGCAATCGCCACCGCACCCCCCGTGGAAACCAAGGCCAATCGGACGCGCGCGAAACCCTAGGATCTTCAAAGGAACCCAAAAAGGCTCAAAGGAACCCAAAAAGCCAATTTACAGCCAAGTGGCAAGCAGCGTTAAACTCGGCTTCATTTCGGCGGATTTTACTAAACCGCTTTCATCGGAGCAGCTGGCTACCTTAAAGAAAGTTTAATTAAGGCATTGCTGCTGCACTCCACTCCAGAGAACTGCAACATGCACGCATGCACAAGACTCTCAAAATCATTATTTTGCACTGGCCGCACATAGCAGGAGACTCAGTTCGCACGCCGCAGATGGCAAGCCGCAGAAAGGCAAGAGACGCTCGGCAAAAAGGCAAGTAAGGAAGGCTCGGTAGGCTCGGTAGGTAGAACGATTGATTGATTGAGAACGTTCGGTTTTCCCTTTCTTCTAGTGCGTTTTTGGGATACCCCTTCTACTTCTGTTCTGTTAATAGACGCATAAGTAGGTATAGATATAAACCCGAGGCCAATGCATTTTAATTTCCACTTGTTGCATTACCTTTTCCAAAAAGTTAGCGTGGCACGAGCGAGCAAGGCGCTGAAGGAGGATGCTGAGCGCCATTTATGTGCTGCAGGCGAACCTGCACCACGCCTGAGGAGTGTCAGCCACCCTGTGCAGGGTCGTCTGCAAGGACAAAATTGACCTGGCTCTCGTCCAAGAGCCATGGTTAATTGGTGCTATATGGCCGTATGAGAGGTGCCCCTCGCACTGCTATATTGGTTAATAAAAGTGTGAGACACTTTCCTTTAACTAGTTTCATTCACAGAGACCTGGTAGCCACAGCTAAGGGCGTCCGAGAAGTAGTGATGACGTTCCCCCGCGGAGGTTTAACGGCTTGTGAATTTCTGCCGTCAAAACAACAAGCCGCTCGGGATCGGATGCGACGCCAACGCGCATCACCCGGTGTGGGGGAGCAGCGACGTCAAAAAATGTGGTGAGTAATCATTTAAATGTAGCTAACGTAGGGTGCAAACCCACGTTCATTTACGCTATTAGGGAAGAGGTGAGATCTACCTAATTCAGCACTCAATTGCGAGCTCGCTTGTCAACTGGCGGGTCACAGACGAAGCCACTTTGTCGGACCACCAGCACATGAGGTTCGACCTTCCTGGTCAAGTCGGGATCCGCCAGAACTCTTTCAGTCCCAAAAAGACAAACTGGGAACTTTTTAAAGCCTCTGTGGCTTTTAAAGCAGACCCGTTGATCAGCAAACAAACTCTATCAGTGAGATTGAACTTGCTGCCAACCTGCTCCAAGATGTGCTTATTACATCCTTTGAAGTCAGCTCAGTCCGGAAGACCCTAAAGGCCGACCGTAAAGTTCCATGGTGGAACGAAGAGCTGTTTTCTCAAAGAAGGAAGTTTAAAAGCCTATTCTACAGGGCCAGATCCAACCGGGTCGTCTATAGGGACGCTCTCATAAACTATAACAAGAACATTAGACGTGCCAAACACGATACGTGTCCGAGCTACGGTGGTATCATTGAATCGTTGACAGAGGTAGCGTGACTCCACAAGGTATTAGCCAAAGTGTCGTCTAATAAACTAGGGCTTCTCAAAAGATCAGACGGCTTTTTCACTCAAGATCGCAGGGAATAACTTGACCATTTATTACAAGTTCACTTCCCAGATTTGGTGGCGAACCTAGATTTCTCCAATCACGTTGTCGCCACCTTGTCACCGGACTTACGTGGAATCGGTCTATTTGGTACCACCTTTGATCCTAAAAAGGTCAAATGGGCTATAGATTTCTTCTCCTCTCAAAGCCTCAGGGGGCGATAAAATCTTTCCAGCCCTTCTCCAAAACACCCGGGATCACTGCCTTGATATGCTGGCCGACCTTCTTAGAGCCAGTCTGGGTGCTCGGTGCTCTCTGCAGGAAAGTAACAATCTGCGTTCTACGCAGTTCGAGTATATAGCTGGTAGATCGACAGAGGTCGCACTCCACAAATTAGTGGGTAAAATCGAAAAAGCCTTCGTATCCAAGAATATTGCTCTGTGCTCCTTTCTTGATACAGAGGGTGCTTTCGATAACACCGGCTACGGGTCTTTCACTGCTGCGCTGGAGCGCAGGAACATTGCCCGTCCCATAGTCCGGTGGATTGATGCCATGCACAAACACCGGGACCGTCTATATCAGTGCGGTTAAAGGATGGCCTTAGGAAGGGGTCCTATCCCCTTTACTTTGGTCCCTAGTAGTTGACAAACTACTATCTTTACTTGGCTCTCGTAGTGAACGGAATCTATGCCACTACCATAACGAAGCTGATGCAATCAGGGTAACCCTTGACAAACTACTAAACTGGAACTCCCACCTAAACACCACTCCATCAAAGGCAACTCATGCCATGCGGGCTTGCAGAAGATTCTTTGGTATAATCTGGAGTCTCAAATCCTGCACCATTCAGTGGTTATAATGTGTGGATGATTGATGATTGTGTGGTGGCCAAAGGTTACGCAGGTCACTGCCATCAGCAAATGCACTAAACTGCATCGGCTACTTTGCCTCTCTTTGACTCCGCTGCACATCCGTATAAAAGAAGTTGCTGCTGTGAGCCTCTTTAAGCCTAATTAAGCTCCAATCTGGGCTTTTGCTACCGAATCGGGGCATGCTAGTTTAATCAAAGATATTTCTGGCTTAGAGATCTGCACCAGATCAGATTCTATAACCAAGGAACTTCTCCATGGTGCAAAATTCAGAGCCCTCATCCCTGACCATCGGGACTGGGATGCTGGCAACCCCATCAGAGACCCCAATGGTATATATTAGTACACCGACGAGTCGAAGACTGATCAGGGGGTTGGAGCTGGGATATATGCCATTGAGTTCTGCTGCCGTCTTATCCTTGTGAAAGGGATTAGAGGAGCGAATATCTCGGACAGCCAAGCGACCATACTAGCCCTCTCCTTAAAAAGAGTAAGCTCGCGTATGGTGGCTGACTGTTGGAACTATTTCCAGTTACCCTTCTTCGAAAACCTGGGCTGCTGGGCTGACCGAAAGCTACTGGTTATTCTAACTAGGGATGCGGCAGGCTAAAGAGATTACCAATCCCACAGATGATCAAAGGACCAAGATACTCTCCAGGTGGGACCTCTACCTTCTTGTTGGCTACCTTAGTGGCCACCACTTGGTGAATTATCACCTCACCAAAATGCGTTTGTCCGCGGATGCGGAGTGCAGGCTCTGCAAAGAGGACGACGATACAACCAAGCACATCTTATGTGGTTGCCCGGACTTGATATGGACAAGGATGAATCATCTGCAAGTGGAAACCGCAGATCCCGAGCATATTGTCCGTTCCTCGACGAAAGACCTGTTAGGCTGTATTAGGGAAGCAGAAAAGCTTTTGTCAAGATAAGGAGAGCATATTAGGTACAAAATATCATCATGGTCGCAGAGCCTGGCGATCTCCACGCTGGGAGACTACCAGCGCAACTAAATATTTTGTCGCAAATTTAAATTCGGAAATCAATTGAGCGCAAGCTCACTTTTAAAAGCTATCAAATGCTTTGCTAGCGCTTTAAAGCTTTTAAGTAAAATTTTGTTTCATGAATGATCAATTTTCTTTAAGATTAAAATAAGAAAACAAATATATATTAACATTGAAAAAGCGACTAAGTGCAAAAATTATGGAATTCTGGACCATAATGCAATCCTTCGTGTCTGTCGTGTTTATGTTAAATGTTTGAGGCCACGCCCACTAGCCCTCAAATCGGATATTTGCGATTTTTTTATACCCTTCGACCATTGAAAATGGTCAAAAAAGGGTATACTAACTTTGTGCAAAATGTATGTAACAGGCATAAGGAGGCGTGGCAGACCCCATAAAGTATATATATTCTTGCTCAGGATCACTAGCCGAGTCGATTGAGACATGTCCGTCTGTCTGTCCGTCTGTCCGGCTGTCCGTCTGTCCGTCTGTCCGTCTGTTTGTTTGAGACAACAGATCTTAGCTATTAAAAAAGCTAGAGACACCAAATTTGGTATGAAGGTTCCTATATATTCGGGGCAGGTGAAGTTTATGTCAAATGTTTGGTGCCACGCCCACCGCCCCCGCAAATCGGTTATTTACGAATATTAAGCAAATGATGATGTAATGAACCTATTAAGTTGTGCTTTGGTATGTATAAAGCTGAATGCAATATGAACATATTCTCTAAATAACAATCCGATCGGACCAATAACACAGAAGTTATTAAAGTCGACGTTTTCAGTACCAATGTTCGGTACGAACGGCAGCCGACGCGCTGCTTTGAGCAGTTGACGCCGACGTCGACGTTGCGTCGTGTCGTGTCGCTTTACTCTTTACGCGCGTCGCTGTGTGAGTGCGAGCGAGTAAGCTATATGTACTAGAAGTATTTGTGCAGAATTCTCTGTTTGGAATTATTAGTGTGGTTACACGTTTGTAACGTATTTGGAAAATTGGGAGAAGGGTATCTTACTGTCGGGCGCCCGACTGTAGCCTTACCTACTTGTTATTACTTTTTTTTTGGATGTTGATACAATGAATGAATAATCAAGTGGTCCATGCAAAACCAAGCCGATGCTTGCCAGACACAGCGTAATGTCCACCTCCCGCCCAACCGACCGAGGGGCACAGTCGCCTAGTGTACGACTCAAAACGCGAAAAAAGAACGCGGGCATGTAGTAATACTAAGAAAAACTCGATTTGCGAGGAAAGATTACTTAATTTTTAGAAAGATATGTAGGTAAGATAGGATAGATATATATTACTTAATTTTAAGAAATATAGGACATCACTTCCAATTTTAGGCATGCAATAGAGAAAGCGTTAGAACTCAGAAAGTATAGATTATTATAGTCCGAGCAAAATACCCTAAACGGGTCTTGGTTCTGTGATGAGCTAGAGCAGGTAAATTACGTAACAGAAGTCTACTGCCATAAGAAGGAAGTCTTAAATGTACATCTCAGTTAAGGCCTGGTAAGGCGAATAGTAAAAAGTTTTTGTGTACAGATTCAAATCGTTTTTTATGAGTAGTGTAGTGGGGACACCATACGCCTGATCCGTATTCCAGAATTGGACGAAAAAGTGAAGTTTAAACTTAAAGGGTCTTTGTTACATGATCCTAATGTCAAACTCCTTAGACCTCCTCTTAATAAAGCCAAGCACACCCGTGGCTTTATTGACCATATTATAAACATTTTCGGAAAATTAAAATTTTCCCAGATCATCAACTAGGTTAATTCATTCAAAGACAAAGAGTATAGGAATAGTAAGTTGAACTGGCTCAGGAGAATATCATCAGCTTGCATTTAGAGCTGTTAAGATAAAATTTGAAAACTATATAAGTCGGCTTGTAGGTTAAATTGACAGTTGTCATCTTTAAATTGGTAGCAAAGCTTTACATTATCCGCAAACATGAGAGTACGGGAGTTATGTATGACCAGAAAACCGTAAAGGGGAGAGCGCCTAAGTGGCTACCCTGAGGAACACCAGATGTGGCATAGAGAAGGTCTGAACGAACGTTGTTAAAGAGGACTCTTTGAGTTCTGTCAGTAAAATGACCCATAATCCAACTAAACAGTTTTGGTGAGAAGCCTATTATTAAGAAGGGAATGATTAACTGAGTCAATACGGGATAAACCGAGAAAAGTTTTTGTAAAAACTTTACGAAGCTCTAATTCGCCCACACGGCAGTTTTCACACGACCATTTAAGGCCGATGTTTATGTTTGTTCGTATTGAAGTGATAACCAATGGGTTAATCTGAAGCTCATGCTTCGAATACAAGATTCCCGTTTAAGCGAAGCTTTCACTCAATGCAAGCTTTCCCCTCTGCCACTGTTCCTAGTTAAACATAGTTAAGATCTCTCCCTATTGTACTAATTAGTATTAAGTAAGCAGTGGATGTAACCACACGCTGTGCAGAAATAAACACGTAAGGAAAAGAAAATCACTAGTGTTTTTTACCTAAAACCTAGTTCAACAACTACAACAACTACAACAGCTACTACCACATCACATCTGGATCTGTCCTCCTACGTTCTCCCGAGAACATTTTGGTCCTTCGAGCTGGATAGCTCAACCACCGTTTCGTTTTGATAAACCCAGATAAGTACAAACCTACATACAAGTGCTTTACATTCCTACAAATCTATATACAATTGATCTACCTTCCTACAAACCTACATACAAGTGCTTTACTTTCCTACAAACTTACATATAAGTGTTTTACATTCCTACATACCTACTTGAAAGTGCTTCACATACATATATACATACAGTTCTGGCTCTCTAACATACAAGTGCTTCACATATACACATATGTACATTACTGAGACACCAAAGCTGCAAATGTAAAATATGACACATATGTGTTTCCTTTACATATGATCAAGCGTGAACTTTAAGTGAACTTTATACATAAGCGCCGCTAGATCAGTAGCGACGACGAAAATTGCGGTGCTTATGTGCGCTGAAGCTCCATCCAACAAGGGAACGTATACCCTTTAAAAATTAAAGTGGTTTTATGGGGTATATCCAACTTCAAAAACATAACAAATATTTGTTCTTTAATTTTGAAAAGCACATCCAATTTGTATTTTATATGTATATGATAGAGCATTAATACCATATAAAGTAACGGATTTCCATTCAACAGTGAACTTAGTACATAAGCGCCGCCAGATAAACACCGCTTTGCGAATATTACGGTACTTACGTGCGCTGGAGCTGCACTTTTCAGCAAGGGAACGAATACCCTTTACAAATTAAAAATTATTCTTGCGGAATATGCGACTGAAGAAATATTAAAAATATTTTTTTTATTTTTGAAGGTCTATCCGATTTATAATATCCTTACCTAACGTATTGTAATAACTCACTCAAATCACTTTGTTTTTGGTTTGGGTTTTCTTTATTAATGAAGCGGAGAAGGTTCCGCTTCATTTGAATATTCTTTTTCTTCTGTTCTTACGATCTACATATAAAAGGTTTCTTAGCCTAAGGCTTAGAGGAAGCGCTGCCAGCGTAGCCTGCAGCGCTGCGACGCTTATGTATATATATATGTATTGTCGCCAAACGACGACTCTGGAGGAGAAGTAGTGCTATAGGCATCCATAGTAAACGGTCAGCGCATAGCCAGCGTGAGAATGCTGACTATGCATTTATATATGTATATACGTTAGCCCCTTCAAGTGGATGCTCATATTACGCATACACTTGGGCCGGACTGTTTATGTACATATTGCAACAAAGTGCTACAATATGATCGTATGTTATGAATACATACGAGTACAGTGTTTAATCGATATAGGTGCATACCACATCTCCCTCCTTTTGAAAAATAACGTAACTTAGTGTAGTTATTTTATTTACTTATATATATATATTATTATACCCTTCGACCATTGAAAATGGTCAAAAAAGGGTATACTAACTTTGTGCAAAATGTATGTAACAGGCATAAGGAGGCGTGGCAGACCCCATAAAGTATATATATTCTTGCTCAGGATCACTAGCCGAGTCGATTGAGACATGTCCGTCTGTCTGTCCGTCTGTCCGGCTGTCCGTCTGTCCGTCTGTTTGTTTGAGACAACAGATCTTAGCTATTAAAAAAGCTAGGGACACCAAATTTGGTATGAAGGTTCCTATATATTCGGGGCAGGTGAAGTTTATGTCAAATGTTTGGTGCCACGCCCACCGCCCCCGCAAATCGGTTATTTACGAATATTAAGCAAAGTAATGAACCTATTAAGTTGTGCTTTGGTATGTATAAAGCTGAATGCAATATGAACATATTCTCCAAATAACAATCCGATCGGACCAATAACACAGTAGTTATTAAAGTCGACGTTTTCAGTACAAATGTTCGGTACGAACGGCAGCCGACGCGCTGCTTTGAGCAGTTGACGCCGACGTCGACGTTGCGTCGTGTCGCTTTACTCTTTACGCGCGTCGCTGTGTGAGTGCGAGCGAGTAAGCTATATGTACTAGAAGTATTTGTGCAGAATTCTCTGTTTGGAATTATTAGTGTGGTTACACGTTTGTAACGTATTTGGAAAAATTGGGAGAAGGGTATTTTACTATCGGGCGCCCGACTGTAGCCTTACCTACTTGTTTTTATTATGTTTTTTTTTTTTTTTTTTTTTTTATTATTATTTTTTTTTTTTAATAATAATTTTTTTTTTGAAAATTTAAGAAAGTATTGAAAATTTAAAAATATTGATATTAACAATTGTTAAAATAAAAATAAATTTTTTTTTTTTATGTGTAATTAAAAAAAAAAATTTTTTTTTTTTTTTGTTTTTCGTTTAATCAAAATTAAATTTTATGATTTGTAAAGATCAAAATAAAGAAAATAAAGAAAAATGTATTTTTGTATATTTAGTATAATTGTTTTGTTTCTTATGGGTGGCCAACCCTACAAAATATATTAAGAATTGAAAATTGTTAACCTATCTTTATGGACTATCTGTTTTTTTTTTTTGTTTTCTACTATTGTAATATTATTATTATCTCCTATCCCTGAAACTAAGTATGGTCCTAAATAGTTATTATCTAGCTTATGTCCTGTTTCATTTTTTAATAAAACTTTATCTCCTATTTTTAATTCAAAATTTTTCGTATCTCTATCATAACTTATTTTTCTATCTGCCTTTGCTTTTTCAAGCATTTGCCTTGCTCTTTTGTAAGCTATCTCTAGTCTTATCTTAACTTCTTTCGAATAGTCATCCATGTTATAAATGGGATCTATTCTGTCTATCTTGTTAAAATCTGCGAACTGTCTTGGTAATCTTCCAAATACTAGTTCATATGGACAATATTCGTGAACTACTGATGGTGTTGTGTTGAATCAATAAGTAAAATATTGTATCCAAACATCCCAATTAGTTTTGTCAACAGAAATGTAAGAGCGAACATACTCGTTAAATGTTCTGTGACTTCGTTCTATTGTTCCTAAAGTCTGGTGATGGTGTGCGGTTGAAGTAATGTTCTTTATCTTCATATATTTGCACAAGTCGTCTATTATTTGATTTTTATACTCTGTTCCCATGTCCGTAATGATTGTTTTCATTGGACCGTACTTGAGTACAAAATTTTCAAATATAGCCTTAGCAACTGATTTTGCACTTTTGTTTGGTATGGGTACCGTAACCAAATACTTAGTTAAATCACATATTATAGTGACAGCATACTCATTTCCATCTTCTGATCTTGGAAGTGGACCAATGGTATCTATCAAAACTATATCGAATGCTGTTGCTGGCGTTTCAGTTATAATCATTGGCATTTTCGTGTGTTTCAACGTTTTAGCCTGTTGGCATTTTAAACATGTCTTAACATATTTACTTATTGCCTTGGTCATTTGTGGCCAGTAATAAAAGTTTTTTATTTTCTTCAGGGTTCTAGAAATTCCTGAGTGGCCTCCTTTTGACGGATCGTCATGATATTTAGACAGAATTGCTTTAATTTGAACCTCATCATCTTTATCTATCTTAGTCACCTTATTTAATAGCGTTATTTTTAAATTTTTTAGTATTCTGTTGCCCTTTTCTTTAAAATTCATAATAGTGACAAACTCATAGATTTGTTCACTTGGTGACAATTGCGTTTGAATGATCTTATTTATTCTTGCTTCTTCATTAAGCCTTTGAAAAAACTGATCTAAATCGATTTTTTCATTAGAATAAAAATTAGTCATATCGAAACGTGTTATAATATTTTTGCCTCTTTTTAACAAACAATTATGTTTGTCTATTTTGAGAACAACATATTTTTTGGCATCAATGTTATTGATTACCTGATAGATATTGGGCATATTTTCCTTTTCTATATTCAATTCGGGTTCGTGCAATATTTCTCCTGCGCAGGAATTTTTCTGTCTTGCTGAAGCTCTCGTTTCAACCTTCAGTACCTGTCTATTCATGTTTTTAAGCTCTCCGATGGTTATTCGGGAAAGAGCATCTGCTATATAGTTATTTTTCCCCTTGAGATATTCTATGGTAAAATCGTATTCTTCAAGATCCAGACGCATTCTGGTTAACTTGGAACTCGGATTTTTCATTGAAAAAAGGTATGATAGTGGCCTATGGTCACTCTGTACTAAGAAATGCCTACCATATATATATGGTCTAAAATGATTAATTGCCCAATGAATAGCTGCTAGTTCTTGTTCTGTAGTGGACTTATTACTTTCACCTTGTGTAAAGGTTCTTGAAGCGTATGCCACTGGTAGCTGTTGACCGTTATGGTCCTGAGATAGTACCGCTCCACACGCCTGTTTACTGGCATCTGTGGTAATGCAAAATTGTTCATTAATTCCCTTTTCAGATATTCGAATGCTTCGTTGCATTCGCTTGTCCATTCAAATGGAACATTCTTCTTACAAAGCCTCGTTAAGTGGCGTGATTTCTCAGAGAAATTCTTAAAAAATCTAATGTAATAATTACAAAATGCGACGAATCGTCTAGTTTCGTCTGCATTCGCTGGTTGTGGGTAGTTTTTAATTACCTCATATTTAGAGTCATCTGGTAATATACCTTTATCAGTACATTTATGACCTAAATATGTAACCTCTTTCATAAAGAAAGTACATTTTTCTGGATGTAGTTTTAAATTATGTTGTCTACATAATTTAAAAACATCGGTTAAATTCTTAAGCATAGGCCTGTGAATGCAAGTGTCATCATTCTTTGAAATGAATTGGGGGCTATCTTTAACCCAAATGGTAATCGCGTGTAGCGATATAAACCTGTCGAAGTTGAGAATGATGTTATATTTCTTGACCTTTCGTCTAGTTCGATTTGGTGAAATCCTGACATAAGGTCTAGGCACGAGAAATATTTTGCTCGTCCTAACTGATCAAGAATATCTTCTATTCTTGGAAGTGGGAATTTATCTGCTAGCAGTTTCTTATTGATCTGACGATAGTCAACTACTAATCGCCATCTCTTTTCCGCCGAATTGGGCAGTGATTTCTTGGGTACCAAGAGAAGTGGGCTATTATATTCTGATATAGACGGCTCAACAATGCCGTCTCTTATTAATTTGTCAACTTGCCTTTGAATTTCTGGCTTTTGACTTTCTGGCATTCTATAATTCTTAATATATACAGGGGGTTATCGTTCAATCTCAATTTTTGCCTATAAAAATTATTAGCTGATATGGTTTCTGTTTCGAGACCAAAAATATCGCTATATTCGGTGCATAATTCTGTTAGCTCGTTTTTGAATAACAATGGAAATTTAAGAAGCTTCAGTACTTCTGAAGTTCTTTGCGGACTATTATCTACATTGGCATTGTAAATATCATAATCGTTCAATGATTCGCTTCTTATGTTTGCGCTGTTCACAAAAGCGTCTTTATTAGTTGTATTTATAATTCGAATCATCACGTTCTGAGTATTTACAAGTGCGCTTGCTACTATTATTCCAGGTTGCAATTCCTAATTAGGTATTAGGACGTTTGTGTCAGTAGTCAAAATATTAATTTTTCGGATGACTTCGGATCTTGCTGGCAAAACTATTTCATTATCTAATGAATGTATTATAGGAATGTTTATGTTCCTGAAATTATTGGGCCTAAAAGTGAACCAATCTTCTTGGTCATGGAATTCTAAAATACAATTGTATTTTTTAATGAAGTCCAAACCAATTATACCATCTCCTGGTATGGGAAAATTGTTCGGTACAATATGGAATTCAAATGGTATTGCTGCATTTGTAACGCACATATCTAATTCAATAGTACCTAGGGATTGTATTGTCCCTTGCCCTATGCCTGATATACTTGTAGTCTTTCGCAAATTTAGTTTATTTAAATTGTTATTTCTGCATTTAAGCAGTGAAATGTCTGCACCTGTGTCTATCAAAAGAGTTACCATTGAATTGGTACTCATATTTTTTAATTGAATAAAAATGCTTAAATTGAGATTGATTTTATAAAGTTTTATTGCTGACTGTTGCTCAAGGGGGCTGTCTGGTTTTCCGAATTTACGTTTCTTACATTGTTAGTGCTATTCCGGTTGCTGTTATTGTTTTGGTTTTGGTTACCACTATTGTAACCTCCACCTCTATTATTATTCTGGTTTTCGCCACGTCCTCTATTTCCTCCGCGGTAACCACCTCGGCCTCTATAATTGTTATTATAGTTATTATAATTACCTCGGCCATTACCTCTGTTTTGGTAATTTCCTCGGTTATTATTACCTCAAAAGTGTCCTCTATTGTTATAGAATAACACACTATTCGAATTGCCAGTCATTTCTGTACAGCAGTGTATGTATTTTTCAATCACGCTATTCATCGTGTTGAAATTTCCTGCTTCTAGAATGGTCTTGAGCTTTTCGTGCTCACAATTCTTTGTCATTGCAGAGATCGCATCTTTTGTGGCGAATTTATCTGCATTGTTAGAATCTAGACCGTCATCTATGTAGGCTGCCTCAAGCGACCTACGTAGGCTTTCAATTTCCGTGGTATACTGCGCTGCAGTTTTACCACGTTGTTGTGTATTTAGCAATTTTGCTTTAATGACATCAGGCGATTCGCCTTTAACTGATGCCTTTAATACACTTATTATTCCGGTAATTGTCCTTTCATTTTCAACTTTGTATGACAAAGGGCCAATTATTTTTGTCTTGATGACTTCGACGGCTAACATCTCCTGATCTCTTTTCGTGAGATCTGTTAACCGGAGGGCCGTTAAAAATCGATTTAAGTTGACTTTCTTGCCATCGAACTCGGGTATCGTGAACGAAATTTGTCGCACGTATTCCCTTGAAGCTGCGGCTGATTCTGTCATTCTGTCTAAGTCTGTGTTTGTAGGCTCTGAACTCTCTTCTTCTATTTCTGGCAATTTAATTGTTGCCGGTATTGTAAGATCGTGTAGATCTTCTTCTTTAACCTCTTGTTCAGAGTCCTCTTCTTGATCAGAGTCTTCTGATACTTCTGTATTGTCACCTGTTTCAATTTCAACTGATGTGTTGAATATTGTAGGGACAGTCAGATTTAAATTGTACTTTTTCCTTACTATTAGTAGTTTATCTCTTAACCTGCTTAAAAATTTTAACGCTTGCGTTAAATGTATCCTAGTTAATCTATCTTTATTTATGTTAAGCAATTGGCGTGCTTCATTAAAGCATTCTACCAATATTTGTGCATGCCTATTGAGAGTACTTAGTTGTATTTCTCTATTTTGGCTTATGCACTTGTATGATTTGTCGAAATTCGTTTTAATTTCCTTTAATAGGTTTTGAATTTCTTGCCAGTCCATTTATATTTTAATATAAATTTATCTGTGCAAGAGAATTTTATATATTCTTACCGAGCCTAGATAGATATTATCTTCAACTACTTGTTGTACCTTTACATAAGGTAAAGTTGATAATACCATGGCTTTCTCTACTTTCGACAAATGTAACAAAGGACTTGTACATACATCAAACGTATTGATGTATTGTTCCTCAAATTCATGTACGCTGATAAACGTACGAAATTTACTTAAGATATTTATTGACCTTACTATAAATAATGGTTCCCTTTCTAAAATATCTTGAACTATTTCTTCCATTATTTTAATAAGACTCTCTTTAGAATCCTCGTCACAGCTGTCATTGGTAGATATTGTTGAATGTTCCCGTTGCTCCTTCAAAAATTTTTCAATTTCGTACCAATCGCTGTCATCTAACAAATCTAAACATTCTGCTATGTTGTTAATGAAGTCCATTTCAAAATATATTTTGTTTTGTTTCATGGCTCTTATTTTTATTTTTGTTTATATTCTTATTCTTGAAAATTAATTAGAGTTTTTATTATATTATATATTTAAAAATTTTTTTTAAAAAATTTTTTTTTTTTAATTTCAATTTTTTTTTTTAAATTTTATCTAGATTGTTGGCTCTGCTCTCATATTTCTTTTTTTAAACATTTATTATGGAGCTTGTACAATTTTACGAGCGCATTTACGATCATTATAATGGCTATTATGCCCAGGATCAAAGTGATCCAATCTAAGTTATTTGTACTTACTTCTACTTTATTTATGACATTAGCGGTAGAGTCTACCGACTTTGTGTCTATTAGTCCCATATTGGACGTTCTTATTATGTTCTCTCTTAATATAAAATTATTTTTGCTTTCCCTATCTCTATCTACATCTACCTTGTAGCTCCTATTGTCTATAGTTGACATACATTTTAATTGACGCTATTGCATCGTCTAAAACGCCTTGCGGCGGTGAGAAGTTTAAAATTAATTCACCCGTGTGAATTTACAGATTCCCTTCCTAATATTTCGTTTGGCTTTGCAGGTCAAACTTCTCATCGGGCAGAAAAGATTCCGCTCAATGTTACAATTGGTTATTATATTAAAATGAAAAAATATGCATCGCAGTGCAATTGAAAAAAAGGTATGCAACGCAGTGCAAAGTAAAAAAAACAATTTTGCGCTCTTGGGAGCGCTGTCGGTAGTTGTTGTCGATGTTATGCGCTCTTTGTAGCGCTGTCGGAAGTTGCTTGTAGTAATTGTTCAGATTGATCCATCGTTGCTGTAGTGTGCGGATAGCGCACCACAATGTCCCGCGTTGGCGTAGTGAGCGGGCTGCCCACCACGTGGATAAGGCTGCTGCGTGTCAGCTGGTCGTCGCCGATCTTGGCATGCTGACACTCCCTCGCTGCTGTCTATTTCTGGGCTGCTGATGTTGATGGCTGCTCACAAGTCCCCAGGCAGTGAGGACTCCAGACTCCTCCGCAGTCCGGTGGGCAGGTCTTCTTAGGCTTCGTTAGTGCCGGTGCTGGTGCTGGACATGCTATTGGTTTTGGAACTTCATTAATTATTGTTATATTTTTACTAGGTTCTGAGTGAGTTTTCTCGAGTTTTTGGGTTTTTAATTCTTGCTGATATTGCAGCAAGTGGTCTAGCTCTGCATGAAGCTTTAGGGCTTTCGACCAAACCGGGGGGCGTTTTCTGACCGTATATTAGCCACTTTACGTGGGCTATACGTTTGTTCAGCTTTGTCTTTAGACCGCCGCGGTTCTTCCCCATATCTCAATACAACTCTACTCACTCAGATTCGTTCTCCATTTGGGAATTGTAATGTTAAGTCTCGGTATTTTTTTAGCATTCCAGTCCAGTTTTCCTCCTTTTTCCTTTATTTATTTATTGGTGTGGTCAATTTGTCCATCGTTGGACGACTGTCACGGTCGCCATGTAATAATTCACTCAAATCACTTTGTTTTTTGGTTTGGGTTTTCTTTATTAATGAAGCGGAGAAGGTTCCGCTTCATTTGAATATTCTTTTTCTTCTGTTCTTACGATCTACATATAAAAGGTTTCTTAGCCTAAGGCTTAGAGGAAGCGCTGCCAGCGTAGGCTGCAGCGCTGCGACGCTTATGTATATATATATGTATTGTCGCCAAACGACGACTCTGGAGGAGAAGTAGTGCTATAGGCATCCATAGTAAACGGTCAGCGCATAGCCAGCGTGAGAATGCTGACTATGCATTTATATATGTATATACGTTAGCCCCTTCAAGTGGATGCTCATATTACGCATACACTTGGGCCGGACTGTTTATGTACATATTGCAACAAAGTGCTACAATATGATCGTATGTTATGAATACATACGAGTACAGTGTTTAATCGATATAGGTGCATACCACAGTATACCCTTTAAGATTTTAAAGTTTTTTATGGGGTATATCCGATTTGAAAAATAATTATTATTTTTTTCCTTTCTTTAAATTTAAACAAGTAGGTAAGGCTACAGTCGGGCGCCCGACAGTAAGATACCCTTCTCCCAATTTTCCAAATACGTTACAAACGTGTAACCACACTAATAATTCCAAACAGAGAATTCTGCACAAATACTTCTAGTACATATAGCTTACTCGCTCGCACTCACACAGCGACGCGCTTAAAGAGTAAAGCGACACGACGCAACGTCGACGTCGGCGTCAACTGCTCAAAGCAGCGCGTCGGCTGCCGTTCGTACCGAACATTTGTACTGAAAACGTCGACTTTAATAACTTCTTGTTATTGGTCCGATCGGATTGTTATTTGGAGAATATGTTCATATTGCATTCAGCTTTATACATACCAAAGCACAACTTAATAGGTTCATTACTTTGCTTAATATTCGTAAATAACCGATTTGCGGGGGCGGTGGGCGTGGCACCAAACATTTGACATAAACTTCACCTGCCCCGAATATATAGGAACCTTCATACCAAATTTGGTGTCTCTAGCTTTTTTAATAGCTAAGATCTGTTGTCTCAAACAAACAGACGGACAGACGGACAGACGGACAGCCGGACAGACGGACAGACAGACGGACATGTCTCAATCGACTCGGCTAGTGATCCTGAGCAAGAATATATATACTTTATGGGGTCTGCCACGCCTCCTTATGCCTGTTACATACATTTTGCACAAAGTTAGTATACCCTTTTTTGACCATTTTCAATGGTCGAAGGGTATAAAAAGCATATCCTACTTGTAATATCATTTACTTTTTAATATTGTTTTTCAATTTTACACCATTCCTAAGATCGCTTATACAAAATATAAGAAGAATTAAATTATCACCATAATTCCTGTGACAGGCTGCTATGCCTATTGATTCCAGCAAGGCTTCAGCAGTTCGACTTTTTTTTACCAACCATTAGACATACACGATCTAATTCGCTTCCTAATCCAAAATTAGAAACCGGTATTTTGCCAATCTTGAGAAAAGCCTCCACAAAGAAACTTCATTGCTCCAGAAAATGGCGTTGTGCGAATTCATTACTGTCACTGATAAGCTAAGTCAATTCAAATCAAAGAGAACTACATCCTTTGATGTCTAGTTGTATACTCATAAGGTTAGATTAGAACAAGTTCGATCCTTATGGGAAAAAGTTGAAACTGCATATGAACGCTGTTCAAATGCACTGGCAGATGAAAGTGCAAATCCAGACGACAGAATTACCATGCAATCGAAATATGATTATTGTTACTCAGTGTATGAGCGATGTGCGGCTCAACTGGGTGAACTTGTCGAACGCGCATCATCCATAAATACTACGTCTACGCAATCACCAGTCTTTTCTCCTACCCCTCGTGGCTGTAACCTTCCACCGTGTGATACCGAGATCTTTAAAGGCGATTATCTAAAGTGGCCGACTTTCCGTGACTTGTTCACAGCTATCTACGTCAATAATCAAAGATTATCTCCAGTAGAAAAACTATTTCACTTAAACTCTAAGACAAGTGGAGAAGCTAATTCCATTGTAGCTAAGTTCCCCCTCACAAATGATGGTTTCGCTTCCGCTTGGAATGCACTACAAGAACGCTTCGAAAATAAACGTCTTCTGGTCAACAGTCAACTAAAAATTTTGTTCAGTCTATCCATTGTTAACCATGAGTCTGGTTCCGCCTTAAAAGAGCTCCAAAGCACAATCCAAAATTGTTTGATTGCATTAGAGCATTCCAAGATGTCCACAAAAAATTGGGATTGTTTGTTAGTTTACCTCTGTTCGTCAAAACTGCCCAAACTGACTTTATCATTATGGGAACAGTCCTAAGCTAACAAGGTTGAAATACCCTCCTGGGAGGATATGAATACTTTCCTTAGCGAACGTTACCGAACGTTAGAGGCAATCGAGGATGTGAGAAACTCCGCCTCTACATCCTCCCATCCAAAGCAAACAAAAGGTCAGTCTACATCGACAAAATTAAATTCTTTCGAATCCAAAATCAATGCTAAGGTCAGAACATGTGATCTTTGCTCTAATGAAAATCATCCGATCCGCTTATGTCCTCATTTTCTACAAATGAAAGTGTCTCAAAGAGAGTCATATATTAAACAGAAAAAACTTTGTCTCAATTGCTTCGCCAGAGGGCATCAGCTGAGAGATTGTCCCAGCTCTCACAACTGTTTTACGTGTAAAGGACGTCATAACAGTCTCCTACATCGAAGCGAGTCTTCTACAAATAATCCAAGGTCAAATACAGTAACCAATGCACATGTTGCCCAAACAAAACAGTCCACTCCTACCACCAACGAAGAATTTCAGAGTTATCTCGTTTCGCAGCAACGTGAAGTACTGTTAGGAACTGCCATTGTAAACATCAACACAAGGGCATTATGTATCCTGCCAGAGCTTTAATTGATTCAGGATCAGAAGGGTCGTTCATCTCAGAAAGACTTTTTAACTTGATCAAATTGCCTTTCCAATCAGTCCAAGCAAAAATATCGGGTATTTATAACGTATCGTCTCCTACACAGAAACTGTGTCACGTTCATATATCCTCTCCTACACAGAAACTGTGTCACGTTCATATATCCTCTCCTACACGACCACGAATGCAAATCGATGCATCAGCATACGTATTATCGAAATTGGCAGGAAGGTTGCCATCCAACACCATTCCAAGGTCTAAATTAGGAAATGTGCCAAACATATTTTTGGCCGATCCAACATTTTCTCAAAAATATGTGGAACTCTTTTGGGTCAAGAGACAGTTTTCGGATGGATAATATCTGGTCCAGTGCTAAGCACACCATCTACATCCATCGCTTCCTACTCAACGCAAGTAGATTACTTGCATGAAGAGCCCCTAGACGGACTTCTCACCAAATTTTGGGAGGTGGAGGATATTCCTGCCCAGCCAACAACGGAAGAATGCGAAGAATACTTTCAACAAACAACACATCGAGATAAATCTGGAAGATATGTAGTATCACTGTCATTTCGAGATCCACAGAATATTAACATAGGTCATTCCAGATCTATTGCATTGTCACAATTTTTAATCCTGAACTTAAAAAAGAGTACGATTCCATCATTCAAGAATACATTGATTTAGACCATATGCGGCAAGTCACTCCTAACAACCACTCTCCTAATTTATATTTGCCTCATCATGCTGTCTTTAAGCCAGATAGCACAAAAAAAAAGGTCCGCGTTGTTTTTAATGCTTCCAGTAAATCGACAAATGGGGTTTGTCTCAACGATACCTTGTATCTAGGTCCTGTGCTTCAGTCCGATTTAACCTTGCAACTGTTAAAGTGGCGGTTCTTCAAAATAGTGTTTAATGCCGATATAACAAAAATGTATCGGCAGATTCAAGTTAATCCTTCACACACTCCCTACCAAAGAATCCTGTTCCGTAATCAAGAAGGTGTAATTTGTGATTATGAATTACAAACTATAACCTTCGGAGTCAATTGCGCACCATTTTTGGCGATCCGTGTTCTTCAACAACTGGCGAACGAGATCCGTTATAAATGTCCTTTAGCATCCGATATTATACGATCCTATATGTATGTCGATGACATATTAGCAGGTGCACATTCTGAAGCAGTTGCAATTTCAATGCTTTCTGAACTTCAAAATGCGCTACATGGCGATTTTTTGGACATTGAAGAAGTCAGCACGGCAGAAACTCTGGGCATTCAATGGAAAGCAACGTTGGATGAGTTTTATTTTGTTATTCCTCCAATCGCTTACCAAACAACTTACTCCAAACGGGAAGTATTAGCCCATATTGCAAAACTTTTCGACCCAGCAGGGTGGCTCTCTCCCTTTGTTGTGCAAGCCAAAATGTTCATGCAGCAACTGTGGCTACAGGATCTGCATTGGGATGAGAGCCTGCCGATCGATCTTCTCCAAAAATGGCGTGACTTCCTTGGTAGCTATAACCACCTGGGTGACATACGGATTCCCCGATGGTTAGGTTTTAGTCCACAAAAAGAAATCCAATTGCACGGGTTTTGTGATGCTTCTCAACGTGCTTACGGTGCAGCAATTTACATTCGGATCAAACACAAGAACGATATTTTATGCCATCTCCTTACAGCAAAGTGGCGTGTTGCGCCTGTGAAGACAATATCATTACCCCGACTTGCAGTTTTCACACGACCATTTAAGGCCGATGTTTATGTTTGTTCGTATTGAAGTGATAACCAATGGGTTAATCTGAAGCTCATGCTTCGAATACAAGATTCCCGTTTAAGCGAAGCTTTCACTCAATGCAAGCTTTCCCCTCTGCCACTGTTCCTAGTTAAGCATAGTTAAGGTCCCTCCCTATTGTACTAATTAGTATTAAGCAAGCAGTGAATGTAAGCACACGCTGTGCAGAAATAAACACGTAAGGAAAAGAAAATCACTAGTGTTTTTTACCTAAAACCTAGTTCAACAACTACAACAACTACAACAGCTACTACCACATCACATCTGGATCTGTCCTCCTACGTTCTCCCGAGAACATTTTGGTCCTTCGAGCCGGATAGCTCAACCAGCGTTTCGTTTTGATAGACCCAGATAAGTACAAACCTACATACAAGTGCTTTACATTCCTACAAATCTATATACAATTGATCTACCTTCCTACAAACCTACATACAAGTGCTTTACTTTCCTACAAACTTACATATAAGTGTTTTACATTCCTACATACCTACTTGAAAGTGCTTCACATACATATATACATACAGTTCTGGCTCTCTAACATACAAGTGCTTCACATATACACATATGTACATTACTGAGACACCAAAGCTGCAAATATAAAATATGACACATATGTGTTTCCTTTACATATGATCAAGCGTGAACTTTAAGTGAACTTTATACATAAGCGCCGCTAGATCAGTAGCGCTTGACGAAAATTGCGGTTACATACATACATACATACAATTCTGTTCCTCTAACATACAAGTGCCTTACATATACACGTAAATCCAACACATATACATGTACATTGCTGAGACATCAAAGCTGCAAATGTAAAATATTACACATATGTGTTTCCTTAACATATGATCAAGCGTGAACTTTAAGTGAACTTTATACATAAGCGCCGCTAGATCAGTAGCGACGACGAAAATTGCGGTGCTTATGTGCGCTGAAGCTGCATCCAACAAGGGAACGTATACCCTTTAAAAATTAAAGTGGTTTTATGGGGTATATCCAACTTCAAAAACATAACAAATATTTGTTCTTTAATTTTGAAAAGCACATCCAATTTGTATTTTATATGTATATGATAGAGCATTAATACCATATAAAGTAACGGATTTCCATTCAACAGTGAACTTAGTACATAAGCGCCGCCAGATAAACACCGCTTTGCGAATATTACGGTACTTACGTGCGCTGGAGCTGCACTTTTCAGCAAGGGAACGAATACCCTTTACAAATTAAAAATTATTCTTGGGGAATCTGCGACTGAAGAAATATTAAAATAAATATTATTGACACAGCAACGGAATCCATAGAGCATGTGGTCGAATTCACTCGTCATCAGATTTGAACTATGATGAGCGTCATGCAATTCTTCTACCGTATTCTAGCAACCTTACAAGGCAATTAGTTCGTTTCTCGCATCGCATTGCACTTCACGGAGGGAATCAACTCCTTGTTCGACTTATAAGATCCAAATATTGGATTCCAAAACTTCGGAACTTAGTAAAGGGCATAATTAATTCCTGTAAGGTCTGCGCTATCCACAAAAAGAGACTTCAATCTCAGCTTATGGGCGATTTACCCATTCATCGGACCACTTTTTTCAGACCGTTTACCTATACAGGTATTGATTTTGCTGGGCCATTTCAAATAAAAAGCATTATTGGTCGTGCATGCCGCATTTCCAAAGGATATGTTTGCGTATTCGTCTGCTTTTGTACCAAGGCCATCCATTTGGAACCAACTACTGATCTGACCAGCGATGCGTTTCTTGCAGCTTTTACTCGCTTTGTATCCAGACGAGGCTGTCCATTGCAAGAACATTCCGATAACGGAAAGAATTTTGTTGGTGCTGCAAGAGCTCTCAATGATGACTTTCTCCACGCTGCAAAGGATCATATAATTTCAAAATTTGTCCATCAACCTCCTCATATGGGAGGACTTTGGGAAGCAGGAGTCAAAAGTTTTAAGGCCTGATTCTATAAATCTACTTCATTTGCTAAGTATACTTTCGAAGAATTTACTACCCTACTATCCAAAATTGAAGCATGCCTTAATTCGAGACCAATTTCATCGATGTCTGAAGATCCAACGGATCCATTAGCCCTAACTCCTGGCCATTTTCTCATTGGAGGTCCTTTATTATCTATAGCCGAACCTGAGATTAACGAGAAGTCATCTTCTATCATCAATCGCTGGCAACGGCTCAAAGCAATCCAACAACAATTCTGTGTTCCTTGGAAACATGAATATTTAAAGGAATTACATAAGCGTAATAAATGGCAAAGTCCAAAGAAAAACCTTGAAGTAAACGATTTAGTTGTTGTTAAAGAAGACAACCTTCCTATTAACGAATGGCGTCTTGGTCGCATTCAACAAACATATCCAGGAGCTGATGATCGAGTCCGAGTTGTAGAACTTCTCACTTCTAGAGGCGTCATCAAACGCCCCATCACCAAATTAATACTTCTTCCACTCCAAGATGCGCTCCTTCATCTTTCAATGATCCAACTGCGAAAAACGAAAATTGATTTTCATACAAACACATCTAATTATTTTATTGTTTCTTTTCGTTTTATCTTCTTCCATACAGCCATCACTCATCCTTTATTATAAAAATGTCTCCGCGCTTTAACAATCGTGTCGAGCGCAGTCGAGGAACTAATTGCTTCCGATGCAGAGTCTGCCGAGGTATTTACCCCCTGCGAAGATGTAGATCGTTTTTGCGGCTCAATGCCGAAAAACGACTGAGAGCTGTCCTTATCAACAAATACTGTGCCAATTGTTTGGCTCATGAACACTCGGAAGGGACGTGCAGAAGTAGAGACAAATGTCGCATTTGTCATCATAGCCATCATACACTTCTTCACTTCCATGAGAAAGTCCTCCACTCCCATTCAATCGGCAACCCAGATCCAATCGCCATCTCTGACCACGCTGCTGGACCACCGCAATCCCAAATTGCTACCCACAGCGATCATTCTGATCGACAATGGAAACACTGTGGCCGAGACGCGCGCACTTATTGACCCGTGTGCGCCAGTGTCACTGATCGACGCATCCTTTGCGTCTGCAATGCGTTTACCAAGCCTAAATATTGGACGGGAAGCGGCGTGTACAGCAGTCATCCGGTCCAAGGCTTCTGATGGGTTCCGATTGGATGCGATATCGAAGCATCAGCATCCTTTGAGAATCCGTACACCACTCGCAGTCATCAATCCAGTTGTCAGGGAGCGTTTTGAAGGCCTCGCTCTTGCTGACGACAACTTCCACAAGCCGTCCACCATTTCCATTGTCCTAGGAGCAGATGTATATTCCGACATCGATAGGGAAAGCTTCCATGCAAACAGAGCTGGCCGGCCAGTGGCGCTACGCACAATATTTGGTTGGACTTTGTCGGGCACTTGTAGCTCATAATGTTAAAAGTAATCCTAGTTTTTACTACTAACAAGCTGAATTGAATGTATCTGAATTGTCAATATGAATTTTGAAATTGCATACTATGCAAGGGTGGCGGGATGTTCGTATTGAAGTGATAACCAATGGGTTAATCTAAAGCTCATGCTTCGAATACAAGCTTCCCGTTTAAGCGAAGCTTTCACTCAATGGAAGCTTTCCCCTCTGCCACTGTTCCTAGTTAAGCATAGTTAAGGTCTCTCCCTATTGTACTTATTAGTATTAAGCAAGCAGTGAAGGAAAAGAAAATCACTAGTGTTTTTTACCTAAAACCTAGTTCACTACAACTACAACAGCTACAACAACTACAACAGCTACAACAGCTACTACCACATCACATCTGGATCTGTCCTCCTACGTTCTCCCGAGAACAATGTTTTTATACCCTTCGACCATTAAAAATTGTCAAAAAGGGTATACTAACTTTGTACAAATGTATGTAACAGGCATAAGGAGGTGTGGCAGACCCCATAAAGTATATATATTCTTTCTCAGGGTCGCTCGAGTCAGTCTGTCTGTCTAAGACAACAGATCTCAGCTAGTAAACAAGAAAGCAAGGCTACCTTCGGCTTGCCGAAGGTTTTATACCCTTGCAGTTATACTAAATATAAAATACATTTAGATTGCTGCTGGTTTCTGTTTGCATACAAAAACCCTGATTTCAGCCGATTATTCCTATGGCAGCTATATGTTATAGTGGTCCTATTTTGATAAAGTTTTGACAGCACATTAAGAACGTAATAAGAATAAGATTTGGCAAATCTTGTTGCAATATCTTGAAAAACAACAAAAATCGGCCGATAGCTTCTATGACAGCTATACGATATATCGGTCCGATCTGGCTCGTTCCGACTTATTTACAGCGTACAGCAATAAGAAGATTGTGTGCCAAGTTTCATGAAGATAGCTCAAAAACTGAGAGACTAGTTTGCGTTGCAACAGATGGACGGACGGACGCACGGACGGACGGACGGACGGACGGACGGACGGACGGACGGACAGACGGACAGACACACATGGCTAGATCGACTCGGCCGGTGATCCTGAGTAAGAATATATATACTTTATGGGGTCGCAAATATCTCCTTCTACCTGTTACGCACATTCCGACAAACCTAATTGACCATGTATTTTTTAAAATCCATAGCCTAACAAGTAGGTAAGGCTACAGTCGGGCGCCCGACAGTAAGATACCCTTCTCCCAATTTTTAAAATCCGTTACAAGCTTGTAACTATACTCATAATTTCAAACAAAAATTCTGCACAAATTCTTCTACTATATATAGCTAACTCGCTCGCGCTCACACAGCGACGCGCGTAAAGAGTAAAGCGACACGACGCAACGTCGACGTTGGCGTCAACAGCTCAAAGCAGCGCGTCGGCTGCCGCTCGTACCTAACATTTGTACTGAAAACGTTGATTTAAATAACTTCTGTGTTATTAGTCCGATCGGATTGTAATTTGGAGAATATGTTCATATTGCATTTACCTTTATACATACCAAAGCAGAACTTCATAAGTTCAATACTTTGCTCCTTCTTCTTCTTTTCTTCTTCTGGCGTGGCATCAATCATTTGACACAAACTTCAGCTGCCCCGGATATATAGGTACCTTCATACCAAATTTGGTGTCTCTAGCTTTTTTAATAGCTGAGATCTGCACACACTACGTAGTAATGTTGCCGAAATCTCAGGCATACTCCAAATAGGTCTCGTTGAATTGGTGGACCGATGTTGTGTAACCGATCGTTGAGTGAGAAGCCTGTGTCATCCTTAACCGATCAGTCGAAGACCACTCGGCACTTGGTAGTCGTGCTTTCTGGTTTCATGACAGCATGGTGAGCCAGGTAAACGCACTTGTCAAGACTCTTGCTTTCCTGGTCCAAATGAATCTGTTCCATGTGTCCCCGTTCAAAATAATTCTTCATCAATATACTGGTTGCGCAGATCTGGATAACGCCTAAACTTGCCTTCTTGTGATGCAAATTGTTCAATTGCCTGTGTCAACATTGAATTATGAAGAGTTGGCGCATCAGCCTTGAAGGGGTACTCCACTATGTACACACCCTCGCTATTGCGTTTATGAGAGGCCACAAAATGCTGTTCGGTTGGGTCACATGCATCGATCGTCGATTTGCTCGGATTAATGTTGTCCCTTTCCATAATTGATCGAATCCAAGTCCAATTGAGCATGCAGTGCTTGATGAGTCATCGTCATGTCCTGGGCGTTGTTACAAGAGCCGACAACGACCCAACCAAAAAGGGTGTTAAGTGCTTGAAGGCCATTGCTTCCTATGGGGATTCGCTCGCCTGTGTAAATGCTCCGTAGTTGATCAGAGCCAATAACAACGTCAACATGACTAGGTGTATGAAACTTTGGGTCTGCCAATGCCAATCCTGCAAGGGCATCCCAAGTACTTGTGTTGACCTCATGAGAAGGAACAGATGATGTTAATGAATTCATAATGAAGGTGGTGATATGAACAGCATCATTAGTTATACGAGATCGTAGATGCAACTTGGTGCATCCTCGAGTGGTACCTGCGTGATTGGCTGAGAGCCCAACCACCGAGATTCGGGCCTGTGATCGACTTGCTCCGACGAGTTGCACAAACGCTTCGCTGGCTAACGTTATAGTAGATCCAGAATCCAAAAGTAGGCGACAAGTTGTAAGTTTGCCCCACCTGTTGATCACATGTGCAAGTATTGTTGGCATTAATGTCTGCGCTCGCTGCAGAAGCATCGTACCTACCGAGAAATGTGACATATCGGCTGTGGTCTGTTGTGTATCCGTTGGAGTGCTTATAGTAGATGGTCGAAAATCCAGTTCCACTTGTGGCGTATAGTGAATAAGCGTATGATGCATCCCTTGACAGTGGCGACACCGATATTTTGAAGTACGCAATTGTCAGCAGTTCCGTGGCCTTAAATTGAGCACAAGATGAGATTGTGTGAGATTGCTTGCAAAGTTTTCCACTGGTGTTCTGGTCTCCGTTAGCTAGATGCACAGTTGCTGTACGCTTTCCCGATGTGTGGTGAACAGGTTGGCATGATTCCAATGCGTCGCAAAGGTTAAATATGAATTTAAAAAAAGTATCGATGCTCACGTTGTTTTCGGTAGACTCATCGCGCTCTGCCCACGATTGTCTTGTATTAATGTCCAGTTTGTTAAGCAAAATATTTATGACCCATAGATCACGCCCATTGCAATTGAGAGCTTTCAGTCCTCGGATTGCTTCATCTGCTCCGTCGGCAAGTTTCCGAAGAAAAGCAGCACCAGATCCAGAGACACTCGGCATAGATAAGAAACTATTAACAAATGATCGGGCAATGAATTGTTTCTTGTCATATCTTGTAACCAATCGTTCCCATGCTCCTGTATAGTTCTCCTCTGTCACTGCAATGTGTTTTACCAAGTCAAGTGCGTCTCCGGCCAAATAAGACTTCAAATAGTGAAACTTCTGGCAGCTCGTGAAATTGCTACGATTTCCGATTGATCCCCGAAATAAATCACAAAACTGCGGCCAGTCCTCATAATTGCCGCTAAAAGTAGGGATTTTGATTTTCTCACATCGAAAATCACTGTTGTTTGAACTGCGCATGTGTTCTAAAAACTCCGCTTACGATGTAGCTAGCCGTTCCAGCTGATCTGCAGTTGCGTTTGATGTCGAGGAGTGAATCTGAGCTGCTGTAGCATCAGCCAAAGCACCAGATAATTTGAAATGTGTCTCGTAGAATTTCCTTTCATATTCATGCAAGTCGTCTGGTTCAGACCAATTGTCTTCATGTGAATAATTTTAATACTGCGCAGTTAATCTCGTCAAGTCTTCAAACGTTTCAGTCAAACGTCGAATGCGATATTCCAAAGTCGCCAAAGAAGTTGTGGTCAAATCCACCGTCGAAGTATAAGCGCGAGTTATTTGCGATTTGCAAAAACCACGCTGTTGAATGATTGCCTGCATTGTGAGGTTAGAAACGAATTTTCACTGAAGTGTGAAAAGTCAAAATTCAATAAGAAAGAAAGAGTGCCAAATTTCAAGCAAGCCGTGATGATCCCGCGATGATCCGGCTCGAAGGACCAAAATGTTGTTGAACGAAGCGAAAGAGTGGACTGTAATTATCATTTTTCTAGGTTACACACTATATTTCTTAATGTGTCTGTACGATTTTACATTAACTGCAGAAAATCGTACGCTGCAGATGATACGTAGGCACACTGCTATCGTAAGCAGTTAGGCGACAGGGTACGTTTTCACACGCACCTAAATCAACAGTGACCATTTACTGATATGCACTGAATCAATACTGACCGTTCGCTGATATGCAGGCGGACTTAGTAAATAAGGACCCTTTATCGCTATGCATGCAGATGCACGATTTCGCACCATCTGCATGCCATAAATCAGCAGATATCATTATACTTAGATAGTTAACATTTGTCTTTTATCATATATCATGTAAAGCTTGTAAGAAACGTGTATATAAACCCCACAACGAGGAAAATAAAATCAGTATGAAAAGTAACTCTCACTTGAATACTCATTCTTACTCCGCAGCCCAATTTGTTTTTTGTACTTATTGCGGCGACCTCTATCACATGGTTATGCACCTGGGGCAAGCAAAATTAATAACAATTCAATGAAACACAATTGATATTACACCGACGTTGAGTGATATCAATTCAAATCTAAACAGTGTCCATACCAGAGAACTGCAACATGCATGCATGCACAACAAGCCACTCAAAAATGAATGAGATTTTTGCCACTCGATGTTCATTTTGCACAGGACGCACATAGCACACGCCTCAAGCCGCGTAAGCCGCTAAAAGCAAGAGCCTCAAATAGCGGGAGACTCTAAAAGCAAGAGACTCAAAAGGCAGGTACGTTTTGGCAAAAAACACTAGTAAGGCAGGTACGTTTTGGCAAAAAACACTAGTAGTGCAGGAACATTTTGGCGAAAAAGACAAGAGACGCTTGCCCAAAGGCTCGGTAGGCTCGGTAGGTAGAGACAACAGCATAAGGGTCGGGGCATACAAATTTGTTCGAGAACGTTCGGTTTTCCTTTTCTGCTAGTGCGTTTTTGGGTTACCCCTTCTACTTCTGTTCTATTAAGGTATAAGTAGGTATAGAAAAAAAAAACCCGAGGCCGATGCATTTCAATTTCTACTTGTTCCTTTACCCCTTCCACAAAATAAGCGAGGCACGCGCACAAAATTCACAAAATACTGGCTTTATCTAGTATTCACAGATTTCGGTAACAAACTTATCGATATCAATTATTTTCTAAAGCAGAAGCAGAGTTGCATTGCTCTGTTAACAAAACATATGTTTCTAGGAAGTTTAACATAAAAATTAAAATTCAATAAGCAAACGTTCATATTTCTAACCACCGACCAATCAAATTGGGAAATTAACATACTTAATAAATTGAAATCTGCTTTTCTACACAGTTTTTCATATTTATCCATACATGCCCCACAGTCAAAAGTCACTTCAAGAGTGGTATGGTAAAGATCTAAAGGAAAAGAAAGTGGTTATGTCTCATTAAGATTCACTCTAGATGGATCGAAGACAAAGCATAAGTCTAACGATCTGTTCTACTGTTTAAGATATAATTGACCTTCGACTATGACATATCGAACAGACCGTCATAAAGGTCGTGCTGCCGTGATGGCAGCAGAGAATTTGAATCAAAACTTGTCCAATTACAGTTCCCAAGAACTGAAAAGCTATCTCTGTCTGATAACATAGTAAGTAAAGTATTGTCTTGCAGACAAATGTTGCAAATAGACAGATACTTCCGATAACCGCGGAATTCAGGAACAGGTTATATAATGAGACAAGAAAGCAAGGCTTCCTTCGGCTTGCCGAAGGGTTTATACCCTTGCAGTTATACTAAATATAAAATACATTTGGATTGCTGCTGGTTTCTGTTTGCGTACAAAAACCCTGATTTCAGCCGATTGTTTCATGGCAGCTATATGTTATAGTGGACCGATTTTGATACAAATTTGACAGCACATTAGTTTGCGTTGCAACAGACGGACGGACGGACAGACGGACAACCATTTTTCGACTCCTCTGGTGATGCGGATTCAGAATATATATACTTTAAAGGGTCGGAGATGTCTCCTAAGGTGCATTGCAAACTTCTGGCTAAAATTAATATACCCTCTGCAAGGGTATAAAAAGCCGGAAAAGTGTAGTTTTACACAGAGGAATTCAATACCAAATTGAATCTCCGGTTGTAAAAGTTTCGAATTGATGGTGAAGTCGACTGCAATAAGGACTCCAGGTCCAGGACTCAGGTCGATCACACCTGTAGGTTGTTTACTTGCTTGGAAAGACTTCGGAGTTAAGGATATCCGGCTTTAACCAAGTCTCAGTAAACTCAACATTTTGAGAAGAAAAAGAAAGACTGTTTATATATAAAGTTGAAAGTTTAGTACATGTGAATAATTAAATAATCGCTGGGCGATTTTTCTTCTTCTTTGCTTCGAACTTTTTGACCATTACATACTCCGGACAAAATTGAGCCGAGCATATAATACCCAAGAGTTCGTTGGGGACACTTATTTTAAACGATGATATGTCCCTCTCATAGAAAACTTGAATTTTTCTACATTAATATCAACAGGTTGAATTTTTGCTTGATTATAAGCCCTTACATCAATTGATGTGAGGTTAGGGGCGCCTCAGGTGTCACTCCCGAGCATAGGTTCTCTTCTGGTAAACCAGAACTTGAACATGCCTCCGGTAAAACTATAAACTGTGGCACGGGCAACGAGACCATAGCGGACTTGTCGGCGTCACATTTCGAACACGAACACATTTCGTTCACCACCTCCCTACAAACGTCGCAGCAGTAACGTAACCCAGTGCGCTTGGCTACGGCCTCAGCCGACGGCCCAGTAACACATGGCGTGTACTACATTGTGTAAAGGGTTATATTTGTAGGCTTTATTTGATATTAAGGTTAATTAGTAAATTATAAGAAACTTTATTTTTGTACACGCTGCTTTCTTGTGCGTCGTTTGCCATTACCGCAAAAAGAAGAAGAAACAAAAAAAATAAAAACTTATTGATCGACATATCGTATACATTCATTGATTAGTCGATGAATACTAGTGTTTTTTTTTAGTACTGCTAAATTAAAATTTGTTTATAATTGTCACATAGGCAACACGAGATGCTTGCCTGGGCGGGAGTCACCTGCTTAAGGCAGGATTTTTCGAAACAAATTAAAACAAAAAAGCAAGGCTACCTTCGGCTTGCCGAAGGTTTCATACCCTTGCAGTTATACAAAATATAAAATATATTTGGATTGCTGCTGGTTTCTGTGGTATTTATTGAACAATTATAACAGTACATCGATTATATCAACCTCTTATAATTTCGAATACTCAGCCTCCTCACCACGGAGAGGTCGCAATCATCGAGGAGGAATATTTACAATACCTTAAACAACATTGCACATTTATTCTTTATTTTCAATAATAAAATAAATTAATTAACTAAATATTTAAAAATAAATTATTAAATTAGTGATTATAGCTAAGGAACACGCCGTCATGGTGACTATATGGAGTTTGATAAGTGATTGCGGCAGCACCGCTTACTGTGTTATCACAAAATATCCAATCAATTTGAGTTAAATGTTTTGTTGTTGGCACATTTTGATGTTAATATTTAAAGTAGACTCGAGCTGATCAGTGGTTGTTGATCGGCAAATGTTTAAATCTCCTAATATTACCAATTTTGTATTATTTTCAGCTGACGTTAGCCTTTCAACATAATTTCTGATTTCATTTCGAAACCTTGTAATAGGAAAAGCTGGATTTCTTTAAACAACTATGAATATTGTATGCAAGTATTTAAATGTTATGTTATATTTCTTACATTATTAACTATAACTGTTTCATATAAGAATGTTATGTTTTCCGATCTATTTTGTTTTGCATATACCAGTATACCATTCTTAGAAACAGCATTTGGTCGAATGTCTTTGTGTTGTAAAGGATCTGTTGGTCATAAAATCTAAATTTGAAAAGTTCTCATTCAAAAATGCGTTTGAATAACAGCTATATGATTTTTTGTTTAACAGATGTTTTATACATGTAGATACATGTAATAGTACTCAGATTTTCATAAAATTGCAACATGAACCTTCATTAGGCCGATCGTTGATCGTTATAAGTTAGAAAATTTCGATTTGAATGTGGTAAGCCTGATAGCTATATCTTGAAATATAACGAAAATCGGCCGATAGGCTCCATGACAGCTATACGATTTATCAGTCCGATCTGGCCCGTTCCGACTTATTTAAAGAGGGCAGAAATAAGAAGCTTGTGAGCAAAGTTTCATGAAGATAACTCAATAACTGGGGGACTAATTTGCGTTGCAACAGACAGACGGACTGACTGATTGTTCCTATAACAGCTATATAATATAAACGTCTGAGATATTTAAATGGAAAAACTAAAGGCGGGTTACTGTATAACATTAAAAAGTATTGATAATGTGCGGTATTTCCAAAAACAAAACAGGTTTGCTGATTTCAGCCGATTATTCCTATGGCAGCTATATGTTATAGTGGTCCGATTTTGATACAATTTTGACAGCACATTAAGAACGTAAAAGGAATAAGATTTGCCAAATCTTGTTGCAATATCTTGAAAAACAACAAAAATCGGCCGATAGATTCTATGACAGCTATACGATATATCGGTCCGATCTGGCTCGTTCCGACTTATTTATAGCCTACAGCAATAAGAAGCTTGTGTGCCAAGTTTCATGGAGATAGCTCAAAAACTGAGAGACTAGTTTGCGTTGCAACAGACGGATGGACGGACGGACGGACGGACGGACGGACGGACAGACGGACATCCATTTTTCGGCTCCTCTGGTGATGCTGATTCAGAATATACATACTTTATAGGGTCGGAAATGTCTCCTAAGGTGCGTTGCAAACTTCTGGCTAAAATTAATATACCCTCTGCAAGGGTATAAAAAGTCCATTATAGGGGATACCTGCTGTAGAAATAAAAAAAAATTTTGTCATGATCTGGACATGCGGCATATCAAGTTATATGTATTTTTTGTCGGAATTTCGCCATCACGTCTGATTTTTGACCTCCTAAGTTCGAATCCAAAGTTGAAATATTACCAGAACGTATAGTTTTTGACATGACCTAAAATTGCTATAAAAATTATCTTAAAAATTGTGTTTTGGGCTTAAAATTATTCATTTTAATGTTGCTATTGTAGTTAAAAAAAAAGTGTTTTCAATTTTAAAATACCACTTGTAACACAGTTATTGGTCCGATCGGATTGTAATTTGGAGAATATGTTCACATTGCATTTAGCTTTATACATGAGCAGAACATTATGGGTTTAATACTTTGCTGAATAATCGCAAATAACCGATTTGCGGGGGAGTTGGGCGTGGTATCAAACATTTGACATAAACTTGATCTGCCTATGTATTATAGAAATATTCATGCCAAGTTTGGTGTCTCTAGCTTTTTTGATAGCGTAGATCTGTTGTCTCATACAGACGGACAGACAGACGGACATGTCTCAATCGACTCGGCTTGTGATCCTGAGCAAGAATATATATACTTTATGGGGTCTGCCACGCCTCCTTATGCCTGTTACATACATTTTGCACAAAGTTAGTATACTCTTTTTTGACCATTTTCAATGGACGAAGGGTATAAATAGTAAAGTTGAATCCAAAACTCTGTTACATGCCTAAAATTCGAAATCCTCTCTTAAATTATTAGAAATTAAGTAATCTTTCTCGCAAATCCGTTTTTTCCTTAGCATTAACTGAATGCCCGCCTTCTCTCTTCCTCCAAATTACAATCCGATCGGACCAATAACACAGAAGTTATTAATGTCGACGTTTTCAGTGCAAATGTTCGGTACTAGCAGCAGCTTTTGCGCTGCTTTGAGCAGTCGACGCCGACGTCGACGTTGCGTCGTGTCGCTTTACTCTTTACGCGCGTCGCTGTGTGAGTGCGAGCGAGTAAGCTATATGTATTAGAGAATTTGTGCAGAATTCTCTGTTTGGAATTATTAGTGTGGTTACACGTTTGTAACGTATTTGGAAAATTGGGAGAAGGGTATCTTACTGTCGGGCGCCCGACTGTAGCCTTACCTACTTGTTTTATTCTAGTTTTTTGGGAAAACTTTATTGTTTCGATTTCATTAGAGTTTCCTTTCATGAATTCTAGCTGTTTATTATAATAATTTCAAGGGTCTTTCCGTAAATAAAATATCTTGTGCGCTATGCACAGTGGATGCAGTATGACGTGATACTGGATTATCATCTCCTTGAAAGTTTTATAGAACCTGTATTCTAGATAAAGCTCGTTTTTTATTTACAAAAAGTTAAGCTCATATTCGTTAACGGTTCTACAGCACCTATTGCTATATTACTAGAGTCGGTGGTTAATGAACAATTTTTTTTTTTGAGGGCTGGATATATTAATATTGGATCGGACGTGATGGGTACTGATTGTTTCTCCAAAGCGGAATTGAAAATTGATATCTTCAATATCTATTGTTGTACCTTTCTTAAAGTTCAGAAAGAGTTTACGGTAGAAACTGCAAAGTCTAAGGAAAGATTTTACTTCCTTTGTGGTCATAGGTATTGAAAAATAATGAACGCAGTTGTTAGGCCATGGTTTTTAAAAAAATTATTAGCTATTAATAAAGCTAGAGACTCAAATTTTGATATGTGGATTCCAGTATATCCTCGGCAGTATTTATTTTATTTTCAATTTTTGGGTACAAAGCCCGTTGCCCAGAAAATACAGTAATTGGGGATTACTAAGATTAGTATTTATGTATTCCCTTTCTGCTTAATCGCACATATATATAAATACAAAATAAATCTATTTTACAAATTGCAGTCTGTTTTGTTCATAAACATAGAAGCTATACAAGTTAACGTTTTCTATTGATCCGGAATTTCACCATCACGTCTGGATATCGACCAGAATCTCACAAAACTGAAAAATTTTAAAATTTACCCTTAAAGATATAGAATCTTGATCTGGTCATGCGATAGATGTTTTCTCATATACTAGCGGACCCCTATGCGCTTCGCCGCATGCAGTCATAAAATGTAATGAGAAATACTAGAATTTCCAATCCAAAACATTTGGATAAACTTTATTTTTCGTCTATCCATTTGGAGCGTACACAAATAAAGAGTTTGGAATGCCAAACAGGCCACGTATAGCTGCCCGTGAGAAAAACTCGGCTCTTCCAAATCCGCATACTTGAAGCGTTTGTCCTTGTGCCTTATAGATGGATATGGCAAATGATAGACGCACATGCTTGAATTCAAATGGCATGTCTGTTGGTATCATCGGAATACGCGGTATGAGCACATTTTCTCCTTTCGCTTTGCCAGTCAATATTGTGGCGTCAAATAAATTCGGCATACTAGGCAGTTCTAGGGAATTTGAAAATTCAACTGGAAAATTCACTGCATTATCTTCACTCATTGCGCTATCAAAAGATTTATATGATTCATTGAGCCTAGCAATTTTTCATGAATGTGAAAATAGATTTCATTGACATGTACCTTTTTTGGTGAAAATATTGCTCGTTCTATCAACCAATCATGATTTCTGTGAATTTGAATAATATGTGGAAACACGCGTTCAATTAATTCCCCCTTTGATTGTATAATTTTATTTATTTATTGAACGTCAACTAAAAGTGCCGACTCAAAGATTAAAATAAAATAAAATTACAAATATAAATTTAAATTAAAAATATAAGTAAAATTGACGTTTGAATTAAACATATTAGAATTAAATTTTTAAATTTATAATTATTTAAATTATAAGTTTTTTATTTTTATACCCTTCGACCATTGAAAATGGTCAAAAGAGGGTATACTAACTTTGTGCAAAATGTATGTAACAGGCATAAGGAGGCGTGGCAGACCACATAAAGTATATTCATTCTTGCGCAGGGTCACTAGCCGAGTCGATTGAGACATGTCCGTCTGTCCGTTTGTATGTTTGAGACAACAGATCGGATTGTAATTTTGAAAGCTAGAGACTCAAAATTTGGCCTTAAGATTCCTGTATATCCTAGGCAGTAATTTATAATAATAATAATTTATAATAATCAAATTTCTAGTACCACTCCCACCGCCCCCCGTAAATCAGTAATTTGTGATTATTAAGCAAAGTATTAAACTCATAACGTTCTGTCCGGGATAAATAAAGATGAACAAATGAATATGAACATATCCTCAAAATTACAATCCGATCGGACTAATAAAACAAAAGATATTCAAATCAACGTTTTCAGTACAAATGTTTGGTACGAGCAGCAGCCTGCTAGTTGCTTTGAGTAGTTGACGTCGACGTCGACGTTGCTTCGTGTCGCTTTACTCTTTACGCGCGTGTTTTGTGTGTGTGAACCAGTCATATATATTAGAATAAGTTGGGAAGAATTCTCTGTCAGAAGTCATGAGTGTGTTAACATGTTTGGTACGGATGTTAAAGGGCATCTGTCTGTCGAGCGCGCCCGTCTGTAGCCTTGCGCACTTGGTTTTGTTTCATTATATTAAACTTTGTGTTTCAATATATATTTGTTATGGTATATAGTGACATATCCATTCTACACCCACACTTTAAACTCCCCAATTCCACACACACACGCACATTATTGTAAAACGCACATAAACACATTAATGTATAAGCACAGTATGTAATCAAAGAACGAGAGCCCTTCGATTAACTTTGGTCCCCACAGATCTTAAATCCAAAAACGCGAACAATAACAAATAATTGCTCGAACCCGATCACCCAAATAATTGTCCCCCAATTCGATCACTTGGCTAGCCTCAATGTTTACAGCGAGCCAACTGAAATAATAAAGCTTCATCACCCGGGTCTCCGCCCAATGTTTACAGCGAGCCAACTGAAATAACAAAACTTTATCACCCGAGTTTCCGCTCAGGCACTTGTCTCAGGATTCTCCAATTACCCCTATTTATCGGGAACCTCTCCCTCTCTCAATGAGAAAACATTAAAGTCAAATCAGCCAAACTCTCTTAAGGAGAACATTAGAATCAAATTAGATAAACTCTCTTAAAGAGATTTTGCTCTCTTAACATCCACTCTGCCTATATAAACCCAGGCACGCGTCTAAGCAGTAGTTCAGTAAACTTTCAGTTAAGTTATGTTCAGTTCAGCTTAGATCTGTTCAGTTCAGCTCAGTCCCGAGCACCGAGTACGCTATCAACCGCGATAGCTCGCTAAAGTCAGTTATCAAACCCTAGATAATCCAATTCTCTAGTTCTTCCTTTTGAAGCAAATAAAAAAGTGTTTAACTAATAAACTTAAAAACAACTGTGTTTTTATTTTTTTTATTAAACCCTCGGTCTGAATTCGTTAATGGCGCAGCCGGTAGGATAAAAAGAAAAAGTTGTGCGACTCGTTTACCGATGTCAATCTAGTAATAAAAGATCCTTGTACGACCAAGCGTATCTTTTTGTGATTGAACCACGCTAATCGGCGCTAAGGTAAAAGTGCATCGTAATATAATAAAATCATTTTATCCGCCAAAGAACTTCACGTATAGTCGGTGATTGACACGCAATAGTCAATCTACTGCATACAAAGAACAATAAAAGTGTAAAAACAACCAACTGTAAAAGTGTAAAAACAACCAACAACAAAAAAACTCTGCTAAAACAAAACAACAAAATCATGGCAACCGAACAAGTCCAACTGTTTTCGGAGCCTCACCTGAATCAAGCGTTAGGTCAAATTAGACAAATACCTGCATTCAGGGGAAACACTCAAGAGCTCAGTGCCTTTATGAAAAGGATCGAGTTCGTACTTCAATTATACCCAACAAGTGACACCAGACAGAAGCATGTGTTCTTCAGTGCAATCGAGATGCAACTCGCAGGAGATGCCCAACGCGTATCCCAACTATCCGGAGCCAGAAACTGGCAAGACCTGATGAATGCCCTCATCAATGAGTACAAAACCCAGACACCATCTGAGGAGCTACTTCGACGTCTCTACAACACACCCTTCCCTGGAAATATCCGTAAGTTCGTCGAAGATCTAGAAATTAAGTCATTTATCATATCAAAAAAACTCATGTTAGAGAACGATATTAATAACACTATAGCTTACACAAATGCGTTAAACACTACAATTAAAAATGTAATCAGGAGAAAGTTACCTGATAGGCTATTTATGACTCTTGCTAGATTCGATATATCAACAGTATCCAAACTCAAACAAGTAGCGCAAGAAGAAGGCGTATATGAAGTAACTTATAACGACCGAACAAAATCCCAAAATAACTCTAACTCAAACCCTTCCCAAAACTCAAAGAGTAAAGGACAAAATGCAATGCATGCCACAAATAAATCTTATCCAAGCACTAGTTCCAAACCAGTGGAATCAAGCTCACAAGTTTTCAGTGAATTTAAGCAAAAACTAAATTTAGGTAGAGCCTAAAATTCCCTTAATTACCAACAACAAGGTAGCAATGCACCAAACCCTCCAGTTAAAAGGCAAAGAGAAAATGCTAGTGGCCAACATAAGATGGACACATGCGAAAATTTTCTTCAACCAGTCTCGAAATCGGAAAACGACTCAGAGAAAGAGGAAACCCATTCTTACAAATTAAAATGAATAATATTACTCTTAGATGCCTCGTAGACACTGGTTCATCTATCAATATTATGAAACAAAATTTTTTTAATTTCCCAACAAAACCTTCTAAAGTAAAAAATCGCATCATTGCATTCAAGCAAACTATGTCCTACTAAACAAACTTTATTATTCACAATTTCTCAGAAAAATATGAGGTAGAAACTATTTAGAGTCAACTAATGCTCAATTAACTACTCAACTCAAACGGTCAATATAAATGGATATCTATTTAAAATGTGGTACGACCACACCCAAACAGATGAGTCCAAGGCTACCAATGAGTGCCCTAAGTCATCTAACACAGAGGAAACCCCTCTACTTACCCCAAAAAGGAGAAAACCCTCCTAAAAATTAAGCGGAAACCCCACTTAAAACAAGATGAGTCCAAGGTCACCAATGAGTACCCCAAGTCATCTAAGTTAGAAGATCACAAGACTTCTTAAACTGAGGAAACCCCTCTTAATACACCTCCCATAGAAGAAGCCCTTCTAGAAATACCCTCTAACTACGCCTTAGATGACGAGTTAAGAGAATCCAATGTATTCAGATTGGAACATCTGAATACAGAAGAAAGGGAACAACTTTCGCATGTCTTGCTAGAGTACAATGATATTCAGTACAGAGAAGGTGAGAATTTGACCTTCACAAGTACGATTTAACAGTATATTCTCACAAAGCACGAAGACCCTATTTATAAAAAAAAACTTATAAATACCCCCAAGCGTTTGATCAAGAGGGCAACAAGCAAATTGACGAAATGATAGAACAAAATATAATTAAGAAATCTAAATCCCCATATTGTTCTCCAATTTAGATTGTCCCAAAGAAAAACGATGCTTCCGGCAAACCAAAATTTCGATTAGTCATAGACTATCGCAGTCTCAATGAAATAACCATTGACGACAAATTCCCAATTCCTGTAATGGACGAAATATTAGACAAGCTTGGACGCTGTCAATACTTCTCAAGTATTGATTTAGCTAAAGGTTAGGGTTCAAATGGACCCGCGATCAATATCCAAAACAGCATTTTCAGCAAAGCATGGACATTACGAATATCTTCGTATGCCCTTTGGTCTGAAAAACGCACCAGCAACTTTTCAACGTTGCATGAACAATTTCCTAGAAGATTTAATCTACAAGGATTGTTTAGTTTACTTAGATGATATTATTCCACTTCATTAGAGGAACACATAATATCATTGAAAAGAGTATTCGAAAAGCTACGATCAGCTAACTTAAAATTGCAACTTGACAAATGTGAATTTCTGAAGAAAGAAACAGAATTTCTTGGTCACATTATCACAACAGACGGTATAAAACCGAACCCTAACAAAATAAACGCAATTATTTATTTTCTCATTCCTAAAACCACAAAGGAATATAGTCTTTTCTGGACTCTGCGGATTTTATATATTCTTGCTTAGAATCACTAGCCGTGTCGTTCTAGCCATGCCTGTCTGTCCGTCTGTCCACCTGTCTGTCTGTCATCTGTCCATCTGTATGAACGTCTGATTCTCAGCTATTAAGAAAACTAGACCTCCAAATTTGGCATAAAGATTCCTGTATATCCTAGGCAGTAAGCGTCATTTACGAATTTCGGGGTACGACGTCCACTGCCCCGCAAATCAGTAATATGTGAATATTAAGCAAAGTATTAAACTAATAACGTTCTGCTTCGGTATACATAAAGCACATACATAATATGAACATATTCTCTATATTATAATCCGACCAGACTAATAACACATAAGTTATTCAAGTCAACGTTTTCAGTAAAAACTTTTGGTACCAGCAGGAGCCTGCGCGCTGCTTTAAGCATTTGACGTCGACGTCGCGTCGTGTCGCTTTACTATTTATGCGCGTGTCTGTGTGTGTATGAGTGAGCAGCCATATATATTAGAATAAGTTGAGTATGTTTACATGTTTGGTACGGATGTTAAAGGGTATCTTACTGTCGAGAGCGCCTGTCTGTAGCCTTGCACACTTGTTTTTTTTGCTTCATTCTATTAAGATTTGTATTTCAATATATATTTGTTTATGGTATATAAACATAAACTGAGAATGGCCTCTTACAGCCACCGCGTGACTGTAGCCTTTCCGACTAGTTGAACATATCAAGAAATTCTGCAATGGCAAAAGTTTTGCAGTAAGCAGCAATTATTATATTGGATGAATAGATAAAAAATCTCCCCAAACATTGCCTGTGATTCTACGAGCAACATTAGCGGATGAGGTCAATGCGTGCTTGAAGTCATCTTTCCTGTGGAGATATGTCCAAAAATTGACATTGAACATAAACATGCATATTCAATTGCACACTGACCAATAACCACAACGGTTTGCGAAGCATTTATTAGAAATCGGAAGTGGTAAAGTTCCAACTACAAATGGCTTGATCACTTTGCCAAAGAAATTGTACAATCATATATCTATTCTCTTTCAAAGTGAAGCTTAGTTAAATTATAAAGCAATCGGTGTTTAATAACTCTAAAAAATACTAACATTATCACTTAACCTGCTGACATATAGAAATCCGTTTACGACGCGAGTGCACTCTTTTAATTTGACGAACTAATCTTGTTTGCCAAAGAGTTTTTTTGCTTTATGCTTTTAACGTCATTTGTTTACGTTTCTATTTTTAGAAACGTTGTTATTGCTTGTGCAATCTTTTACATCGGACAGACAGACGGACATGTCTCAATCGACTCGGCTAGTGATCCTGAGCAAGAATGAATATACTTTATGTGGTCTGCCACGCCTCCTTATGCCTGTTACATACATTTTGCACAAAGTTAGTATAGCCTTTTTTTGACCATTTTCAATGGTCGAAGGGTATAAAAATAAAAAACTTATAATTTAAATAATTATAAATTAAAAAATTTAATTCTAATTTATTTAATTCAAACGTCAATTTTACTAATATTTTTAATTTAAATTTATGTTTGTAATTTTATTTTATTTTAATCTTTGAGTCGACACTTTTTGACGTTAAATAAATAAATAAAGTTATAGAATCTAAGGGCGAATTAATTGAACGCGTGTTTCCACATATTATTCAATTCACAGAAATCATGATTGGTTGATAGAACGAGCAATATTTTCACCAAAAAAGGTACATGTCAATGAAATCTATTTTCACATTCATGAAAAATTGCTAGGCTCAATGAATCGCATAAATCTTTTGATAGCGCAATGACTGAAGATAATGCAGTGAATTTTCCAGTTGAATTTTCAAATTCCCTAGAACCGCCTAGTATGCCGAATTTATTTGACGCCACAATATTGACTGGCAAAGCGAAAGGAGAAAATGTGCTCATACCGCGTATTCCGATGATACCAACAGACATGCCATTTGAATTCAAGCATGTGCGTCTATCATTTGCCATATCCATCTATAAGGCACAAGGACAAACGCTTCAAGTATGCGGATTTGAAAGAGCCGTGTTTTTCTCACGGGCAGCTATACGTTGCCTGTTTGGCATTCCAAACTCTTTATTTGTGTACGCCCCAAATGGATAGACGAAAAATAAAATTTATCCAAATTTTTTGGATTGGAAATTCTAGTATTTCTCATTGCATATCGAAATGTGTTTCGTTCTGTTTGCAATGTCTTTATTGAATGGTTCTTAGCTGGCTGTTTTCTGTACAGCTAACCCTCGCATTGTATTCTTAAGCCTATGTATTCTTTATATCGCATACATATACATGTGTATGCAGAAGGCATACATAAGTTATGTATCTCTTGACCACTTGAGTTGCTAAGTGCAAGCTCAGCATTCTCACGCTCCGCGATCGTCTTACGTATAAGCGTTAGATCGTATTTCAAGAGCTGGAGTGCCTGTGGAATTGTTTGGGGTCTTTTTGTATAGTGTATGTTTCTTGATTATTATGACAAAGTGTCACAATGTATTTACTCTACATATATGAAGGGTAGATACACTACACCTCCTTTTTAAAGGAATGACGTAAAATATGTAGTCATTTTAATAAAAGGTTTTTTTTTTTTTTTAATTTACTATTTCTTATCTATCTTAATTATTAGAAAAAGTTTTGTCTCAAAACATTTTGCGTAATGACAATTTCATTTTCATTCATTTTTTTTTAATTACTATATGCTTATAGTTTTAATCCTCTTAGAAGAAAATTTTTTTTTTTTTTAATTATTATTATTATATTTTTTTTTTTTTTTTTACTTTCGGTTGATCAGACCTATGTTTTTTTTCTTTTGAAACGTTTCATTGATTATATATCTTTAACCTATCCTTATGAACTATCTGTTATTTATTCGTGTTTCCTATACTTGTAATATTATTATTTAGTCCTATCTCTGAAACTAAATATGGTCCTAAAAAATTTTTTTCTAGCTTATGGTCTGTTTTTTTCCTAAGTAGTACCTTATCTCCTATTTTTAATTCAAAATTACTAACGTTTCTATCATATTTAACTTTTCTATCGGCTTTTGCCTTTTCTAACATATTCCTAGCTCTTTTATAAGCTACTTCTAATCTTAATTTTACCTCTTTTGAATAGTCATCCATGTTATAAATGGGATCAATTCTGTCTATCTTGTTAAAATTTACGAACTGTATTGGTAATCTTCCAAATACTAGTTCATATGGACAATATTCGTGAACTACTGATGGTGTTGTATTGAAACAATAAGTAAAATATTGTATCCAAACATCCCAATCAGTTTTGTCATCAGATATGTACGAGCGAACATACTCGTTAAATGTTCTGTGACTTCGTTCTCTATTGTTCCTAAAGTCTGGTGATGGTGTGCGGTTGAAGTAATGTTCTTTATCTTCATATATTTGCACAAGTCGTCTATTATTTGATTTTTATATTCTGTTCCCATGTCCGTAATGATTGTTTTCATTGGACCGTACTTGAGTATAAAATTTTCAAATATAGCCTTAGCAACTGATTTTGCACTTTTGTTTGGTATGGGTACCGTAATCAAATACTTAGTTAAATCACATATTATAGTGACAGCATACTCATTTCCATCTTCTGATCTTGGAAGTGGACCAATGGTATCTATCAAAACTTTATCAAATGCTGTTGCTGGCGTTTCAGTTATAAACATTGGCATTTTCGTATGTTTCAACGCCTTGCCTTGGTCATCTGTGGCCAGTAATAAAAGCTTTTATTTTCCTCAGGGTTCTAGAAATTCCTGAGTGGCCTCCTTCTGACGGATCGTCATGATATTTAGACAGAATTGCTTTAATTTGAACCTCGTCATCTTTATCTATCTTAGTCACCTTATTTAATAGCGCTATTTTTAAATTTTTTAATATTCTGTTGCCCTTTTCTTTAAAATTCATAATAGTGACAAACTCAAAGATTTGTTCACTTGGTGACAATTGCGTTTAAATGATCTTATTTATTCTTGCTTCTTCATTAAGCCTTTGAAAAAACTGATCTAAATCGATTTTTTCATTAGAATAAAAATTAGTCATATCGAAACGTGTTATAATATTTTTTGCCTCTTTTTTAACAAACACTTATGTTTGTCTATTTTGAGAACAACATATTTTTTGGCATCAATGTTATTGATTACCTGATAGATATTGGGCATATTTTCCTTTTCTATATTCAATTCGGGTTCGTGCAACATTTCTCCTGCGCAGGAATTTTTCTGTCTTGCTGAAGCTCTCGTTTCGACCTTCAGTACCTGTCTATTCATTTTTTTTAGCTCTTCGATAGTTATTCGGGAAAGAGCATCTGCTATATAGTTATTTTTCCCCTTGAGATATTCTACGGTAAAATCGTATTCTTCAAGATCCAGACGCATTCTGGTTTACTTGGAACTCGGTTTTTTCATTGAAAAAAGGTATGATAGTGGCCTATGGTCACTCTGTACTAAGAAATGCCTACCATATATATGTAAGGTTATTATTAAAGTAAGTTTATTATAATGGTTCAAATCAATTCAGTAAGGTTAAATAATACAAAATAATGGCGTTACAACTTGAGTGTTCTTCGCAACTTAATATTTGGGCAACTGTTACAACTTAATAGCGGTTTGTTCAACTGTCAACTTTTTACGCGAGACGACCGACTACGACTCTCCTTCGCTACTCTCCTCTGGCAACACTCTTCGGTTCGCAGGCTTGCCAACTGTCCTCCATTAGTGGGGTTGCCAACTTGCATCGAAGTATACCATCTTACATATATATGGTCTAAAATGATTAATTTCCCAATGTATAGCTGCTAGTTCTTGTTCGGTAGTGGACTTATTACTTTCACCTTGTGTAAAGGTTCTTGAAGCGTATGCCACTGGTAGCTGTTGACCGTTATGGTCCTGAGATAGTACCGCTCAACATGCTTGTTTACTAGCATCTGTGGTTATGCAAAATTGTTTGCTGAAGTCTGGGTACTGAAGAAGTGTAGGTTTCATTAATTCCCTTTTAAGATATTCGAATGCTTCGTTGCATTCCTTTGTCCAATCAAATGAACATTCTTCTTGCAAAGCCTCGTTAAATGGCGTGATTTCTCAGAGAAATTCTTAATAAATCTTCTGTAATAATTGCAAAATGCGACGAATCGTCTAGCTTCGTCTGCATTTACTAGTTGTGGGTAGTTTTTAATTACCTCATATTTAGAGTCATCTGGTAATATACCTTTATCAGTACATTTATGACCTAAATATGTAACCTCTTTCATAAAGAAAGTGATTTTTTCTGGATGTAGTTTTAAATTATATTGTCTACATAATTTGAAAACATCGGTTAAATTCTTAAGCATATGCTTTTCAGAACAACCGACTACAACTAAGTCATCCATATACAGAAAAGCTTGCGAAGGCTGTAGGCCTGTGAATGCAAGTGTCATCATTTTTTGAAATGAATTGGGGGTTATCTTTAACCCAAATGGTAATCGCGTGTAGCGATATGAACCTGTCGAAGTTGAGAAGGATGTGATATTTCTTGACTTTTCGTCTAGTTCGATTTGGTGAAATCCTGACATAAGGTCTAGGCACGAGAAATATTTTGCTCGTCCTAATTGATTAAGAATATCTTCTATTCTTGGAAGTGGGAATTTATCTGCTAGCAGTTTCTTATTGATCTGACGATAGTCAACTACTAATCGCCATCTCTTTTCCGCCGAATTAGACAGTCATTTCTTGGGTACCAAGACAAGTGGGCTATTATATTCTGATATAGACGGCTCAACAATGCCGTCTCTTATTAATTTGTCAACTTGCCTTTGAATTTCTGGCTTTTGGCTTTCTGGCATTCTATAATTTTTAATATATACTGGGGTCTTACCGTTCAATCTCAATTTTTGCCTATTAAAATTATTAGCTGATATGGTTTCTGTTTCGAGACCAAAAATATCGCTAAATTCGGTGCATAGTTTAGTTAGATCGTTTTTAAAAAACGATGGAAAATTAAGAAGTTTTAATACTTCTGAAGTTCTTTGTGGACTATTTTCTGTATTTGCATTGTAAACATCATAATCGTCTAATGATTCGCTTTTTATATTTCGCTGTTTACAATAGCGTCTTTTTCAGTTGTATTAATAATGCGAATCAACACGTTCTGAGTGTTTACTAGTGCACTTGCTACTATTATGCCAGGTTGCAATTCCTGGTTGGGGATAAGAACATTGGTGTCAGTAGACGTAAGGTGAATCTTTCGAATTACCTCTGATCTAGCTGGCAAAACTATTTCGTTATCAAGTGAATGTATTATAGGAATGTTTATATTCCTGAAATTATCGGGTCTCAAAGTAAACCAATCATCTTGGTCGTGGAATTCTAAAATACAATTGTATTTTTTAATGAAGTCCAAACCAATTATACCATCTCCTGGTATAGGAAAATTATCAGGTGCGATATGGAATTTATGTGGTATTGCTGCATTTGAAATACTCATTTCCAAATCTATAGTACCTAGAGACTGAATTGTCCCTTGCCCTATTCCTGATATATTTGTTTTATTTCTTGGATTTAAGTTATTTAGATTTTTATTACTGCATTTAAACAGTGAAATTTCTGCACCTGTATCTATTAATAGAGTTACCATTGAATTGGTACTCATATTTTTTAACTTTATAAAAATACTTAAATTGAAATTGATTCGATACAGCCTTACTGTTGGCTGTTGCTCAAGGGGGCCTGCTGGTTTTCCGTCTGTATGTTTCTGTCGGTATTATTATTTCTATTCGAGTTTTGATTTTGGTTTTGGTTTTGGTTACCCCTATGGTAACCTCCACCTCTGTTGTTGTTCTGGTTACCGCTTATTTCCTCCGCGGTAACCACCTCGGCCTCTTGTTAAAAAGAGGCAAAAATATTATAACACGTTTCGATATGACTAATTTTTATTCTAATGAAAAAATCGATTTAGATCAGTTTTTTCAAAGGCTTAATGAAGAAGCAAGAATAAATAAGATCATTTAAACGCAATTGTCACCAAGTGAACAAATCTTTGAGTTTGTCACTATTATGAATTTTAAAGAAAAGGGCAACAGAATATTAAAAAATTTAAAAATAGCGCTATTAAATAAGGTGACTAAGATAGATAAAGATGACGAGGTTCAAATTAAAGCAATTCTGTCTAAATATCATGACGATCCGTCAGAAGGAGGCCACTCAGGAATTTCTAGAACCCTGAGGAAAATAAAAAGCTTTTATTACTGGCCACAGATGACCAAGGCAAGGCGTTGAAACATACGAAAATGCCAATGTTTATAACTGAAACGCCAGCAACAGCATTTGATAAAGTTTTGATAGATACCATTGGTCCACTTCCAAGATCAGAAGATGGAAATGAGTATGCTGTCACTATAATATGTGATTTAACTAAGTATTTGATTACGGTACCCATACCAAACAAAAGTGCAAAATCAGTTGCTAAGGCTATATTTGAAAATTTTATACTCAAGTACGGTCCAATGAAAACAATCATTACGGACATGGGAACAGAATATAAAAATCAAATAATAGACGACTTGTGCAAATATATGAAGATAAAGAACATTACTTCAACCGCACACCATCACCAGACTTTAGGAACAATAGAGAACGAAGTCACAGAACATTTAACGAGTATGTTCGCTCGTACATATCTGATGACAAAACTGATTGGGATGTTTGGATACAATATTTTACTTATTGTTTCAATACAACACCATCAGTAGTTCACGAATATTGTCCATATGAACTAGTATTTGGAAGATTACCAATACAGTTCGTAAATTTTAACAAGATAGACAGAATTGATCCCATTTATAACATGGATGACTATTCAAAAGAGGTAAAATTAAGATTAGAAGTAGCTTATAAAAGAGCTAGGAATATGTTAGAAAAGGCAAAAGCCGATAGAAAAGTTAAATATGATAGAAACGTTAGTAATTTTGAATTAAAAATAGGAGATAAGGTACTACTTAGGAAAAAAACAGACCATAAGCTAGAAAAAAATTTTTTAGGACCATATTTAGTTTCAGAGATAGGACTAAATAATAATATTACAAGTATAGGAAACACGAATAAATAACAGATAGTTCATAAGGATAGGTTAAAGATATATAATCAATGAAACGTTTCAAAAGAAAAAAAACATAGGTCTGATCAACCGAAAGTAAAAAAAAAAAAAAAATATAATAATAATAATTAAAAAAAAAAAAAAATTTCTTCTAAGAGGATTAAAACTATAAGCATATAGTAATTAAAAAAAAAATGAATGAAAATGAAATTGTCATTACGCAAAATGTTTTGAGACAAAACTTTTTCTAATAATTAAGATAGATAAGAAATAGTAAATTAAAAAAAAAAAAAAACCTTTTATTAAAATGACTACATATTTTACGTCATTCCTTTAAAAAGGGAGGTGTAGTGTATCTACCCTTCATATATGTAGAGTAAATACATTGTGACACTTTGTCATAATAATCAAGAAACATACACTATACAAAAAGACCCCAAACAATTCCACAGGCACTCCAGCTCTTGAAATACGATCTAACGCTTATACGTAAGACGATCGCGGAGCGTGAGAATGCTGAGCTTGCACTTAGCAACTCAAGTGGTCAAGAGATACATAACTTATGTATGCCTTCTGCATACACATGTATATGTATGCGATATAAAGAATACATAGGCTTAAGAATACAATGCGAGGGTTAGCTGTACAGAAAACAGCCAGCTAAGAACCATTCAATAAAGACATTGCAAACAGAACGAAACACATTTCGATATGCAATGAGAAATACTAGAATTTCCAATCCAAAAAATTTGGATAAATTTTATTTTTCGTCTATCCATTTGGGGCGTACACAAATAAAGAGTTTGGAATGCCAAACAGGCAACGTATAGCTGCCCGTGAGAAAAACACGGCTCTTTCAAATCCGCATACTTGAAGCGTTTGTCCTTGTGCCTTATAGATGGATATGGCAAATGATAGACGCACATGCTTGAATTCAAATGGCATGTCTGTTGGTATCATCGGAATACGCGGTATGAGCACATTTTCTCCTTTCGCTTTGCCAGTCAATATTGTGGCGTCAAATAAATTCGGCATACTAGGCGGTTCTAGGGAATTTGAAAATTCAACTGGAAAATTCACTGCATTATCTTCAGTCATTGCGCTATCAAAAGATTTATGCGATTCATTGAGCCTAGCAATTTTTCATGAATGTGAAAATAGATTTCATTGACATGTACCTTTTTTGGTGAAAATATTGCTCGTTCTATCAACCAATCATGATTTCTGTGAATTGAATAATATGTGGAAACACGCGTTCAATTAATTCGCCCTTAGATTCTATAACTTTATTTATTTATTTAACGTCAAAAAGTGTCGACTCAAAGATTAAAATAAAATAAAATTACAAACATAAATTTAAATTAAAAATATTAGTAAAATTGACGTTTGAATTAAATAAATTAGAATTAAATTTTTTAATTTATAATTATTTAAATTATAAGTTTTTTATTTTTATACCCTTCGACCATTGAAAATGGTCAAAAAAGGCTATACTAACTTTGTGCAAAATGTATGTAACAGGCATAAGGAGGCGTGGCAGACCACATAAAGTATATTCATTCTTGCTCAGGATCACTAGCCGAGTCGATTGAGACATGTCCGTCTGTCTGTCCGATGTAAAAGATTGCACAAGCAATAACAACGTTTCTAAAAATAGAAACGTAAACAAATGACGTTAAAAGCATAAAGCAAAAAAAACTCTTTGGCAAACAAGATTAGTTCGTCAAATTAAAAGAGTGCACTCGCGTCGTAAACGGATTTCTATATGTCAGCAGGTTAAGTGATAATGTTAGTATTTTTTAGAGTTATTAAACACCGATTGCTTTATAATTTAACTAAGCTTCACTTTGAAAGAGAATAGATATATGATTGTACAATTTCTTTGGCAAAGTGATCAAGCCATTTGTAGTTGGAACTTTACCACTTCCGATTTCTAATAAATGCTTCGCAAACCGTTGTGGTTATTGGTCAGTGTGCAATTGAATATGCATGTTTATGTTCAATGTCAATTTTTGGACATATCTCCACAGGAAAGATGACTTCAAGCACGCATTGACCTCATCCGCTAATGTTGCTCGTAGAATCACAGGCAATGTTTGGGGAGATTTTTTATCTATTCATCCAATATAATAATTGCTGCTTACTGCAAAACTTTTGCCATTGCAGAATTTCTTGATATGTTCAACTAGTCGGAAAGGCTACAGTCACGCGGTGGCTGTAAGAGGCCATTCTCAGTTTATGTTTATATACCATAAACAAATATATATTGAAATACAAATCTTAATAGAATGAAGCAAAAAAAACAAGTGTGCAAGGCTACAGACAGGCGCTCTCGACAGTAAGATACCCTTTAACATCCGTACCAAACATGTAAACATACTCAACTTATTCTAATATATATGGCTGCTCACTCATACACACACAGACACGCGCATAAATAGTAAAGCGACACGACGCGACGTCGACGTCAAATGCTTAAAGCAGCGCGCAGGCTCCTGCTGGTACCAAAAGTTTTTACTGAAAACGTTGACTTGAATAACTTATGTGTTATTAGTCTGGTCGGATTATAATATAGAGAATATGTTCATATTATGTATGTGCTTTATGTATACCGAAGCAGAACGTTATTAGTTTAATACTTTGCTTAATATTCACATATTACTGATTTGCGGGGCAGTGGACGTCGTACCCCGAAATTCGTAAATGACGCTTACTGCCTAGGATATACAGGAATCTTTATGCCAAATTTGGAGGTCTAGTTTTCTTAATAGCTGAAAATCAGACGTTCATACAGATGGACAGATGACAGACAGACAGGTGGACAGACGGACAGACAGGCATGGCTAGAACGACACGGCTAGTGATTCTAAGCAAGAATATATAAAATCCGCAGAGTCCAGAAAAGACTATATTCCTTTGTGGTTTTAGGAATGAGAAAATAAATAATTGCGTTTATTTTGTTAGGGTTCGGTTTTATACCGTCTGTTGTGATAATGTGACCAAGAAATTCTGTTTCTTTCTTCAGAAATTCACATTTGTCAAGTTGCAATTTTAAGTTAGCTGATCGTAGCTTTTCGAATACTCTTTTCAATGATATTATGTGTTCCTCTAATGAAGTGGAATAAATGATAATATCATCTAAGTAAACTAAACAATCCTTGTAGATTAAATCTTCTAGGAAATTGTTCATGCAACGTTGAAAAGTTGCTGGTGCGTTTTTCAGACCAAAGGGCATACGAAGATATTCGTAATGTCCATGCTTTGCTGAAAATGCTGTTTTGGATATTGATCGCGGGTCCATTTGAACCCTAACCTTTAGCTAAATCAATACTTGAGAAGTATTGACAGCGTCCAAGCTTGTCTAATATTTCGTCCATTACAGGAATTGGGAATTTGTCGTCAATGGTTATTTCATTGAGACTGCGATAGTCTATGACTAATCGAAATTTTGGTTTGCCGGAAGCATCGTTTTTCTTTGGGACAATCTAAATTGGAGAACAATATGGGGATTTAGATTTCTTAATTATATTTTGTTCTATCATTTCGTCAATTTGCTTGTTGCCCTCTTGATCAAACGCTTGGGGGTATTTATAAGTTTTTTTATAAATAGGGTCTTCGTGCTTTGTGAGAATATACTGTTAAATCGTACTTGTGAAGGTCAAATTCTCACCTTCTCTGTACTGAATATCATTGTACTCTAGCAAGACATGCGAAAGTTGTTCCCTTTCTTCTGTATTCAGATGTTCCAATCTGAATACATTGGATTCTCTTAACTCGTCATCTAAGGCGTAGTTAGAGGGTATTTCTAGAAGGGCTTCTTCTATGGGAGGTGTATTAAGAGGGGTTTCCTCAGTTTAAGAAGTCTTGTGATCTTCTAACTTAGATGACTTGGGGTACTCATTGGTGACCTTGGACTCATCTTGTTTTAAGTGGGGTTTCCGCTTAATTTTTAGGAGGGTTTTCTCCTTTTTGGGGTAAGTAGAGGGGTTTCCTCTGTGTTAGATGACTTAGGGCACTCATTGGTAGCCTTGGACTCATCTGTTTGGGTGTGGTCGTACCACATTTTAAATAGATATCCATTTATATTGACCGTTTGAGTTGAGTAGTTAATTGAGCATTAGTTGACTCTAAATAGTTTCTACCTCATATTTTTCTGAGAAATTGTGAATAATAAAGTTTGTTTAGTAGGACATAGTTTGCTTGAATGCAATGATGCGATTTTTTACTTTAGAAGGTTTTGTTGGGAAATTAAAAAAATTTTGTTTCATAATATTGATAGATGAACCAGTGTCTACTAGGCATCTAAGAGTAATATTATTCATTTTAATTTGTAAGAATGGGTTTCCTCTTTCTCTGAGTCGTTTTCCGATTTCGAGACTGGTTGAAGAAAATTTTCGCATGTGTCCATCTTATGTTGGCCACTAGCATTTTCTCTTTGCCTTTTAACTGGAGGGTTTGGTGCATTGCTACCTTGTTGTTGGTAATTAAGGGAATTTTAGGCTCTACCTAAATTTAGTTTTTGCTTAAATTCACTGAAAACTTGTGAGCTTGATTCCACTGGTTTGGAACTAGTGCTTGGATAAGATTTATTTGTGGCATGCATTGCATTGCTCACGAAATTTTATTTTGTCCTTTACTCTTTGAGTTTTGGGAAGGGTTTGAGTTAGAGTTATTTTGGGATTTTGTTCGGTCGTTATAAGTTACTTCATATACGCCTTCTTCTTGCGCTACTTGTTTGAGTTTGGATACTGTTGATATATCGGATCTAGCAAGAGTCATAAATAGCCTATCAGGTAACTTTCTCCTGATTACATTTTTAATTGTAGTGTTTAACGCATTTGTGTAAGCTATAGTGTTATTAATATCGTTCTCTAACATGAGTTTTTTTGATATGATAAATGACTTAATTTCTAGATCTTCGACGAACTTACGGATATTTCCAGGGAAGGGTGTGTTGTAGAGACGTCGAAGTAGCTCCTCAGATGGTGTCTGGGTTTTGTACTCATTGATGAGGGCATTCATCAGGTCTTGCCAGTCCTAACGCTTGATTCAGGTGAGGCTCCGAAAACAGTTGGACTTGTTCGGTTGCCATGATTTTGTTGTTTTGTTTTAGCAGAGTTTTTTTGTTGTTGGTTGTTTTTACACTTTTACAGTTGGTTGTTTTTACACTTTTATTGTTCTTTGTATGCAGTAGATTGACTATTGCGTGTCAATCACCGACTATACGTGAAGTTCTTTGGCGGATAAAATGATTTTATTATATTACGATGCACTTTTACCTTAGCGCCGATTAGCGTGGTTCAATCACAAAAAAGATACGCTTGGTCGTACAAGGATCTTTTATTACTAGATTGACATCGGTAAACGAGTCGCACAACTTTTTCTTTTATCCTACCGGCTGCGCCATTAACGAATTCAGACCGAGGGTTTAATAAAAAAAATAAAAACACAGTTGTTTTTAAGTTTATTAGTTAAACACTTTTTTATTTGCTTCAAAAGGAAGAACTAGAGAATTGGATTATCTAGGGTTTGATAACTGACTTTAGCGAGCTATCGCGGTTGATAGCGTACTCGGTGCTCGGGACTGAGCTGAACTGAACAGATCTAAGCTGAACTGAACATAACTTAACTGAAAGTTTACTGAACTACTGCTTAGACGCGTGCCTGGGTTTATATAGGCAGAGTGGATGTTAAGAGAGCAAAATCTCTTTAAGAGAGTTTATCTAATTTGATTCTAATGTTCTCCTTAAGAGAGTTTGGCTGATTTGACTTTAATGTTTTCTCATTGAGAGAGGGAGAGGTTCCCGATAAATAGGGGTAATTGGAGAATCCTGAGACAAGTGCCTGAGCGGAAACTCGGGTGATAAAGTTTTGTTATTTCAGTTGGCTCGCTGTAAACATTGGGCGGAGACCCGGGTGATGAAGCTTTATTATTTCAGTTGGCTCGCTGTAAACATTGAGGCTAGCCAAGTGATCGAATTGGGGGACAATTATTTGGGTGATCGGGTTCGAGCAATTATTTGTTATTGTTCGCGTTTTTGGATTTAAGATCTGTGGGGACCAAAGTTAATCGAAGGGCTCTCGTTCTTTGATTACATACTGTGCTTATACATTAATGTGTTTATGTGCGTTTTACAATAATGTGCGTGTGTGTGTGGAATTGGGGAGTTTAAAGTGTGGGTGTAGAATGGATATGTCACTATATACCATAACAAATATATATTGAAACACAAAGTTTAATATAATGAAACAAAACCAAGTGCGCAAGGCTACAGACGGGCGCGCTCGACAGACAGATGCCCTTTAACATCCGTACCAAACATGTTAACACACTCATGACTTCTGACAGAGAATTCTTCCCAACTTATTCTAATATATATGACTGGTTCACACACACAAAACACGCGCGTAAAGAGTAAAGCGACACGAAGCAACGTCGACGTCGACGTCAACTACTCAAAGCAACTAGCAGGCTGCTGCTCGTACCAAACATTTGTACTGAAAACGTTGATTTGAATATCTTTTGTTTTATTAGTCCGATCGGATTGTAATTTTGAGGATATGTTCATATTCATTTGTTCATCTTTATTTATCCCGGACAGAACGTTATGAGTTTAATACTTTGCTTAATAATCACAAATTACTGATTTACGGGGGCGGTGGGAGTGGTACTAGAAATTTGATTATTATAAATTATTATTATTATAAATTACTGCCTAGGATATACAGGAATCTTAATGCCAAATTTTGAGTCTCTAGCTTTCTTAATAGCTGAGAATCAGACGCTCCTACAGACGGACAAACAGACAGACGGACAGACGGCTAGTGATCCTGAGCAAGAATATATATACTTTATGGGGTCGCAGATGACTCCTTCTGCCTGTTACGCACATTCCGACAAACCTAATAGACCATGTATTTTTTTAAAATCCATGGCCTAAAAAGAAGGGCTACATACATACATACATACAGAAAGTGACGAGACTACAGTTAGAATGCAGCGTAGAAGCAGAGAACTGTGAAGTACTGTGAGAGGGCTGCTAGGCTCGATGCGTACATTATGTTCGAACAAGTCAGTGGTACACGGTTGTTCACAGTGTCGACATGTAGTGGAGGGAGGTTCCGTCAAGTTGGACGCCAACAATTATGTTCGAACAGGTCACTGATACGCGACGGAACCACAGAAACATAAATATTTCAGATCAGCCTACACAAACTGGTGTAAAACCACAACCTAGATATGATCAAACAAGAAATATCCTTACATTGGTGATACACGAGACGACCATATCGGTTATTTGGTAGCTGTGTTGTAATCTCTCGACCGCTGTAGTGAGTCGATTGCCTTCATTGAGTCAAAAACAATGAAATTTTTATTTGCGACGTATGAGTCTGTAAGTATGTCATGAATGTGGAAGATAACAAATTAAGAAATTAAAACGAATCAACACATTAATACAATCCATCTTATAATATCAAATCACACACATCACACACTAAACCACACTGTATATTAAAATAATTACAATATAATATTAAATGTCAACAAAATTTAAGCATAAGACTAAATCTACTATTCCTAATTTACGTTGAAAAGTTGCTGGTGCGTTTTTCAGACCAAAGGGCATACGAAGATATTCGTAATGTCCATGCTTTGCTGAAAATGCTGTTTTGGATATTGATCGCGGGTCCATTTGAACCCTAACCTTTAGCTAAATCAATACTTGAGAAGTATTGACAGCGTCCAAGCTTGTCTAATATTTCGTCCATTACAGGAATTGGGAATTTGTCGTCAATGGTTATTTCATTGAGACTGCGATAGTCTATGACTAATCGAAATTTTGGTTTGCCGGAAGCATCGTTTTTCTTTGGGACAATCTAAATTGGAGAACAATATGGGGATTTAGATTTCTTAATTATATTTTGTTCTATCATTTCGTCAATTTGCTTGTTGCCCTCTTGATCAAACGCTTGGGGGTATTTATAAGTTTTTTTTTATAAATAGGGTCTTCGTGCTTTGTGAGAATATACTGTTAAATCGTACTTGTGAAGGTCAAATTCTCACCTTCTCTGTACTGAATATCATTGTACTGTAGCAAGACATGCGAAAGTTGTTCCCTTTCTTCTGTATTCAGATGTTCCAATCTGAATACATTGGATTCTCTTAACTCGTCATCTAAGGCGTAGTTAGAGGGTATTTCTAGAAGGGCTTCTTCTATGGGAGGTGTATTAAGAGGGGTTTCCTCAGTTTAAGAAGTCTTGTGATCTTCTAACTTAGATGACTTGGGGTACTCATTGGTGACCTTGAACTCATCTTGTTTTAAGTGGGGTTTCCGCTTAATTTTTAGGAGGGTTTTCTCCTTTTTTGGGGTAAGTAGAGGGGTTTCCTCTGTGTTAGATGACTTAGGGCACTCATTGGTAGCCTTGGACTCATCTGTTTGGGTGTGGTCGTACCACATTTTAAATAGATATCCATTTATATTGACCGTTTGAGTTGAGTAGTTAATTGAGCATTAGTTGACTCTAAATAGTTTCTACCTCATATTTTTCTGAGAAATTGTGAATAATAAAGTTTGTTTAGTAGGACATAGTTTGCTTGAATGCAATGATGCAATTTTTTACTTTAGAAGGTTTTGTTGGGAAATTAAAAAAATTTTGTTTCATAATATTGATAGATGAACCAGTGTCTACTAGGCATCTAAGAGTAATATTATTCATTTTAATTTGTAAGAATGGGTTTCCTCTTTCTCTGAGTCGTTTTCTGATTTCGAGACTGGTTGAAGAAAATTTTCGCATGTGTCCATCTTATGTTGGCCACTAGCATTTTCTCTTTGCCTTTTAACTGGAGGGTTTGGTGCATTGCTACCTTGTTGTTGGTAATTAAGGGAATTTTAGGCTCTACCTAAATTTAGTTTTTGCTTAAATTCACTGAAAACTTGTGAGCTTGATTCCACTGGTTTGGAACTAGTGCTTGGATAAGATTTATTTGTGGCATGCATTGCATTGCTCACGAAATTTTATTTTGTCCTTTACTCTTTGAGTTTTGGGAAGGGTTTGAGTTAGAGTTATTTTGGGATTTTGTTCGGTCGTTATAAGTTACTTCATATACGCCTTCTTCTTGCGCTACTTGTTTGAGTTTGGATACTGTTGATATATCGGATCTAGCAAGAGTCATAAATAGCCTATCAGGTAACTTTCTCCTGATTACATTTTTAATTGTAGTGTTTAACGCATTTGTGTAAGCTATAGTGTTATTAATATCGTTCTCTAACATGAGTTTTTTTGATATGATAAATGACTTAATTTCTAGATCTTCGACGAACTTACGGATATTTCCAGGGAAGGGTGTGTTGTAGAGACGTCGAAGTAGCTCCTCAGATGGTGTCTGGGTTTTGTACTCATTGATGAGGGCATTCATCAGGTCTTGCCAGTTTCTGGCTCCGGATAGTTGGGATACGCGTTGGGCATCTCCTGCGAGTTGCATCTCGATTGCACTGAAGAACACATGCTTCTGTCTGGTGTCACTTGTTGGGTATAATTGAAGTACGAACTCGATCCTTTTCATAAAGGCACTGAGCTCTTGAGTGTTTTCCCTGAATGCAGGTATTTGTCTAATTTGACCTAACGCTTGATTCAGGTGAGGCTCCGAAAACAGTTGGACTTGTTCGGTTGCCATGATTTTGTTGTTTTGTTTTAGCAGAGTTTTTTTGTTGTTGGTTGTTTTTACACTTTTACAGTTGGTTGTTTTTACACTTTTATTGTTCTTTGTATGCAGTAGATTGACTATTGCGTGTCAATCACCGACTATACGTGAAGTTCTTTGGCGGATAAAATGATTTTATTATATTACGATGCACTTTTACCTTAGCGCCGATTAGCGTGGTTCAATCACAAAAAGATACGCTTGGTCGTACAAGGATCTTTTATTACTAGATTGACATCGGTAAACGAGTCGCACAACTTTTTCTTTTTATCCTACCGGCTGCGCCATTAACGAATTCAGACCGAGGGTTTAATAAAAAAAATAAAAACACAGTTGTTTTTAAGTTTATTAGTTAAACACTTTTTTTATTTGCTTCAAAAGGAAGAACTAGAGAATTGGATTATCTAGGGTTTGATAACTGACTTTAGCGAGCTATCGCGATTGATAGCGTACTCGGTGCTCGGGACTGAGCTGAACTGAACAGATCTAAGCTGAACTGAACATAACTTAACTGAAAGTTTACTGAACTACTGCTTAGACGCGTGCCTGGGTTTATATAGGCAGAGTGGATGTTAAGAGAGCAAAATCTCTTTAAGAGAGTTTATCTAATTTGATTCTAATGTTCTCCTTAAGAGAGTTTGGCTGATTTGACTTTAATGTTTTCTCATTGAGAGAGGGAGAGGTTCCCGATAAATAGGGGTAATTGGAGAATCCTGAGACAAGTGCCTGAGCGGAAACTCGGGTGATAAAGTTTTGTTATTTCAGTTGGCTCGCTGTAAACATTGGGCGGAGACCCGGGTGATGAAGCTTTATTATTTCAGTTGGCTCGCTGTAAACATTGAGGCTAGCCAAGTGATCGAATTGGGGGACAATTATTTGGGTGATCGGGTTCGAGCAATTATTTGTTATTGTTCGCGTTTTTGGATTTAAGATATGTGGGGACCAAAGTTAATCGAAGGGCTCTCGTTCTTTGATTACATACTGTGCTTATACATTAATGTGTTTATGTGCGTTTTACAATAATGTGCGTGTGTGTGTGGAATTGGGGAGTTTAAAGTGTGGGTGTAGAATGGATATGTCACTATATACCATAACAAATATATATTGAAACACAAAGTTTAATATAATGAAACAAAACCAAGTGCGCAAGGCTACAGACGGGCGCGCTCGACAGACAGATGCCCTTTAACATCCGTACCAAACATGTTAACACACTCATGACTTCCGACAGAGAATTCTTCCCAACTTATTCTAATATATATGACTGGTTCACACACACCAAACACGCGCGTAAAGAGTAAAGCGACACGAAGCAACGTCGACGTCGACGTCAACTACTCAAAGCAACTAGCAGGCTGCTGCTCGTACCAAACATTTGTACTGAAAACGTTGATTTGAATATCTTTTGTTTTATTAGTCCGATCGGATTGTAATTTGGAGGATATGTTCATATTCATTTGTTCATCTTTATTTATCCCGGACAGAACGTTATGAGTTTAATACTTTGCTTAATAATCACAAATTACTGATTTACGGGGGCGGTGGGCGTGGTACTAGAAATTTGATTATTATAAATTATTATTATTATAAATTACTGCCTAGGATATACAGGAATCTTAATGCCAAATTTTGAGTCTCTAGCTTTCTTAATAGCTGAGAATCAGACGTCCTACAGACGGACAAACAGACAGACGGACAGACGGCTAGTGATCCTGAGCAAGAATATATATACTTTATGGGGTCGCAGATGACTCCTTCTGCCTGTTACGCACATTCCGACAAACCTAATAGACCATGTATTTTTTTAAAATCCATGGCCTAAAAAGAAGGGCTACATACATACATACATACAGAAAGTGACGAGACTACAGTTAGAATGCAGCGTAGAAGCAGAGAACTGTGAAGTACTGTGAGAGGGCTGCTAGGCTCGATGCGTACATTATGTTCGAACAAGTCAGTGGTACACGGTTGTTCACAGTGTCGACATGTAGTGGAGGGAGGTTCCGTCAAGTTGGACGCCAACAATTATGTTCGAACAGGTCACTGATACGCGACGGAACCACAGAAACATAAATATTTCAGATCAGCCTACACAAACTGGTGTAAAACCACAACCTAGATATGATCAAACAAGAAATATCCTTACATTGGTGATACACGAGACGACCATATCGGTTATTTGGTAGCTGTGTTGTAATCTCTCGACCGCTGTAGTGAGTCGATTGCCTTCATTGAGTCAAAAACAATGAAATTTTTATTTGCGACGTATGAGTCTGTAAGTATGTCATGAATGTGGAAGATAACAAATTAAGAAATTAAAACGAATCAACACATTAATACAATCCATCTTATAATATCAAATCACACACATCACACACTAAACCACACTGTATATTAAAATAATTACAATATAATATTAAATGTCAACAAAATTTAAGCATAAGACTAAATCTACTATTCCTAATTTAACTCGGACTACTAGACAGACAACCAAAACATCCACCCTTATAAGAAACATAACCGAAACTACCCCAACAGACATAACCACAAGCTCAAGAATGAGTACCCCTCCTCAAAATACGTCGGGGTCCAGCGTATATGAATTGTACATTATTAAGTACCTTCCGACGACGGTAACCCTTACAAGTTTACCAGTTTATTTATTAAAACACAAATTTGAATCCACAAAACAAAAAATCCTCTTTTTAAAATAAAATATGATCACTTAACATAAAAAACCATTAAAACTAAAAACAGAAAATATATTGAATCACAATGTATCTTTGTTGCTGGGTTGGATCTATCGGCTTGTAATGGAGTATGTGCATATGAAGGTGTATCCAGAATGTATATATGGGTTATGTCTATGTACATGAGAATGGCAAGCTTTTATTTCAATAGTTATATAAATAATTTGTTAGAGTGGCTAAGGTTACTTATCTAATATGATCGTTTGATTAAATGATTGTTTCCCATTTTGGTATATCAGCACATATAAACCTAACCTTAGAAGGAATATCAAGCTACCACAAAGCCGTTTCCTGGGTAAAATTGAACGAAATGTCTTAATTCTAAAGATAATTGTATTATGCGATATATGATATATCATTTTAAGCATTGAGAGCCAAAGACAAACTCACAAATCACGATTTAAAATAGAAACACAAATGAAACCAAAAAAGTAGACATCTACAATTCCAAGAAAAAACTTGACTAACACAGCTTAAGATCTATCTTAATGTCTATCTATCTTTTGTTTAGCTTTCGCCAGAGCGCAATCACCGTAAGTAGATGCATCACAGCAATCACGATGCCCATAAGGAGTAGGCAATCGGACATATGCACATCGGATATCATCATGTACTTGAGAAACACTTTGGGGCTGCGAAAATGGCAGTACATTATGTTATCGGGACAGTCGAGGAACGGCCGATCCATGCCGTATATAGCATTAAGAGCACCATGGAAACCAGCACGGAAATAGCTCAAATGCCACATCCAACGGAACAGTGGCGTTATATCGATATAACGTGTGCAGAATCCAAAGACTGAGAACATAACGGCCAGAATAGGACCAAGAAAGACGGCAAGCTTCGTTGGTAGTGTGGCGCCCACAAAGAATCCCCATGCCTGAGCACTAAGCGTGGCCATAATGGCGAGTAACATGAAGTAATATATCCGAAACGATATTACGCACTTGAAAGATTCATAGAAAGCATGGAAGAGATTTTATTGATGTTTAGAGACACAGACCAAACTCCATGAGGAAAATGTATTTAAGAGCGATCAGGAAGAAAATAGAGGGCAAAGCGAGTGAATTGTTAGATAGATTGGATACCCCATGAAACTGGGATGAAATTAAGAGGAATCTAACAAGAAAGTTACTAGATAACAGGGACGAACTGACACAACATAACAAAACTGTATGATACCATTTTGGATCTAAAACGAGTATTGACATGCATGTCCGATTCAAAGGAACTACCAGCTTTAGCTATTCTAGAAAAAAAGAATTACTATATGGCTCTTTGCCTGAAAACCTTTATTAAGGGTCTAACGGTACCACTCCGGAATGTGGTCAAAGCTTCTAGACCAAATACGTTGGATGAAGCATTTGATATAACCATTCAGGAGACGGATGAGGACATGCAGGAGAGACAACGGTACCCAGCAAATCAACATAATAATCGTATTTCAGACTACCAGCAGGGAAGAGGACAGTATAGAGCTCTTTCTTACTCAACCGAGAATCGTTACGGACAGGACCATCGCTCTAACAACGAGGTTAATAGACATAATAATTTCTCTAGAGCAATTATGCCACCTAAGACAGAATCAACAGATAGCCACTCACGCCAATATAGAGGTGGAAAATTCAATAGTTCCCGTCAGACTAATACTAGCAGAGTTTACTATCTGAAAGCCTCTTCGGAGCAACCGGCACTTTACAATTTAGAAGAAACTGTAAATGTTCAACGACCAGCCTCAGAGAGCAGACAGGTTACCTAAAAAGGATAAACACGGATCGACACTACCCTATATTTTGATTAGTTCACCGGTTGGTAGGAAGCTACGCTTTTTAATCGATACAGGGGAATCGATCCTAAATTTGTTCCGCTCCAGCAGAGATAATCCTTAAGCACAAATACAGTCATAAAAACTTTATTAAAGGAAATTCAGGTCACCGAAAATGTCGAATATCCAGCATTTTCCGAATTTTATTTAAAAGACACTTTTATATTTTTACTCCTCAAATTTCACGAATATTTCGACGGACTAATAGGTCTTGACATCTTATGTACTATAAAAGCAAATATAGATCTTAAAATGTTTATTTTACAAACCCCTGCGGCAACTATCCCCATTCATATTGAACGAAATAGAACTACGGATATATTTAATATCAAAACCAGTTCGGGAATGATAGTGCAGATACCAGTCGAATGTGTACAGGGACCATTTTTACTTGATTCCGTAGAATAAGTAGATAATGTTTACATTCAACAAGGACTGTATACAGCTGACAATTACAACGCATGGATAGAAAAAATCAATTATTCTGATCAGAATCAGACGATTTTCAAGAGAAATATGTAGAATTGAACTTTCATCGGTGCAACGAAGACCCCCCAACGGACATGAAAAACGACGCGAATTTTCACGAACGAGTCAATACGGACCACCTTTCTGACGAAGAAGCAAACCAACTTAAACACCTATGTTTGCAATTTCCCTTCCTTTTTCACGACCCGTCAGATAGATTAACATTCTCAAATACAAACAAACACAAAATAGAAACTACAGACGACATACCCCTGTATGCCAAACCCTTAAGATACTCCTAACGGCCCTCTAGAATCATTTTAAAATTATCCAACTCAGCCTGTAAATCCATTGCCTTTTCGATGTAACCGTCTAAAAGTTCTAAACGGCACGCTAACTCTGTTTTATCAGACGAAATGGTCTTTGATTTAATTGCTGTTTGCATACGGGAGATGTCAGCGCTAACCTTATCAAATCTTTGCAAACATGGCGATAATTTTGCAGCTGTTTTGCAGACTTGGCTTTTCACTAGTCTTTTCAGACTCAAACTTGTTGCTTTAAAAGAAAATATCAATAACTCAACAAAGAAAATAATCTCACAACTTTGTAAGCTACCCTCGCAACGACGCCGACTGTGTAAATCTAGCTTGCCTAATACACACACACACGCAACCTATGCGTTGTGTGAGCAAACAACGAAAGTGATCCAAGCGATCCAAAGTAAGGCAAGCTAAACGTTTACTGTAACTACGTTTGTAGGCAGCAATGTAAAATGCGTGGTGCGGGGTAAGCAATGCTAACGAAAGAATATATACACACGCACTCTAAGTGGTATGCATATCAAACAAATGAAACAAGCGAAAAGAGTATCAAATCAAAAGTTCGCTGACGCTACGTTTGTAGACAGCTGAAAAATCTGCGGGGTGCGGGGTAACAAAATAATGGAGGGTATTGTCTGCTACAAAAAGACATGCTTAAAGCAAGTGACTGTTACTCAGCCAAGCATATCTTGCTGGCTGTGTGACAATGTTGTGCACATAAAATGTGCCGGCTACATTGCCTCTACGGCTGATGCCGTATCTAAGCGCACTGGCCTGCGTTATTGTTGTGACCTGTGTCGGGAGGCAGAAAACGAGATGATTACGTTCATGCGGCAGACAAAGTCAGGGTTTCGTGAACTTTTTGACAGTTTTCGAAAGCTTGCCGATCAGTTCTCTGCGTTGGACAACTCATTTAACAGCCTAAACTATTAAATGAGTCGCCCAAACGCAAGAAATCAGCTCATGTGGCGAAATTTTTGCTTGCTGCCATTCCGCCTCCTCTCATTGACCAACCATGTACACTGGTGACTCAGCCGGTGATGTCGTTTACCACTCCTATGGTGACGAGATCATCGGTTTCTTAAAAAGTCATCGACGAGTGTTTACAAATGGTGTGACATAAAGTTTCTGATGTTTCAGCTGTGGTTTCTTTGCCTATTCCACAGATGTTAGAAATACCGATGGCAAGTTCAATTTCCGGACTACCAGATAAGAACACTCCCGCAGGTGCAATGCCTGTGGAGCCTTAAAAGTTTTTAGGTGTTCCACTTAGGAAGCAAATTTTCATTTCCCGGCTTTCCCCTGATCTTACATCTGAAGAAGTAGTGGCTTATATTCAAGCCAAAAATCAAGCTGCAGATTTAAAAGTGGAAAAATTTAAATTTTCGTATGAAAGGGACATATCGTCCTTTAAAATTAGTGTCCCAGCTAAACTTTTGACCAACATATGTTCACACAAATTTAGGCCACACCATGTAGTGGTTTAAGAGTTTGAAGCGAAAAATAAGAAAAATCGGAAACCGATTGCGTTAAATCTACCAATACAAGCATCTACATCTTCGAAAAAACCATAACAAACTAGTCGGAAAAGCTACAGTCACGCGGTGACTGTAAGAGGCCATGGATTTTCAGTTTACGTGTATATACCAAAAACTATATATAAATTTATATTTATATAAATTTTAATATAATGAAACAAAAACAAGTAGGTAGGGCTACAGTCGGGCGCCCGACAGTAAGATACCCTTCTCCCAATTTTCTAAATCCGTTACAAACGTAACCACACTCATAATTTCAAACAGAGAATTCTGCACAAATTCTCTAATACATATAGCTTACTCGCTCGCACTCACACAGCGACGCGCGTAAAGAGTAAAGCGACACGACGCAACGTCGACGTCGGCGTCAACTGCTCAAAGCAGCGCGTCGGCTGCTGCTCGTACCGAACATTTGTACTGAAAACGTTGATTTGAATAACTTCTGTGTTATTGGCCCAATCAGATTGTAATTCATAGGAGATGTTCATATTGTATTCAGCTTTACATATACCGAAGCAGAACGTTATGAGTTTAATACTTTGTTTAATAATCACAAATTACTGATTTACGAGGGCAGTGGGCATGGTACCCGAAATTTGAAAACAACGTTTACTGCCTAGGATATACAGAAATTTTCATGCCAAATTTGGAGTTTCTAGCTTTCTTAATAGCTGAGAATCAGACGCTCATACAGACGGACAGACAGACATGGCTAAATCGACTCGGCTGGTGATCCTGAGTAAGAATATATATACCTTATGGGGTCGCAGATATCTCCTTCTGCCTGTTACGCATATTCCGACAAACCTAATAGACCATGCATTTTTTTAATATAATGAAACAAAAACAAGTGGGTAAGGCTACAGTCGAGAGCCCGACAGTAAGATACCCTTCTCCCAATTTTCTAAATCCGTTACAAACGTGTAACCACACTCATAATTTCAAACGGAGAATTCTGCACAAATACTTCTAGTACATATAACTTACTCGCTCACACTCACACAGCGACGCGCGTAAAGAGTAAAGTGACACGACGCAACGTCAACGTCGGCGTCAACTGCTCGTACCGAACATTTGTACTGAAAACGTTGACTTGAATAACTTCTGTGTTATTGGTCCGATCGGATTGTAATTTAAAGGATATGTTCATATTGCATTAAGCTTTATACATACCGAAGCAGAACTTTATAAGTTAAATACCTTGCTTATTAATCGTAAATTACCGATTTGCGGGGGCGGTGGGCGTGGCATCAAATATTTGACATAAACTTCATCTGCCCCGGATATATTCTTTCAAGATAAGTCTCCCAGTAAAGCATTTCCCAGCTGCTTGCTGTGGTACTTTTTGGCCGCCCGACCTAATTTTTAAGGAGTTCACTCCAAAACAAAGAAGTCGAACCGCCGTATCCCTGCCAACGTTAACAATTTCGTCCCCAACCAAAACCTCCAGAACTAAAAAAGATGGAATGCATGCAAAAAACTAATATCGCATCTTTCTATTGGCTATCAAAACGTTAGAGGTCTTTACACTAAGACTTCTAATCTTTTTATTGATAGCTCATCTTTTGATTTCAAAATACTTATACTTACTGATACCTGGTTAAAGCCTTCCATAAGTAACTTAGAACTTTTTCCCAATAAATACACAAATGTGACCGTCTATCACGATCCGGTGGTGGTGTTCTTATTGCTGTTGACTCAGACATGTCGTCAGAAATTGTTTTGACGCATTAACCACCTCATGTTGAATTAGTGTGTGTAAAATAAGCGTGAAACAAATTTCAATTTTTAGAACTTGCTTCTATATTCCTCCTTCTGAACTTTCTTTGTATGCAGAACATCTTTCCTGCATTCAATCTATTGAATCTAAACTTTTGGACAGAGATTACCTCTTGGTTTTTTGCGACTTTAACTTGCCCCAAATCTCATGGTCCTCTCAAGCCAATTGTTTAATTCCATCAGTGTATGAATTATACATTTATTAATAGCCTTTATGAATTATGCTTGTCTCAAATTAACCCCTTTCGTAACATCAGTGACAATACTCTTGACTTGATTATTGTCTCTGATTCTTTATCTAACACGATTTTTAGAATCGATCCTCTAGTTCTTCCTGAAGATCCTTATCACCCCACACTTAATATATTACTAGAATTGTTTACTCCAGTGCAAACGACAATAGTTATGCCTAACTTAAAATCGCGTTGCTTTCGCAAAACTGATTTTCTTAAGCTTAACTATATTATTTCTACTTATGATTGGTCTTTATTTTATTCGTGTTCAGATTTAAATTTTTGCATCGCATATTTTTATAAATCCTTAAATGCATTTTTTGATGTTTGTGTTCCGTGTGCATATCCGGCAAAGTCTAATTGAATTCAGTACGAGCAGCAGCCTGCTTTAGGCAATTGACGCCGACATCGACGTCGCGTCGTGTGGCTTTACTGTTAACGCGCGTGTATGTGAGCGAGTAAGCCATATGTATTAAAATAAGTTTGGAAGAATTCTCTGTCAGAAGTCATGAGTGTGTTTACATGTTTGGTACGAATGTTAAAGGGTATCTGTCTGTCGAGCGCGCCCGTCTGTAGCTTTGCGCTCTTATTTTTGTTTCATTATATTAAAATTTATATAAATATAAATTTATATATATTTTATGGTATAAACGTAAACTGTAAATCCATGGCCACTTACAGTCACCGCGTGACTGTAGCCTTTCCTACTAGTTTTTTATATGAAAACAAGAAAGCAACCAGTGATCAAGACGCTGCTGATCTGTTTGCAGACTTTTTTCAATCTACCTATTCCTCTACTAACTTCGACAATAATCTTCCATATCCGTATTTAACTCAAAGATCCAATTCCATTTCCTGTGATATGATCGATGAGGAATCATTACGGACTAATCTATGCTCTATTAATCCAATCTTCTCTTCCGGCCCTGACGGAGTACCAGGATGCGTACTTAGATTTTGTGCCAATAGCTTATTTAGACCCATTTTCAAGTTATTTAACTTGTCTCTAGCATCTTGTACGTTTCCTCCAATCTGGAAAGAATCTTTTTCTCTCCCTCTTTATAAAAACGGGTCTAAGTCTGAAGTAATGAATTATATGTGCATTTCCAAATTATCGTCTATTCCAAGGTTGTTGGAAAAAATTATTACTGTGGAGTTAACAAATAAGTGCAAGTCACTTATTTCGCCACATCAACATGGCTTTGTAAAATCTCGATCTACTACTACCAATCTTCTGGAATTCACCTCAATAATTAATAAAGGTTTTCCGAAGAAAATGCAAACTGATGTGGTCTACACAGACTTCAGCAAAGCATTTGATTCAGTAAATCACTTATTTCTTCTTCATAAGCTTAATCTTATTGGTTTTTCCTACCCATTGCTCTTTTGGATCTCCAATTACTTAACTTGTAGATCCCAAAGGGTATTATTCAAATGTTTGCTATCTAAGCCTAAATTTGTATCCTCTGGTGTTCCTCAGGGCAGTCATCTTGGGCCTTTACTCTTTAACCTATTTATAAACGATCTTCCCTCTGTTCTACACTATATTAATATTCTGATGTATGCTGATGATGTGAAACTTTGCTTAACATACAATGAACTGACCGCTAATTCACTTCAAGTCGATATTGACTCATTATAGAAGTTTGCAACGCACTTTAGGAGACATTTCCGACCCTATAAAGTTTATATATTCTATATCAGCATCACCAGAGGAGTCGAAAAATGGATGTCCGTCTGTCCGTCCGTCCGTCTGTTGCAATGCAAACTAGTCTCTCAGTTTTTGAGCTATCTTCATGAAACTTGGCACACAAGCTTCTTATTGCTGTAGGCTGTAAATAAGTCGGAACGAGCCAGATCAGACCGATATATCGTAAAGCTGTCATAGAAGCTATCGGCCGATTTTTGTTGTTTTTCAAGATATTGCAACAAGATTTGGCAAATCTTATTTTTATTATGTTTTAAATGTGCTGTCAAAGTTGTATCAAAATCGGACCTCTATAACATATAGCTGCCATAAGAACAATCAGCTGAAATCAGGGTTTTCGTATGCAAACAGAAACCAGCAGCAATCCAAATGTATTTTATATTTAGTATAACTGCAAGGGTATAAAACCTTCGGCAAGCCGAAGGTAGCCTTGCTTTCTTGCTTTTTACATGGTGTAGCCGTAATTTGCTATATTTAAACTGTTCGAAGTGCAAGGTCATGTCTTTTTATAGAAGTAATTCTCACGTTGTAAACTATACCCTTGATCAATTTCCACTTCACAGAATTTTTGAGGTAATGGATCTTGGAATTCTTTTTGATCATAAGTTGAAATTTGATTGTCATATAACACACATTGTCAATAAGGCGTATCGGGCTCTTGGCTTCATTAAAAGATGGGCTAAAGAATTCGAAGACCCTTATACGACAAAATTGTTATATACTTCTCTTGTTCGCCCGATTTTGGAATATGGATCCTGTGTATGGTCTCCTGAAAACCAGGTCCATCAAGACAGAATTGAGTCTGTCCAAAAACAATTTTTGCTCTTTGCTTTGCGTCGCTTTAACTGGGTTTCTAGCGTAGATTTACCACCTTACTCAAGCAGACTCCTACTAATTAATCTACCCTTCTTAACTAACCGTCGTATTATGCTGGGTGTTATGGTCATAATAAAACTAATAAAATATGACATCGACTCTCCTTTCCTGCTTAACCAACTAAACTTTTGTGTTCCTTCTAGGGTTACACGAAATTTTTTTACCACTTTCTTTGAGCTTTTGTACTAATAACTATAGCTTGCATGATTCTTTTAGAGTTCTCTGTTCCGATTACAATAAGCTTTTTAGAATAATCAACACGTAATCTTCTCTCTCATCTATTAAATTATCTATATTAAATTACCTAACCTTTTCACCTAACACCAATTAACTATACATCCTAACAACTAATACTAATCTACCGATCTGATTGGGTTTTACTGGGTTTTTCCCAATCCTTTGCAGCAAATGCTGGATCGTTTTCTTATATTTCCCAGCCTAAATTCTAAATTTTAAAATATAAATATATTTTTAATTAATTTATACTTTTTTTAATAAATTCAATTCTATAATCAAAATTTTAAACTTTAATTATTTTCTTTTTTTAATTTTAATTATAACTAATTTTAATTTAAACTTAAAAATTAATTTTAACTTCAAGTCGACTGCCTTAGTTGACGTTAAATAAATAAATAAATAAATATAGGCCCTTAATACCAAATTTGGTGTCTCTAGCTTTTTTAATAGCTGATCTCTGTTGTCTCAAACAAACAGACAGACAGACAGAGTTCTGCCACGCCTCCTTATGCCTGTTACATACATTTTGCACAAAGTTAGTATACCCTTTTTTTGACCATTTTCAATGGTAGAAGGGTATAAAAAACTAGTCGGAAAGGCTACAGTCACGCGGTGACTGTAAGAGGCCATAAATTTTCAGTTTGTTTTTATATATCATACAAAAATATATATTAAAATAAAATTTTTAACATAATAAAAACAAAAATTTAAATAACGAAAAAGCAAGAGTCGATAAGCATAAGTTAGAATGTGAGAGAGGTATGTGCACTTTTGGCGCGTGCCAAAATTCGTTACATACGCACACACCAGCGTCAGCTGCTTCTTCTAAAATGTAGACGTCCGTAAAAATTACACAGACCTGCCTCATGTTTTGTGTATTGCCTCACACGCATATACATATGTATGCATGTGTGAGCTTCGTGTGCATGTATTGTATGCATGTACGCATAAGTACAGCATGCAAAACATCTTAAAAGGCAAAATGTAACACTTTATATATAAAATATTAGATATATATTAAGAAATGGAAAATAATCAAAAACTGCATATGCGCTGTAAATATAAATGTAAACAAATATGAAATACAACACATAAAAAATTAAAATATTCTAAATTCTCTTTTCACCGTGGGGAATCGAACCCTGGCCGCTTGCATTCACTGCGCTCCGCGACCGTTAAAATTGCATTTTTAGACCAGTTGCTCAAAAATGTCAAATATGTCATGTATAACAATAACACTACCACAAGATTGAATGATTTATAATTATGAAAAAAAAAAAATAAAATATTAACTTCTAAATAGTGAAATAGTAAAAATAAAATCAAACCGCCTTCCCGAGGGATCGAACCTCTATCCCTTTGCTTGATTTCCGGCTGCTCTACACATTTGACTATCGCTGCACTGATTCGCTGTGCGACTAAGTTACTATTTCCATCTCACACACACATATAACCATTTTCGCATTAAAAAGATCGATAAGCACGTGGCTGGCAGCAGCTTGCAGGCAAGGCATCACAAATCAATAGAAAATGTTAACTCACGTAACTTCTATGTTTATTAGCCGATCGGGTTGCAATTTATAGAATAGGTTCACAGCGTATTTATCTAGACGTATGCCAACGCAGAAAATTAACACTTTAATACTTTGCTTTATAATCGCATTTCAAATAAAATTTCTGATTCACGGGGGCGGTGGGCGTGGTACCCGAAATTTGAAAATGACGTTTACGGCCTAGGATATAAAGGAATCTCCATGCCGAATTTTGAGTCTCTAGCTCATACAGACAGACAGACAGACAGACGGACAGACAGACATGGCTAGATCGACTCGGCTAGTGATCCTGAGCAAGAATATATATACTTTATGGGGTCGCAGATGTCTCCTTCTACCTGTTACGCACATTCCGACAAACCTAATAGACCATGTATTTTTTTAAAATCCATGACCTAAAAATCGACTCGGCTAGTGATCCTGAACAGGAATATATATACTTTATTAGTTCTGCCGCGCCGACTTATGCCGGTTACAAACATTTTGCACAAAGTTAGTATACCCTTTTTTGACCATTTTCAATGGTTGAAAAGGGTATAAAAATAAATAAATAAATATTTTTTTTTATTAAACCTATCACCTAAAAAGTTCATTATATATTCTTGCTCAGGAACTTAAGTCAAGTTCGCCTTACGAGGTCTTAACTGGGATTTAAACTTAAGACCTCCTTATGACACTAGACTTTTGTTGCTTAATTTACCTTCTTTGGCTAACCGCAGAACCATGCTGTGTGTTGAATTTATTAATAGCCTCATCCAAGGTAATTTATACAGTGTAGACCTGGTTAGCCACTTCTCTGTCCCTTGTAGAATATGACGGAACTACCTACTAGCAACTCTTTCTTATTGTAGGTCGAACTATTGCCCTCCACGATCCGTAAAGCGTATTTCGCTCGGACTACAATAATCTCCATTTTCTTATTTCTAACGCTTCCTCTGTTGCATGCCCAAAATTCGAAATCTTGTCCTATCTTTCTAGAAATTAAATAACCTTTCCTAGCAAATCTTTTCTATCATTAGTATTAACTGCATGCCCGCGTTCTCTTTTCGCGTTTCGGTCGGTTGGGCGGGAGGTGGACATTCGCTGTGTCTGGGATCCGCGCCTAACAAGCATAACATTCATTGTATCAACGTGAGAAGGTCATAAAAAAAAATAGCCATGTCTGTCTGTCAGTCCGTCTGTATGAACGTCTGATTCTCAGCTATTAAGAAATCTAGAGACTCCAAATTTGGCATAAATGTATATCCTATGCTAAACGTCATTTTCAAATTTCGGGTACAGCGCACCGTAAATCAACAATTTAATTACTTTTGCGATTATTAAGCAATGTATTGAAGTATTATTCTTTGCTTTGGAATACATCTAGGTAAATTCGTTGTGAAATTATTACATGAATTGCAACCCGATCGGATAGTAAAAAATTAAAGTTACGCAAGTTCACGTTTTGTATTGATTTGTGATGCCTTACTTGCAAGCTGCTGCCAGCCATGTGCGTTTTCGATCTTTTTAATGCGAAAATGGTTGTGTGTGGATGAGATGGAAATAGTAACTTAGCCGCACAGCAAAAAGTTGCAGCCATACCCATATGGGTAGAAGAGCCGGCAATCAAACAAGGAGATGGAGGTTCATCACTCAGGAAAGCCGGTTTTTAAGTTTTATTTTTTTCTTTTCACTTTTTAGAATTTTTTTTTACCATTATAAAAGTCAGTTTATTTTATCAAAAAATAATAATAATTAATATATAATTATTTTATATTGAATTATAAATTAAATTAATAGTATTAATAAACAACACACGTCTTAAGCTCGCGAAGCGTACACATGCATACAAATAAGCGTGAGTCAATATACAAAATATTAGGCAGTTCTGTGTAATTTAAACGGACCTCTAAATTGAAGAAGAAGCAGTTGATGGTGTGTGTTGGGATTGCATTCAGAAACTAGGCAATAGGGTTTTTTTTATAAAAAACAGCTTTAAGTTATTTATTCATTTCGGGTCTTGCTATCCAACTTGAATCGCCAATGCGACTGAAACTGCTTTTTGCTGCACGCTCAGCGATCATCCTTTTATTCAGTGGCAAACACTGTTTTGAGCTACCATTTAGTAACAATATCACCAGAGCGGTTGAAGCCTTTGTCCCAGAGAAATGATGCAGAAAGATCTCCCATATTACTGCTACAAAACAAGCCAATGTCAAGTCAAAAAGATGTACTTCCTTCAAGTGTATTGCTGGCCGCTAGAGAAGTGACTTCCAATCGGTTTTCGGACAGACTATAGTCCACCTTTGTACTCCATGACAAAGCAACTGCACCATACCGATACAGTTAAGTTTTGGCAATATAATAGCTTTGGCGTCAATCGGTACTACCTGCGAACGCTGCACAACGTTTTTGAGCTCGGAAAAGTGGCGGTTCATTGACTCTAAAAATGATTGCAAGATTCGTAAGAGCAAAGCTCACTTGAAAAGACCCGGAACGTAACGTTTTCTGTCGGGTGGGATGATTATATTCAGTGTTTTCCATTTTTTGCTGCCATGTTCTCACTTACATTCACGCTTCAGAATACTTTAGACAGACTAAATTTCGGTCACGGTGCGGGAAAGGAAGAGGGACGAAAAATAACATGCAATACTCTTACAATACAAATGAAAATGCAATGCAAATGAACGTGTTATGCAAAGTCATAAGGCAAACCCAAGTAACGGCAATAAGGGTTGGGGCAAATTTGTTTGGGAACGTTCGGTTTTCCCTTTCTTCTAGCGCGTTTTTAGCGTTTTCCGCTTCTGTTCTATTAATAGACGCATGACCAGAGAAAACAAGTCGGTAAGGCTACAGTTAGCGCGCCCGACAGTAAGATACTCTTCGCCAAATTTATAAATCCGTTACAAACGTGTAACAACTAGCTAAAGGAACACATTGCGACGTCGACGTCAACTGCTCAAAGCAGCGCGCCGGCTGCTGCTGAGCATTTGTACTGAGAACGTTGACTTTCTTCGACTAACTTTCTTGATGATTAGCTGTGTTTTGTTATTTAACGAGTTTTACTAAATTTCTGCTGATTTAAATTTCTAATTTGTGATTCACTACTGTGTAATAACTTTGCGCTAACAAATTGATTTATTAGAAACTGGTAGACAAAGGGTTATTGCATTTAAAGTACATTTTATCTAAAAACAACTTGCGCGTCTTAAGCGTCTTGTATTTTGATTTTGTTTTGAGTTCACACTCCCGCGCTCATTGTCGCTTGCATCGCTCTCTGAGTGTGCTGCGCTGTGCTAAGTGTGTAACGGCTATCTCGCCACAGCAGTGTTGTTATTTTTCTGCATTCTACATACACTGAATGGCGCTCTCACTCTCTTCTTTACGCTCTCTTATGAATTACGCTTGTGTTAGTATTACTCTCGCAGCTCTCTTTTTGGTAATTAGCTGTGTTGTTACATTTGATTTGCTTTTGCTTGCTTTCTTGCTCTCTAACTGTTCTTTTATAACTTATTGTTTTTGGAACTTATTTTCGTAATCGTTGTAACATTTTTTTTTTTTAAGGCATATTAATTTCCTTTAAAATGCTATTGTGCTCTGCAACTTCTTGCAAATGCAAGGCCGACGCTAAGCCGTACTTTGTTTGCTGCTGGTTGTGTGATAATTTCTATCATATAAAATGCATCGGCTTAACAGCACGCATTAGGGATTCTATTAACAACAGTGAAAAAATACATGGTCTATTAGGTTTGTCGGAATGTGCGTAACAGGCAGAAGAAGACATCTGCGACCCCATAAAGTATATATATTCTTGCTCAGGATCACTAGCCGAGTCGATCTAGCCATGTCTGCCTGTCCGTCTGTCTGTCTGTCCGTCTGTATGAGCGTCTGATTCGCAGCTATTAAGAAAGCTAGAGACTCAAAATTTAGCATTAAGATTCCTGTATATCCTAGGCAGTAAACGTTGTTTTCAAATTTCTAGTACCACGCCCACCGCCCCCGTTAATCAGTAATTTGTGATTATTAAGCAAAGTATTAAACTCATAACTCTGCTTCGGTATACCTAAAACTAAATACAATATGAACATATCCTCTGAATTACAATCCGGTCGGACTTATAAAACAAAAGATATTCAAGTCAACGTTTTCAGTACAAATGTTTGGTACGAGCAGCAGCCAGCGTGCTGCTTTGAGTAGTTGACGTCGACGTCGACCTTGCGTCGTGTCGCTTTACTCTTTGCGCGCGTATCTGTGTGTGTGTGAGCGAGTCATATATATTACAATAAGTTGGGAAGAATTCTCTGTCAGAAGTCATGAGTGTGCTTACACGTTTGGTACGGATGTTAAAGGGTATCTGTCTGTCGAGCGCGCCCGTCTGTAGCCTTGCGCACTCGTTTCATTATATTAAAATGTATATATCGATATATATATATATTTTTAATGGTATATAAACATAAACTGAAAATCCATGGCTTTTTACAGTCACCGCGTGACTGTAGCCTTTTCGACTAGTTAAATCTCCAATCAGAATTTATCAATATGGAAACTCAATTTAACTCATTTGAATGTTCTGAGAAGCCTTCCGAAACCCACCGGCAACTCCTTCAGGAATAACATCTCCTGCTATTGCATACTTAACCCCTTCTACACCTGCTTACATTCTTCCAGCCACCCCGGCTGTTATATTCGATCCACCACTTTTGATTGTCACCTCTCCAGTTACGCCTATTTCCAAAAAGAATCGTTTCAAACGATAAATCGCTTGTCGCGGTTAAGCCTAAGAAACAGGTTTTCGTTTCTCGCCTTGCACCTGATACTTCGGTTGAAGATGTGCAATCATTTCTTTATTCAAAAATTTCTACACCTAATATTGTTGTAGAAAAGTTTAATTTAAACTAAACGCGAGATATTGCATCTTTCAAAATAAGTATTCGTGCAGACAAATTTCAATCTGTTTGCAGCGCAACCTTCTGGCCGCCAGACTTAATTGAAAAAGAGTTTTCTCCAGAACAAAAAAGTCGAGCTGTGGTACCGCTTCCTACAACTTCTCGAGCCTCTTCTTCTAATGGGACATCAAAAAACCAGTAGAATTATCCTATCTTAATTTTGCCTATCAAGTCGTTAGAGGCCTAAACTCTTAGCTGTCTAATTTGTTTAATTATGAAATACTAATATTTACTGAATCCTGGTTAAAACCTGATGTAGCTAACTGTTCTATTCTTCCTTGTAAGTACACCTCCCTCAGATATGATCGTTTATCACGAATTGAAGGTGGTGTTCTTATAGCTGTACAATCTGATCTTCCTTCCGAACTAATCTCGATAGACCATAGTTCCTCCTTAGAATTTGTGTGTTAAAATGACAATGTATCAAATTTCAATTTATATTACCTGTTCTTATATTCCACCCTCATCTGATATATCTGTCTACCAGGACCATCTTTCCATCTTTATCCAATCTGTCGCTTCCAAACTATCTGATAGACACTACTTGCTAGTTTTTGGTGATTGGTGCCTTCTGTATTTAATTCTTTTTTAAGTGGCCTGTCGGATCTATCTCTTTATCAACTAAATACTGTTCCTAATTGTAGTGGTAGAATGCTTGATTTAGTTTTCTCTTCCGATATTCTCTTAAATACTATCTCTAGAATCAATCCCTTAGTTCTCCCCCAAGGATCCCTATCATCCTACATTAGACCTGGTTCTAACTCTGGCTATATCTACGCAAACTGCAACAATTTCCCCTAAAATAATATTACGTTGTTTCCGTAGGGCCGATTTTTAAAAATTTAATTATTTATTTTGGAACATGATTGGTCATCTTTTTATACATGCTCCGATCTAAGTATGCATTTCATTTTTTTATTCCTTTATGAACTCATTTTTTAATCAATGTGTTCCTGTTACTTTTCCTGTAAAGTCCAACAGGCCTCCTTGGTTTTCACGTGAGTTAGTAAGGTTAAAAATTTTGAAATCCAAGCATTTTAAAATTACTTGTAATCCTTTAGTGTAGAGACGAGATCCATCTGACTCCTTGAGATTATATATGCTCAACACTGTTACTGATCCAGCTCCTTTTCTGGGCATCAGGTATTTAAAGAGCTTGAGTGAAGCTGTAAGAGGACCACTCTCTAGAGCTTCTGAAGTTATTTGTTCCGGCTTTTATGCCGATGATATGTTTACTGGCGCTGCATGAGTAGATGAACTTAAGACAATTAAGTCTGGAGTGACTCAGGTTATTCAAACCGCAGGTTTTGAATTGAGCAAGTGGTTTTTAAACTCACCAGAAGTCACTGCATCTGAGAGCACAGTTAATCCGATAACAATCTCGGATTCAGATTCAACTATATCATGGACTCCTGAAGATGCCTTACGGATTAAAATTGACACCTCTATCATGGTTCTCCGAGCCACAAAAAGGAACGTATTGTCGGTGGCATCAAAGCTGTTTGACCCCTAGGCTTATTAAGTCCAATTGTCAATGGAGGCAAGATCCTGCTGCAGGAGTTATGGATTAATAAGTAGAACAGGTATAAGTCTATTCCACTGTAGTTAGAAACAGCATTTTATGAACTTAAGAAAACATTGTCGAAAGTGAGAGAAATCTCCATACCTCAATGTTTCCGTAGCAAAACTGCTGAAGGTTATAAGATTTCGTTGTTGACTTTAAAGTTAAACGTAGCGCCGCTCAAGACTTAAACACCTCCAAGACTTTATGTGCCGCTTACCTAGCACAACTTAGCCACAGAATCAAGCCATTCTTGAAGGCAAATATCGAACAAACCGTCTACTGGTCGGTTTCAGAAGTTAATTTTCACTGGATCCGATCTCATCCTTCGTCGTTGGCGACGTTCTTTTCAGGAGTCGTCCAAAGATGCTACATTGCGACATGTACCGAAGAAACAAACCCGGCAGATGTAGTTTCAAGAGGTTGTGACATTGGCGACTTTAGAAGTCAAGCAAGCTTGGTTACAGCTCGTTTGATCAGGCCTAACGAGGTTTGAACCATGGCTACCCTGGAAACGCCATCATCGCCTGGTATCGTGGACTTAATCTTGCCGAGCCGCCATTTTAGTTTAGGTTTTTCGTCCTTGAGTAGCACTAAGGAGCCAGCCATGAGGGCCGTTCGCGAAGTTTTCCATTTGCTGCGCTCCTGAAGAATCGTCCGATATTCAGTACTCCATTTGCGCCAGAAAATTTGACGCATTTTCATAGACTAGAAGACGAAGTTCATCTAGAGCTAAAACAGAAGACCCAGCAGCACGAAAAAAGTGATATTAGGCAGACTTGACTGCCGCCTCCCATAATCTACCAAAATGTGGAGAATGTAGTATAAAATTCCAATCAATTCCATTAGCTTAACAAACTTCCGATACAGCGCTGTTGTGCGGGTCGCTTAAGAATAATTCTCTCAGTTCAGCTAATTCGTTTTTAGTGCCAACGAAGTTTGTTCGGTTGTCTGTCCAGATAGTGCGTGGTTTGCCCCTGATACCTTTGAAGCGTCTCAGAGCAGCAATAAATGATGCTGTCGTAAGATCCTTGACGACTTCGAAATGAGTAGCTTTAGTACTGAAGCAGATACAAATGGATATGTAGCACTGTTCAGGTGCCTTACTCTTGGTCTCAGGCTTGTAAAGAAAAGGTCCACAGTAATTGATTCCATTTCCGTCTATGAATGAGTAGAGAGAAAGCAAATTGCTTTTGACTGGAAGCGACTTCTTTGAGGAAAGCACCGCACAGTCGATAGCAAAGTCGACTTCTTGTATGTTTTTAACAAAGAGATACGTGCCTATGCGCAGATCCTCGACGGTCAAATTGAGCGTAGTTGGAGTGCATTTCTTCGATAAAGTGAGCCAAAATTTGAGAACATAAGCGAAAATTCGTTGCAAAGAAGTGAACGAGTTTTGATATTTGCAAAAACTGGTTAGATAGTATTTTGTTGTGGTGATCAGCACCTTGCGACGGCGTTCTGGCAAGTCGACATTTGGCAGCACTAAGAAACTGAGGACCATGTTGCAACAGCTGGTCATTCATCAATTTCTTTGGCGTGCAGCCTCGAGATAGTATGTCATTTGGTTTACAGGCTGTTGGCACGTTCCCTGAGTCAACTCCTGTATTTTACTGACGCGGTTTGAAATAAATACGTTGAATTCCGATGGAGATGATCGAATCCATGAAAACGTTATTGTAGAGTCGGACCAGCAATGGAATTCACATTGAAATGGAACAGTGCGAGCGAGATTAGCGACCAATTCAGCTAGAACCAATGCAGCTGACAATTCCAACTTTGGTATCGTAAGAGTTTCTAAATTTTGAGCATAAAAGATGTGATGAAATTGGGTCCTGTGATTCCGAACGAAGGTAAGTAATACAAGCGCCGTATGCCAGGCTGCTCGCATCACAAAATCCATGAATTTGATGCTGCAGGAATCATCACGTACCGTGGAAATTTGAGTGCACTGACAATGGAAAGTTGAGAGAAAAGCTGGCTCCATGCTGATTGTAGCTCTGCTGGCATTGCGTCGTCCCAGTTGAGTTGATGTTTCTATAATGATTGGATAAATATTTTGGCCTTTGTAATGATAGGCGCAGTAAGGCCAAGCGGATCGTAAGTTCTGGCGACTGTGGATAGAACAGCGGGCTTAGTGGCTGGTCCATCCAGTAAAATTTATGAAAAATTGAAAAACTGAGGTTTCATACCAGCCCCAAGGCATTCGCGATTCCAGTTCAATCATGCTAGCAGCTTCTCCTTATCCACATTGAGCTCACCATCGAGCACGGTTGATTCATTAGAGCACCATTTACGAATGGGGAATTGGCCACGGCTGAGCAGCCCCTTGACCTGGCGTGGACTAGCTACTATCTTAGGCTATTGTGTTCGATAACATTACAACATCGCTGTTCTCAAACCGATCTTAACTAGGGTGATGGAGATCCAGTTAAGACTCTGGCCATGTATTGGCTGCCGAAAAAGGCCTGTTTTAGATACAAGGTCAACTTTGACCTACCAGAAGGTTCTTCAAAGAGGATCATATTGTCCTGCATTGCCAAATTGTTTGACCCATTGGGTCTTATTGCGTCTTATTGTCTTATTAAAAAATTGAAAAAACTGAGGTTTCATTCCAGCCCCAAGGCATTCGCGATTCCAGTTCAATCATGTTAGCAGCTTCTCCTTATCCACTTTGAGTTCACCATCGAGCACGGCTGATTCGTTAGAGCACCATTTACGAATGGGGAATTGGCCACGGCAGAGCATCCCCTTGACCTGGCGTTTAATTTCCACTACTTCTTCAATGCTGTCTCCACCAGACATAAGGTCGTCTTCGTAGAAATGTCTCTGAACGATCCTCGCGCCAATAGGGAACGTTTCCTCCTCATCAAGTGCTAGCTGATGCATAGTCCTTATTGCCAGAAACGCTGTGGATTTGGTACCATATGTGAGTGTGTACAATTTGTATGCCTTTATGTCGTCTTTTAAGCAATCGCGCCATACAATTATCTGTAAGTATTCATCAGGATGAGAAACTTTGACACATCTGTACATTTTGCATATGTCTCCGCAAAAAGCTTCAGTGGACGGCGTGCCACAGTGCAACACCTTTACAGCGACAATGGAACTAATTTCGTCGAAGCAGACAACGTGCTTAAGGCCCTATACAAGGCCTTCGATCAATTGATCGCTCCAAAACTGGCTTCTCAAAGGACAATGTGGCATTTTAATCCCCCTAATTCGCCGAATTGACTCCAGCACATTTCTTAATCGGGGATTCGATGTTCGCACCGCCAGAGTACCGTCCTCAAGCACAGTCATTTAAGGAACAATTTTTGCGTAATCAAACACTGCTGCGACATTTTTGGAAGGCTTGGAGTCGCGACTGGCTTGCTCATCTTCAGCAACGCCCAAAATAGAATAAGGAAAGCTATAACATCAAGCTGAATGAGCTCGTACTCGTTAAGGACGATCATTACCCGCCGTCGCAATGGCTTCTTGGTCGAGTTATCGACATGCATCCAGGACAGGATACGTTAGTCCGCGTTGTAACGCTTAGAACTAAAACAGGCCAGTTGAAGCGATCAGTTTCGAAACTCTGTAAACTTCCCATTCAAGACTAGACTTTTATGACAAATCACGACAGACCCTTTGATCGGAACAAGAAAGGACATTCTCATGCTAGTTCTAGCATTGGCGGGCGGCATGTTTGGTTTAGCTTGTCCCAAAGTTTTGCAGGGTTGTTAAATCGTGCTTGTTCCACTGTGCATGCTTACTTTAAATCGGGAAACGAGCGGGAGAGCTTTCGAGCAGATGTAATAGGAGATAAGAAAAGACTTTATACTCTAAGTTTTGCAAGAACACCGATCGGACATCAATTTGTCGCGAACAGTCTGTTTTATGTACATACACACATACATTCATTTGTATAGAGGTTCAATATTGAAAGAATAAAGTGAAATATATAAATCAATTATATTTGCGTCGGAACCTCTCTTACAATGATCTCAAAATAAGAAAGAGGACACAACATGTGATTTTGCTTGAAGAAGTCTTCACAAAAAGAGTCCTCTTCCGAGGCCGAAGCTGAAGAAGCATAGTTTTTGATCTCCCAAAACCGTTTGACTAAATCCTCGAGCGAAGAGTCTTAAATTTGTTGAGTTGTCGCCTTGGTAACAGAAACTAGCGACGAACGCTTAATGTTTGAATGTGAGATCCCGCCAGATACCGTCCAACCCAGTTTGGTTTCCTACAGAATCAGTTTGCTGTTCGATATGTGTATTTGCCCAGTGCAAATTAAGTCGAAGAACAGAGGTGCTCCGATGAGCAAGTCGATGCGTTGAGATTTGTGAAAATTCGGATCAGCAAAAATGAGGTTGGCAGTTATCTGGAAAGTACTTTTGTTGAAATCATGTTGCGGCTGGTAGTCCGTGATGGTTCGTGTCACGACGGCTACAAATGAGGCTCCATTGCCAGCGTTTTGCGACTTGACAACGATGTCTACTGCCTTATCAGAGACTAGCGCTGATTCTCCGACTCCCGAGATTGCTAAATGTGTTTGACTAGTTTTTAGCTGTAGTTGATTTGCAAAACGAGTAGCGATAAAATTCAGCTGAGAGGCAAAATCTAAAATTACATGGCATTGAATGTGCTCCTCAAAACGATTTTGCACCAAAACTATGGCCGTAGCCAGCAACACGTAGTCATCAGGCATATCATTTGAGGCTTGGTGTGGAGGGCATGAAACCGATCTAGCTACTAGCGAGGATGAGGCCTGACTTGAATCTACCAGGGAGGAGCTGGGTGCAGAGTTGGTTGATATATGCAAGAGCGTGTGATGCCTTGATTGGCACTGTCTGCAGTTACCTTATCTGCACTGTTGCAGCGTGTGCGCCTTGCGAAAGCAAATTAAGCATAAGTGCATTTTCTTAGCTTCCTTATAGCGCAAATTGGGCGAGAGGTTAAAAAATCCAGTACATTTTGAAATATAATGTTGCCTTTGTGTTCGATGTTGAGGACTAAGACAGAGTAATAAGAGTTTTTCGTAGATTTATTCCGTAGGTCTGCATTGTATTTCCAAAAGCGAGGCCTTTGTTTTCCATGCTGGAAGTTCGTTGGGTCCAATTGACTCCTACCATCGCTCACGCGTGCGTTGATCAAGTTTCTGAGCGACGACATGAATAAGATTTTAACCGGATCTGCTAACGTGATGATGGCTCTTAAATGTGAGTTCAATCTGTCACTGAGTGTCCGCAAGCCAAGAGCCGAGCCCTTCTCCACACCATTAAGCTCAAAAATTGCCTTTACGTGTGCCTGGAAATGAAACAACTTATTATTGAATCGATTACAAAGCAGATTAAGAGAAGTAGTATAGTTGTCTTCAGTCGGCTTAATTAAGCGTATGGTCTCCAATGCGACTTCCTCTAGTCAAGATAGGAGATGTTGGAATTTTCAACCTCAAAATTTCCAAGTCGTCTTCGAAAACGGTGGTGAAGGTGGCGTAAAAGTGTGGCCAATCCAAGTACGAGCCACAGAATTGTGCCAGTTGCAGCGGCGGAAACCTTTGTGCTCGAACCGTGATGTTGTTTGGCGTGTCGATTGTAACATTACGCACTGCAGTAGACACGAGTTCACGAGACAGTGCAGACTTAACCTCAATATATGCATCGTTGAAGTCAGCCCGCGTGTTTGAGGTTAACTCCAACGATATATGGTCCACTGAATGAATTTATATGTGTAATTGTCTGCACATCGATATGCACAGAGCGAAAGCACGCACAAGTATGTGTATGTATGCACACGAAACTGGACACAGCAGGTGATAAGAAATGTGTGTATGTGTTACCCAACTTTCGCGCGCGAATCAAGGAGTACACCAATATGTATAAATCTTTAGGTTTTAGATTTGTTACCGACGTGCTAGAATTAACCATGAGCATGTTGAATAGTCGAATTAAGAGCAAGCTTATAGACACGTATGTACATGACCAGCAGATGTAAAAGAATGTAATGATCAATGCTAGAACAACTAGCTTTTGAACGCATGTACAGAGTTATAACAGAGTTGTAATCAAAACAAACAGTAGCGCGAAGCATTTACATTTATATATAAAATAAGCATAAAGTTCGGGTTCTGATCCCGACAGCATGAAGCTGCATACGCTATAAGGAGAGCATTACATCCAATTCTCCGACTAGATCGTTCTTTAGGGATAGTTCGTCCGTTTATTTTTGACAAGAAGAGGGAATTCTTGTCATTCCCCCTTTTAGTAGTCCTATAACCTGTCGATATTTTCGCGTTACATCGATAACCGAACCTGCACACAAAATCCCGCCCATTTTCACTGAGCTTAGCCGGCTGTAACTTAGACAGGGTGTGCAGGGGACGTTACTGGACTTCGGTCGATACAATAGCCATATCCGTCTGTACGTCTGTCCGTCGGTCCATCCGTCCGTCTGTCCGTCCGTGCGTCTGTCTCTCTGTCCTCCGTGTGAGCACCTAGATTGATATAGCTGAGGCTATTATAAGCGCTAGAGCTAGCATATTTTGTGACATTATGTGTTCTGACTGCACGCTGATCAAGTTTATTATAAAATTTGGACACGCCCCATACCGAATCCATAAATCGAAAATATAACTTGCAGCCGCAATTATAGCTCTGCGGCAATGGTTTTAAAAATACCTGATAAGTACTATCTTGCAGACGTTTTGTGAAAATTTCATAAAGTTCGGCCGGTAAGTGTAGAAGATATTAAAGAATAAGTAGTGCCTTGTTGACAGTGTGTATCTGTCTGTTTTAAGTTCAGTCAGTTACTCGAACGAGAAGACCAAAGTTCATCCCCGGCAGCAGGCACTCATTTTTTTGCAATTATTTATTTGTGGAGAAAATAATTTGAGTGACTCACACTGCAACTTTATTGATGATAGCGTAAGACCCATGGTGGCTATCTGATTACAGTCGCAGACAAATATTTGTTTTATTTAATTTACTAAATCCTTTAGCAAGCAAATAAATATGTTATATGACCCCATAAAGTATATATATTTGCTTGCTCAGGATCACTAGCCGAGTCGATTGAGACATGTCCGTCTGTCTGTCCGTCTGTCTGTCTGTTTGTTTGAGACAACAGATCTTAGCTATTAAAAAAGCTAGAGATACCAAATTTAGCATGAAGGAGATATCTGCGACCCCATAAAGTATATATATTCTTACTCAGTATCAGCCGAGTCGATCTAGCCTGTGTATATTCTCGTTCAGAATCGCTGTACTATGTCGATGTTGCTTCTCGATGCATTGCCCCATAGTTCGGGTTTTAAAACGGAGTTACATAAGTGTACTTTGTACTCCAAGCTTAGGGAAGAGCGAACGTTTATAAGCCACTGTAGATCCCTTGCTTTTAGTCTGAGGTGCGTCGTCTTGGCCTCTATGTGTTTCCGCCAGGTGAGCCGCTTGTCCAGATGAATACCTAAGTATGTCACGTTATCGGCTTGTGGGATGCGCGTGTGATTCATTACCAAGGGCGGGCAGCTTTGTTTGTTTAGGGTAAATGTTACCTGTTTGCACTTTTATTCGTTTACTTGAATGCGCCAATCTGCAAGCCAATGTTCTTCGCAAGTTAGATGGCGTGCTAGTTGCATCGTAGCTTTTACTGGGCATCTGGATCGACTTAGTATTGCAGTGTCATCAGCGAATGTGGATATCGTTAGCTGGTAGTTTGTTGGGATGTCCGCCGTGTATAGGGTGTATAGAATTGGGCCCAGAACACTTCCTTGAGGCACTCAGGCTGTTCCCTGATCCCTGATTTTAGAACACTTGCAAAGGAAGAATTTGGCATTGTTCGATGGCTGGCAGACGAAGGGATGTTAGTTGTAGTCGGTTCCTATACTTTGTGAATTGTTGATGTGATATGATCTCAAGTTCCTTGTGAACAATGCACCCTCGCCAGTTGGCTGTGTGTTTTTCGCCACAGTTGCTGCATAACTTAATTGAACTGTAGTTTTTATTAGGACAGTTTACAGTACTGTGGGCATCGCTGCAAACGACGCAGATGGATTTTAGGGTGCAGTACGCTTTGGTGTGGCCATATTCTTGGCAGTTGGTGCACTGCACAGGTTGCCTGCGCTTGTGTGGCTCTTCTACGGTTATTCTTCGGTGCAGTAAATACTGTAGCTTATATATAGGATGTACTTCATTTTTGTTGTTTTTCTGACTCGATGGCTCCAGTTCGACTTTAAAGAGTGGCTGCGGCTCTTTGTTCCTGTTAAGAATATTGATCACCGATTTGGCGTTGAAGTTCTTCTCCTTTAATGCCGCGATTAATGACAACGTGCAATCTTTTGGGACTTTTCAGCTGGTAGGTAAAGTAACTCTTCGCAGCTGCGTCCAGGTACTTGGTCACTGATCGGTGGCAAGACTTATCCTGAGTCTGCACTTTCGTTCGGGCAACATACAACCCTTAGTAAGAGGTATAACAAGGAACTTGTTTTCTCCGATAATTGCAACTAGTTTGTTAACCAGCGCATTTGAGGTTTTCTCACGTATATATTATATATTGGTGGCGGCTTTATCTTCTTCTGCTCCTGTTCCTGCACTTTGCAGTCATCCAGTAGTGCAAACCTATTTCAACTTGAGTCATTGGCAGCGATGGCGCGATTTATTTTCGGCTGATTATCGAGCTTGTGTTGTGGGCTTAGCTTTCTCTTTATTTGGATGTAGCGATTCAGCCCTGTTTGACAAAGTATTTTGTTTTGTTTTGGTTCTTGTCCGCTTTCGCTTTCAAGAGTCGGTGTGAGTGCTCTTTCTTTCGTTGTTGTTGATTCAGCGGAATTGTACACCGCTGTCGGTATTGAGCATAGAGTTGATGTTGATGTTGTTGCAGTTGTTGTTGCTAAAGGTGCATGTATAGATTTGAATTGATATCACTCAACGTCGGAGTAATATCAACTTTATTTTATTGTATTATTATTAATTTTGCTTGACCCAGGTGCATAACCATGTGGCAGAGGTCGCCGCAATAAGTACAAAACAAATTGGGCTGCGGAGTAAGAACGAGTAGTCAAGTGAGAGTTACTTTTCATTCTGATTTAATTTTAATCGTTGTGGGGTTTATATACACGTTTCTTTACAAGCTAGGTATTTACTTAGGTTCTAAATACATGATAAAAGACAAATGTTAATTATCTAAGTCTAGTGATATCTGCTGATTTATGGCATGCAGATGATGCGAAATCATGCATCTACATGCATAACGATAGAGTCCTTATTTACTAAGTCCGCCTGCATATCAGCGTCAGTATTTATTATGTGTGTATGCCTACCAGGGACGGTCAGTGCATATCCGTAAGGGGTCCCTGTTGATTAAGGTACGTGTGAAACGTGCCCTGTTGCCTATCTGCTTAAGATAGCAGTGTGCCCGCGTATCATCTGCAGCGTACGATTTTCTGCAAATATGTAAAATCGTACATCCTCCCGGCCGTTGAACATATGTTCAAGAATCGTCGATATTGATTCTGAATTGATGTAGGTTCTCTTCGGCTGGTGGATCTGATTTGGTGGATGTCCTTCCTTTGTATTATTTGTTCTAATATTGAATATTTACATGATCATCATGAACAGGAGTCCACCGTATAACGCGATGTGATGATGTTTAATCGGTTCAATTTCTTGAGGTATGTGAAAAGTGTTGCTTGGAAAGAGTTTCTTTCGTAGTTGTTGTAAGTTGATGTTATGTTGCATCAACTCTTTCTTCGTTAGTGTGGTGCCAGGTTGTGCTGTTGTTGTTTCAAATTTGTTGATCATATCTCCAAAACGAGCGAACGACATAGGTATGATTGTCTTGATGGTGTCTTGACTGGTTAGAGTCATCAGTGAGTTTCGTAGTGTACATCCAGCAGTTACACTTAGTATTCCAGAATTTTTTGTAGAGTGATATCTGATGCTCTATCCGGACACGCCGCTGATAATTGCACGTGAGAATTTGTAGCGTATATCCAGTGATTTCTTGCATGCATGTTTAGTAGTGTAAATGATTAGTTGACTGTGTCAAATGACATGATGCATCTGTTCTGTTGTGAAACAATTTAATTTCGCAACTAGTTTCAGTTGTGAATTTTGTTTGTTTATTTCTGCATATAAAATCGTCAGTGTCTCTTGGATAGCAATTTTGAAAATCCATTTCTGTCAATTCTACAAATTCATCTCGATGATCGTTGATTGCAAGGAACGGAATCTTGATGTCATAGTTGATTATTCCATTCTCGGATGTTGACGGAATTGGACTGAGCTTAAATATTTCAAGCATTTGTGTGGATACTAGCGGTAATGTTATTTTGATAATTACATGATTATTTACTATAGTTCCTTCAGCCCTCAGCATTAGCATGTTGTCCGGCGTGACAGGTAGAATTTGTTCATTTTTCAGGTGTTCTCGTATTTGATTCAATTGTTGCTTTAATTGTTTTGGTGAGATCAGTGCTGGACTTATCGTCTTATTACGAATGTCTGTTAACAGATTAATAATCTCACTCTGCATTCGTTGTAAGTTTGTTGCTAAGAGTGTAAGCTGCGTTGTGAGCGTGATGTACTATTGAAAAGACTGGAAATGGTCCTTTTGCAGCTGTCAATAATCCTTCTATGATTGTGAGTCTCTTGGAGTTGGACACATCATCTCAACGTATCACATTAATTGTTGAGTCGTTATGGTTTGGTTTTCAATCAGCTTTAATAAGTGATTCTCATTGTCCTTTACCTTCATGATAGTGTTCGACATTTCAAGTGCATAATTTGAATCAAATACTTCAAACAGGCTACTGGCAATATTTCCGATAATATCCAATGGTGCTCGTCGTGATCGCGGTTTTGTTAATAAATGATTTTCTGTTTGTAGATCTTTCTCGATGTGCTTAAAATGTTGGTACATGCCTTTGCATGCCTGAATTTGACTGAATTCCAGACATATTTCTCCAATCTTCTTTGTTCCCAAAGAAAATGTCATCATGTCATGCCAATAAGGTTGTAGGTCGTAATATGCAACAATATTCCAATCGGTTGTAGTGAGTTGCGTTGTCCCAATCCTTTCAAAGAAGATCCCTGGCTTTCTTCCAAACTGGCTTATGTTAATTGATTGAGCCATTGCGAGTGGTAATAGCAACATCATAACTAACAAAGTCGTTGTCAGTGATGGCATATTTAATTGGCGTCGTTTGGGTTTCGTTGCCACTTCGCGTTGTTCCTCATCTTCTATCGGATGTTTGTGATCCGGTTCTTCTTCCGGAAATAGTGGGGCGATATGTTGGATGTTCCTTTTGAAGATGCCTCTTGCAGTTTTCAACTCCACAACTCGAACGAAGCCATCTTTTCCGGGGATTGCATTGATAATGCGTCCCATTGGCCAATGCAGAACTGGTGTGTTGTCCTCTCTTATTAGCACCAGCATGCCTTCTTTAACATTAGCATATGATTTTTTCCATTTATGGCATTCTTGGAGTTGCTGTAGGTAGTTCGTTGACCACTGTGACCAAAACTGATGTTTGACCTTGGATACTGATGTCCATCTCTGTCCTAATAAAACAGGTTGTTGCGATGGTTCATGGTCCACTTGCGCCGTCAGTAGTTCTCCTATTATAAAATGTCCTGGTGTCAATGCAGTCATGTCGTTTAGATCATTTGACATCGGCACTAGTGATCGAGAATTCAATATTGCTTCAATCTCGACTATTACTGTTTCTAATTCTTCATATGTTAGTTTAACAGATGCGATATTCTTTAGTAGTAGTTGCTTGGCTGATTTAACTGCTGCTTCCCATAGTCCGCCGCATTGAGGTGCTCGGGGAGGAATAAATTTAAAATTTACTCCCTTTTGATTGCAGCTCTCGATAATGGCCTTTTTAGCCTTATCTGACTGAATTGATTCTTCCAGGTTTTTTAGCTTGTTGCTGGCTCCCACGACGTTGGTCGCATTGTCACAATGCAGAGTCTGACACTTCCCACGTCGACTAATAAATCTTCAAAGAGCCGCTAGAAACGTAAGGTCGTTTTCGAGTTCCAAATGCACTGCCTTTGTTGCAAAACAGGGGTTGATAGGGTTGTTAAGTTAGGTCCCAATAAAATTTGCCCTTCATGTAAAGGCCTGTGGTTTCCTTATCAAGTTGCTAGGATACAAAGTTCTTTCATAGAAAATAATTCCAAATTTAGTGCGGAAATTTTCGTTTTTGAAAGTCAATAGTCTTCTTCTGACAACATTTTGCTAAACATACAAGTTATGGATTATGAGCTAGATCCCGATCACATGTAGTGTGCTACCGGCCTAACCTCAGAACTGTATTTACCTTTCGCATGGATGCGGAGACACTGTCAAGTTTGACAGGAGATGGCAAGCTTGACGGAAGGTGACACTAGGTTTTTCTCACTTTTAACCCAACGCTCGAGCGAGTCACTTGTCAAGGAGAAGTTTGTAATAAAAATCACTACTAAAATTAATTAATTATTAATTAATTAAAGGAAACGACTACCCGCCGCGGTGAGTATGCCGTTACCTGTCTGTAGCGGGACAACATTCTTCACGGGCGCAAAAACGTCGTACATAACAAAACATAAAGACTACCCGCCGCGGCGTTAATACCGTCTCCCTCCAGGAGCCGGGCACATTATTATACGCGGGCGCAAAAATGTCTTCATGAAAAAATAAATAAAAAAGGCCTATGCAATGACCCACTGCGGCGGTTTGCCTACACTCGCTGTAGCCTATTCGCGAGTGCAATGTACATAGTGTCGAACCAATAAAAGAAGAATAAATGAGATAATAACCGAATAAATTCTGATTAAAGTGTGTGGCAATCTGCTGGATAGGGTGAGTGGTGTGGAGGCACCCGAGAAAACTGCCCAGTGGATTCTGTGGCAACCGTACCATTAGTAGGCCAAGGCCAGAACGGATAAATACGGACCACCGCGCCCAGTACTAAGTTTGACTGCTCACTAAACTCGCTCGTCACTGTTCCTTCATACCCAAATTATTCAAACCGAAGCCATATTAAAAAAAAATAAAACACAAACAAATATAAAAGAATGATAAACGAATATCGAAAAAACCATTGCCAACCAATAGTTTTTACTAGATTTAAAAAAAAAAAAACACCATTCTTTTTCCCTAGATCATAAGGAAAAACAAAACACATACACGGAACAAAACACACATGTACACGAAAAAACACTAATCGATGATCAACACAAGTTGTAAGGGTGAGTGTAACCACATTTAAAATAAATCCAGTCAGTGCTTTTCAAGCCAAAGAAATTTCCGTGAATACCAGCAGGACATATTTTCGCATAAGCAAAAAGGTCTTGGTTGTCCGTCAGCAGTCCTGTTTGATTCTACAAACTCCTCTGCCCGTCTATTAAAGGAAATGTAGGTAGCTAGAGCCTTGTCTGAACATTCGAGGGACAAGGCCCTTGACGTTTTTATTCGCGGAGTCGGTAACGATGCCTTTAGGTTACTAGTTATGCGTAGACCAAAGGATTTTCAGGAAGCCTACTTCTTTTGTAGGCAGTTGCAGGCGGTTGCTCCGAGAGTAGGTTCGTTTGCCCAGCCCACGCTACCGGCCAATTTTGCACCGAACACCCAATTTTACCGGCGGGAAGGCGCTCCTCGTTATACTTCTTATCAAGGGAATGTTAGACCTATATCAGGCCCGAGATATGGTGGTTTTATTTTAACCGTTTCCAGAGTCCAAGACCGGCCATTAAGAATCAAACCGGTCGGGTCAGTCACACAGCTCCGGTTACAGGGCTCTTTCGAACGAAGGTTCCGGTACGAAGAGAATATTGCCCGAGTACCAAAATCCATTTCAAAACCAAGACCGGCACAATTTTTCATAAATCTGATATACAGAATTAAGAAGACATTGGGTTGTTTGTGTGCGTTTCACAAGCTTTTCATTAATAATAATAATAATACACACACAAAAAAAACACACGACACGTAAATTTCTTTACACACTCTTCACCCTATATTTTTAAGTTAATATAAGTAGTTACCATTAAAGCAATTTTACTCATAAGTTTATCTTCTCTAATCAATGTCGCAAGCATCGTTTTCTCCCACGCGGTGGGAGCCGTGGAGATCTTCAAATATGAGGCTCCACTTGTGTCATTACAGGAGGGCACAGCCTGGCGTGTCAACGGCCAATTCAAGCTGGCACACGTAATTGACTTGAGTAGGCTCGGATCACTGATTCAGGAGGTTCAATGCGGTGCTATTAAGAGTTCCCAGGATTAACGCACTACATAGACTAGTCACAGGAAGGCCTGCGAAGACTAACGGGTACGCCGCACGGACGTCGTTCACTAGACTGGATCGAGTCCGCTTGGAAGTGGATTGCGAGCTCATCCAGACGTGTCAGTTGGCGAAATCAGGAATCGTCAACTCTCGTTTGCTGGACCACGAGGAGGTGCAGGCAATTTTGACTGAGGCCATGAACTTGCCATACCAGAATGCGGTCGAGGCACTAAAGTTTTCCCGCTCGCCAGTAATGACGGATGGAACGGTGCTGTTGTATATTCTGGCAATACCCAAGGTCGCCCCCAAGGAGTACCGCCTACTGCTTCTTCTTCTTCTGGCAACCTTTGATGTAAATCATGAACATAGCAAGGTCGCTGTAAGCTCTAGCGGAACTTATGCCATGGAGTACGAATGCCTTTCCATATGTTACCGTTTGCCCTGAGAAGAGCCATCGGAAAATGGACGAAACCAGCTGCATTCCTATGTTGTTAAAGGGCGGCCAGGCGAGAGCAACTTCCTAAGGAATAACGAAGCTCGCATAGAGCTGGTCGAAGACGGGACAATTTTCTTGACCAACTTCAACGGAACGCTAGAAGTCCAGTTCAGAAACAAGACGATCAGTGTAGATGGGAGAACCAGTTCCTCGTCGAGCCAACCCATGGGCATGCCGGCGATTCTAACTACGGTTACGGCTACCGCTTCGCTCCATTATATGAACGACTTCAATATGGAGAATCTGAGGAAGCTCTCCGGGGTATCCGAGAAGGTTTCCTTTTCCTTTCTGGTGGAAGCCTTGGTCGCCTTGATTGTCGGAGTGGCCCTATATATCGTATGGAGGAAGCTAACATCGACCAAAGGTAGCCTGTTTGTAAAAGTCTGTATTCCGGACCTGGAAACTCAAGTTGCGTGCGGGTCACCAAAAGTCCCATGATCTGCGGGACGCAGATCTTTGAGTGGGGAGGAGTTATGGATTATGAGCTAGATCCCGATCACATGTAGTGTGCTACCGGCCTAACCTCAGAACTGTATTTACCTTTCGCATGGATGCGGAGACACTGTCAAGTTTGACAGGAGATGGCAAGCTTGACGGAAGGTGACACTAGGTTTTTCTCACTTTTAACCCGACGCTCGAGCGCGTCACTTGTCAAGGAGAAGTTTGTAATAAAAATGACTAATAAAATTAATTAAAATATAAAGAACTAGGTGAGGCTATGCGGCTGCGAGAGCCGAAATAACTTAGGCAAACCTTGTTTGCCTTAACTTACATGCTGCCGCAATACTAGATCTGGTATTAAAACCAAAATCTCTCATTTTAAATGGCTAATATTTCCCAGATTTGCCTGAATGCCTTAAAGGCCTCACTCCATTAGAGGAACGCCTTATTTCTCCTCGCCTACCCTTTATGATTTTAAAATCGTTAGGTCATGAGCGCCAAAGCGCAATCAAAGGAGCTGTTGTCAATGTTCAATAAGCAATATCGTGACATACCTCCCACGAGCTGTGCAGTGTAGTTGTTACCGAACAGTGGTTGGCTTCTTATGCAACCGAGACTGTTCCATTAATAGAATTTCAAGCAGACGCAGAGGTAGTGGAGGCATTTCAGCATTTGACATCGGCACTAGTGGTCGAGAATTCAATATTGCTTCAATCTCGACTACTACTGTTTCTAATTCTTCATATGTTAGTTTAACAGATACGATATTCTTTAGTAGTAGTTGCTTGGCTGATTTAACTGTTGCTTCCCATAGTCCGCCGAAGTGAGGTGCTCTGGGAGGAATAAATTTAAAATTTACTCCCTTTTGATTGCAGCTCTCGATAATGGCCTTTTTAGCCTTGTCTGACTGAATTGCTTCTTCCAGATTTTTTAGCTTGTTGCTGGCTCCCACCACGTTAGTTGCATTGTCACAATGCAGAGTCTGACCTTCCCACGTCGACTGATAAATCTTCAAAGAGCCGCTAGAAACGCATCGGTCGAGTTCCAAATGCACTACCTTTGTTGCAAAACAGCAGAATATGGCAATATATGCTACATGTGGTTGCTTTCCACGGAGCTTATAGTGAATCTTCACCGGTCCACAATAGTCTACCCCAGCATTAAGAAATGGTCTTGCTTGAGTGACTCCTAACGGTGGTAGATTTCCCATGATTTGTTGGATTAATCTAGGTTTGGCTCTTGTGCATCTTACACAATTTTTCACAATATTCCGGGCTACTGTTTTTCCCTTAATGGCCCAGTACCTTTGCCGCATTATTGCTAAAAGAGCTTAAGGTCCACAATGCATGTTATCCTTATGACCTTGCTTAAATATCAATTTTGTTATCAGATCATTGTATGGCAGCAGCATAGGATGTTTTGCGTCAAATGTGATCTCTGCTGCTTCTAGTCTTCCACCTACTCAAATAATATTTTCATTATCGAGGAATGGTATTAGAGCATTTAAGCTGCTGTGCCTGTCCACTTCACGATTTTTCTGGAGATCCTTAAATTCTGCCATAAAGCCATTTTGCTGAATGTTTCGAATGACTATCTTCTGGGCTTCATTTATTTCTTCCAATTGTAGTATTGGTTCGTTGGCTTTCCGTTTTCGAAGACGCATCATATAAGCAACTATTCTCAACAATTTATTATATGAGTTTTTATGATTGATTGTATATATCAATTTTTCTGATTTGGTTGCTGCTAATACGACTTCAAGGACGACCTTGGATGATTCCGTTCCCTTTGCTACAAACGGCGATGACCATGTCGATAGAGGTCCATGCAGAAATAGTGGACAATAGAACCAAAAGCTGTGATTCTTGAATTTTGAAGCAGTTATTCCTCTTGATGCGACATCAGCAGCGTTGTGTGTGCTTGGGGTGTGTCTCCATTCCCTTTGTATGGACGTATCTTGAATGGTTGTTATCCTGGTGGCTACGAATTTGTCTTTAATCGTTTTCTGATTGTTGATCCAGGATAGTACTATTTCTGAATCGGACCAATAATACGAAGGTATGGTCTCCAAGGAAAGCTGTTCCTTAACCGTGCTTGTTATTTCTGCTCCTAGAACGGCAGCCTTTAATTCCAATCGAGGAAGTGAAATAGCGTTGAGCGGTGCTAGTTGGGATTTAGCGCATAATAGTTGAACGCTTATTCATTTATCCTCGTAAATGGAGCGAATATACACTGCCGCCGCATATGCCTTTTCCGATGCGTCTACAAATGTGTGAATTTCCCTTTGGACAGGAACTTGCTTTTTATAGACATGTCTGTCAATTTTAATTTCGATAAGAACCTTGAGATCCTCTTGATATTGTTTCCACTCCTTTTGCAATGGTTGTGGTAATTCTTCATCATACTGATATCCTTGTCTAGTCAGTTCCTGCATGAAGATTTTTGATTTAATAATCACTGGCGTAGATAATCCCAGTGGGTCAAATATTTTAAAAATTTCCCAGACAACATCTTGCCTTGTTATTATTTCCTTCTTGCTTGTTTGTGTTGTGCAGCATAATTTGTCCGAACTTGGGTTCCATGTAATTCCCAGTGTTTTGATGCTGCACTCCTCATATGCTGCATCTTACAGATGAACGTTGGGTGTAATGTCTTCTTTAGGCAAACCAAGTAACAATTGATTGTGGTGTGCACACCATTTTCGTAGCTTGAATCCAAATTTTGATAAAATCTGGTTCAATTATGCTGCACAACACAAACAAGCAAGAAGGAAATAATAACAAGGCGAGAGGTTGTCTCGAAAATTTTTAAAATATTTGACCCACTGGGATTATTTACGCCAGTGGTAATTAAATCAAAAATCTTCATGCAGGAACTGACTAGACCAGGATTTCAGTATGATGAAGAATTACCACAACCATTGCAAAAGGAGTGGAAACAATATCAAGAGGATCTCAAGGTTCTTAACGAAATTAAAATTGACAGGCATGTCTATAAAAAGCAAGTTCCTGTCCAAAGGGAAATTCACACATGTGTAAACGCATCGGAAAAGGCATATGCGGCGGCAGTGTATATTCGCTCTATTTACGAGGATAAATGAATAAGCGTTCAACTATAATGCGCTAAATCCCAACTAGCACCGCTCAACGCTATTACACTTCCTCGATTGGAATTAAAGGCTGCCGTTCTAGGAGCAGAAATAACAAGCACGGTTAAGGAACAGCTTTCCTTGGAGACCATACCTACGTATTATTGGTCCGATTCAGAAATAGTACTATCCTGGATCAACAATCAGAAAACGATTAAAGACAAATTCGTAGCCACCAGGATAACAACCATTCAAGATACGTTCGGAAAGCCAACGAACCAATACTACAATTGGAAGAAATAAATGAAGCCCAGAAGATAGTCATTCGAAACATTCAACAAAATGGCTTTATGGCAGAATTTAAGGAGCTCCAGAAAAATCGCGAAGAGGACAGACACAGCAGCTTAAATGCTCTAACACCATTCCTCGAAAATGAAAATATTATTCGAGTAGGTGGAAGACTAGAAGCAGCAGAGATCACATTTGACGCAAAACATCCTATGCTGCTGCCATACAATGATCTGATAACAAAATTGATATTTGAGCAAGGTCATAAGGATAACATGCATTGTGGACCTTAAGCTCTTTTAGCAATAATGCGGCAAAGGTACTGGGCCATTAAGGGAAAAACAGTAGCCCGGAATATTGTGAAAAATTGTGTAAGATGCACAAGAGCTAAACCTAGATTAATCCAAAAAATCATGGGAAATCTACCACCGTTAGGAGTCACTCAAGCAAGACTATTTCTTAATGCTGGGGTAGACTATTGTGGACCGGTGAAAATTCACTATAAGCTCCGTGGAAAGCAACCACATGTAGCATATATTGCCATATTCTGCTGTTTTGCAACAAAGGCAGTGCATTTGGAACTCGACCGATGCGTTTCTAGCGGCTCTTTGAAGATTTATCAGTCGACGTGGGAAGTGTCAGACTCTGCATTGTGACAATGCAACCAACGTCGTGGGAGCCAGCAACAAGCTAAAAAACCTGGAAGAAGCAATTCAGTCAGATAAGGCTAAAAAGGCCATTATCGAGAGCTGCAATCAAAAGGGAGTAAATTTTAAATTTATTCCTCCCAGAGCACCTCAATGCGGCGGACTATGGGAAGCAGCAGTTAAATCAGCCAAGCAACTACTACTAAAGAATATCGTATCTGTTTAACTAACATATGAAGAATTAGAAACAGTAGTAGTCGAGATTGAAGCAATATTGAATTCTCGACCACTAGTGCCGATGTCAAATGATATAAATGACATGACTGAATTGACACCAGGACATTTTATAATAGGAGAACCACTGACCATGAACTATCGCAACAACCTGTTTCATTAGGACAGAGATGGACATCAGTATCCAAAATCAAACATCAGTTCTGGTCACAGTGGTCAACGAACTACCTACAGCAACTCCAAGAACGGCATAAATGGAAAAAATCATATGCTAATGTTAAAGAAGGCATGCTGGTGCTAATAAGAGAGGACAACACACCAGTTCTGCATTGGCCAATGGGACGCATAATCAATGCAATCTCCGGAAAAGATGGCTTCGTTAGAGTTGTGGAGTTGAAAACAGCAAGAGGCATCCTCAAAAGGGACATCCAACATATCGCCCCACTATTTCCGGAAGAAGAACCGGATCACAAACATCCGATAGAAGATGAGGAACAACGCGAAGTGGAAACGAAACCCAAACGACGCCAACTAAATATGCCATCACAAAGGAAGGACATCCACCAAATCAGATCCACCAACCGAAGAGAACCTACATTAATTTAGAATCAATATCGACGATTCTTGAACATATGTTCAACGGCTGGGAGGATGTACGATTTTACATATCTGCAGAAAATCGTACGCTGCAGATGATACGCAGGCACACTGCTATCATAAGCAGATAGGCAACAGGGCACGTTTCACACGTACCTAAATCAACAGTGACCCTTTACTCATATGCACTGACCCTCGCTGGTAGGCATACACACATAATAAATACTGACGCTGATATGCAGGCGGACTAAGTAAATAAGGACTCTATCGTTATGCATGCAGATGCACGATTTCGCACCATCTGCATGCCTTAAATCAGCAGATATCATTAGACTTAGATAATTAACATTTGTCTTTTATCATGTATTTAGAACCTAAGTAAAAACCTAGCTTGTAAGAAACGTGTATATAAACCCCACAACGAGGAAAATTAAATCAGTATGAAAAATAACTCTCACTTATTGCGGCGACCTCTGCCACATGGTTATGCACCTGGGGCAAGCAAAATTAATAATAATACAATAAAATACAGTTGATATTACTCCGACGTTGAGTGATATCAATTCAAATCTTTACACCAATGTTGTTAAGCGCTGATAACATTTCTTTAATGTTATCATGCATTGCCTTTACAGAGTTTGCATCGTTAGCAGTCGTTGTGGGTTGATCTAGTAACCTCTGTATTAGTGCTGTACTGAGCACTCGCTTGTTATTGAATCTTTCTTCTAGCATTTTCCATGCTGTGGTGTAATTACTTTCAGTCAGTGAAAGATGGCGTATGAGTCTTTCTGCATCGCTAATTACATGATTTTTTAGATTCCACATTTTTTGAATAATGGGTATTGAAGTGGCTTCATGAATCATTTTCTTAAACATGTCATGAAATTGCTGCCATTTAAGGTAGTCTCCATCAAACTTCGGGATGGAGACCTTAGGTAATGGTAATGGTGGTGCTGTAGGTAGTGTAGATGTCACTATTTGTGGGACATTTACATCGCATGCTGTTTGGTTTTTAATCACAGCAATCTTAGCCGACTGGATCGGCAAAACATTTGTACATTTGAAAATGGATATCCTAGATATCTTTCCAATATTGTTAAATTATGGGTTTGAATCCAGCTTGAGTTTTGTCTGACATCATTTTCATTATGCGATCCAGACTTTCAAGCAAAACCCGCTGTTCTCGAATCATGGGCTGGATCTCGCTTTCGTCCGTTGATGTCATGGATTCAACGTCCATTTCCAGAACACGCATTTGTTTCTGGAATATATTTATATATTCATTCGTCGCGCTTTTTATTATTTTAAAGTACTTCCCACTGAAGTACTCATGTTCCCCCGATGTTCCTTGCAAAATCGAGAGAATCATTTAACTCGAAAAGTTCTTGGTGGGACTCCAGCAATGCGATTCTATCGCTGAAGTACTTTGGATGTGTTTTACTTTTGGGGGATCCTTCTTGAAGTTACGTATAACTTTCTGGATCTCCTCGCTGATTTGTGATTGCTGTGCCAGCAAATCATTGATGCTTGATGTGGCCATTTTAATTTATTAACTGTTGTCAGAACTTTAAGAGGTATTTTTTCTGATGTGCCTCGACTCACACCGTGTTATCTCTAACAGTATAAATTAACAAATGGTTTTTTTTTTTTTAGGAGTTTGTCGTTGGTTGACAACTTCTATAATTCCAGAGTCAGAGGTAATTAATCCTTTGTCGCCTGGTTGACAACTTCTCGGGATCGTAGTCGGGGGTCACCAAATGTATAGATTTGAATTGATATCACTCAACGTCGGAGTAATATCGGGTCACCAAATGTATAGATTTGAATTGATATCACTCAACGTCGGAGTAATATCAACTGTATTTTATTGTATTATTATTAATTTTGTTTACCGCAGGTGAATAACCATGTGGCAGAGGTCGCCGCAATAAGTACAAAACAAATTGGGCTGCGGAGTAAGAACGAGTAGTCAAGTGAGAGTTACTTTTCATACTGATTTAATTTTATTTGCAGAAGATTATCGTGATTACTGTACTGGTAGCTAAAGAACTTGACACCGTTTGGAATGGGGAGAGCGTGAGAGAGACGCTCTCAGTGCGTTCGGGTTCACTTCGTGCAGTCATAAGCATTGGTGAGCAAGACCGCGATCGTTTGCATTCTGCATGTGCTAGGTCATTGACCGGGTGGATGATTTGGCACTCGCGGGCGTCAGACACGATGGTGAAGTATGCATTGTTCCGCTGCAGGGAGTCGGCGCTCGTCTTGCTCTTTTTTCCGCTGAGCACGCAATTCGCGTTGGCTCATTTTAGAACGATCGAATTGTTCGTAGATCATTTGTTTTTATACCCTTCGACCATTGAAAATGGTCAAAAAAGGGTATACTAACTTTGTGCAAAATGTAACAGGCATAAAGAGGACCCCATAAAGTATATATATTCTTGCTCAGGATCACTAGCCGAGTCGATTGAGACATGTCCGTCTGTCTGTCCGTCTGTATGAGACAACAGATCTCAGCTATTAAAAAAGCTAGAGATACCAAATTTGGCATGAAGGTTCCTATAAACCATAGGCAGATCAAGTTTATATCAAATGTATGATGCCACGCCCACCAGCCCCCGAAAATCGGTTATTTGCAATTATTAAGCAAAGTGTTAAACCCATAACGTTCTGCTTCGGTATGTATAAAGCTAACGGCAATATAAATATATTCTCTAAATTACAATCAGATCGGACCAATAACACCGAAGTTATTTAAGTCAACGTTTTCAGTACAAATGTTCGGTACGGGCAGTAGCCGTCGCGCTGCTTTGAGCAGTTGACGCCGACGTCGACGTTGCGTCGTGTCGCTTTACTCTTTACGCGCGTCGCTGTGTGAGTGCGAGCGAGTAAGCTTTATGTACTAGAAGTATTTGTGTAGTGTAGAAGTATCTGTTTGAAATTATGAGTGTGGTTACACGTTTGTAACGGATTTTAAAATTGGGAGAAGGGTATCTTACTGTCGGGCGCCCGACTGTAGCCTTACCCACTTGTTTAGTTTTACTTTATTATTCCACACACATAAAGTTTTGTAGGATAGCAATTTAACATTGCCAATAGCGTCTCTTTCGCTTTCGATTTATTTATTCATTTTATGTTATTAGCTATTTACTAAACTAAAATCAATTGATTTTTTACGGAGCTCGATGAAAACACGTCTAACTTCGTTGAAGACCGCACCTAGGCAGAAGAAGCGGGATAGTGACAGATTGCACAGACATAGACGAAGACGGGACTCCCAGTACAGGACTTATGAACACCGACGGAACACGGCACTTCGTACAGTAGTGCGGACAGATGTAGAGCATCGAATTTAGAGAGAGAATTAGATATAGTCGATCATAAGTTAGGAAAAATTTTACGCGGAGGATATTTGAGCATGTGCGAAATACTGCAGCACGCCGAAGCGCTAGGTTGTTAGCACGATAAGCAGCAGTCGACGCCTTAAGAAGGCTCAGTCAAAGAGTTAGCCAGTATAGGGAAAATAGTTAAAATAGGGAAATAGAAAACCGTCGTGATGCTACCCAGAACAGAGAGGAATGAGTGAATATAGCTTAGAGAACGATAGGTTAGCTAGTCCCACGATCTTTGAATCACTTATAGACAATTTTGATAGGGTTGTTAAGTTAGGTCCCAATAAAATTTGCCCTTCATGTAAAGGCCTGTGGTTTCCTTATCAAGTTGCTAGGATACAAAGTTCTTTCATAGAAAATAATTCCAAATTTAGTGCGGAAATTTTCGTTTTTGAAAGTCAATAGCCTTCTTCTGACCACATTTTGCTAAACATACATGCTGCCGCAATACTAGATCTGGTATTAAATCAAAATCTCTCATTTTAAATGGTTAAGATTTCCCAGATTTGCCTGAATGCCTTAAAGGCCTCACTCCATTAGAGGAACGCCTTATTTATCCTCGCCTGCCCTTTATGATTTTAAAATCGTTAGGTCATGAGCGCCAAAGCGCAATCAAAGGAGCTGTTGTGACATACCTCCCACGAGCTGTGCAGTGTAGTTGTCACCGACCAGTGCTTGGCTTCTTATACAACCGAGACTGTTTCATTAATAGAATTTCAAGCAGACGCAGAGGTAGTGGAGGCATTTCAGCAACGCTGCTTGAGAACAATCAGGCAGACAGAGTTTCCATGCAAATAATTACACTTGCTTCTGGCGTAGGCCAAAGAGCCCTAGACATGATTCTCGATGCAGACTCGAAAGATTTATCTTTTCCTACTCTGTATGCTGGCAAAAAGGACATTCTTCGCTTACATTTTCCAAAACTCTAATTTAATTATAAGAAGTTAGAGCTCATTGAAACTCGCAACAATATGTCGATTTGTTAAAGAAAGCAGAGCGCTCATGAATACGGCTGGGGAATTACTAATTCCTAATGGCACAAAATTAAACTCGTACTGGCCGTCTCCGCATTTGTAGCATCTTAACTCTTTTTTTCCACTACCTGAAGTTTCTTATTTCTCTTATTTTACTTTTGGCTTATTTTCCACAATTACAGACATCTTTGCATAGATATGCAGATTCTCCTGCACTTCTTATTTACATTTGCTTGATATAGTACCATCTTGTTATGTATTGAATCCTGGATACCCTCGATAATATACTCAATAACGCTTTCTTCATCTAGATAAGATTTTTTTAGCAATACATTTAATTGTATAATAGTATTCTATTAACGTTTCATTCTGCTTCTTCTTCATTTTCTCGAGCTGTTTATGTATCTGCTTTGCTGTCAATTTACCAGTAAATTGTAAGACCCAATTTGTAAGACCGTCCTGACTGTTTACGAACAACTTAGCTGCTCCCTTTAACACCTGTCGCCCATATATAAATTTCTGCAAATCGTTGCACTTTACACTCACAGCAATATTTTCAAAGTCCTTCAGCCAATCGTTTACATTGCTTTAATCACTGCCGTCAGAATCCGCTAAGGATCGTCGATTTTGTTTTATCGGTTGTCCGCACTCGTTGCACCCTTTCGTCTCTGCTTTGTAAGCCTCCAACAAACTTAGCATCGCAAAATCTCCAGCTGTTTTCGTAGCGTAATATGGTCGTTGCAATAAGCGAATTCGCACTGATGTTTCGCTCCCGAAGCTTCGTGTCGATTCGCCGTCTCTTATGCGCTGACCTCTTCTCTCTTTAGGAATTCTAAGAGTTCTCTCTCGCTTGTCGTTGCTATCCTCTGTCTGCTGCTGAACCGCTCTCACCTATGTGTGTGATCTCGCTCTCATCTATGCCATTTGCTTATGCGCAATTTCGTCACGACGCGTAATTTGTCACAATGCATAAACGTTTATCTTCAATATGTATATTGCAACACAATTTGATGTTTGTGTTCAATATATTTACACTTTTTGCATGTAAAATGAATATCCCGGTTGAACCACCAATTTTGTAAAAGTAAATTTGCGTCGTTCGTTATAAATAAAATACTCTTGGTTCATTTTAATTTTTAGCAAGAACAGCTCTCTCACTAGCTCACGAACTCACTTGTTCATTCGCTCCTCTTTCGTAGCTCGCTTCTAATCCTATGTTAGTTTTTGTTTCTTACAGCTATGTTAATCTTCATTTCCCACAGGTATACCAAAGTTGTGCAATTGTATGTCACAGGTATAAAGGGGCGTGGCAGACCCCATTAAGTATATATATTTTTGCCCAGGATCACTAGCCGCCGAGTCGATTGAGCCATGTAGGTCGTGAGCCATTCAAAAAGCTAGAGAAAATTTGGTATGAATGTTCATTTATCAATATTTAACCGCTGAATATTCAACAAAGCCATAATTGAACAAAGCTGATTCAAACAAGCAAAATAATCGTGGTTCCTTTGCCTGGTTTTTAAATAATCCTACCAACTTTAACTTAAAGTTACTGCAATAGTGGGGAGCATAACATATAAAGTTGTAGAACAATCGCACGCTTTTATGACTTAACTATCTGAAAAATAGTCATACTGTTGTAAAAGCAAAACAATGTATATTTCGAGTATGTGGACGCTCGCACCTTCAATTATTGTATAGATACACCGTATCTGACAAAAGTTTAGCCTTACCATCTCCTCCTCAAAGGCAAGATAACCCTTCCACTACGCATTCTAAGCATGCGTCAACATTGGAAACCATCGACTCTTGGTCTCATACAAGATTGATAGAGAGAAATTATGTACCAACTTACTTGGTATTGGCACTGTCAATTTTCGAGTCAAGTACACACAGTAAAATACTTTGAATATATCAACTCGAAAAAGAAAATCTGGTCGCCTGAGCAAATGCTTTGCGAAGACTAATATAGGAAGACTACTAAAATTATGCAGCTGGGTCGGTCGGAGTTAATCTGACATTTAAATCAGATCCAATAGTAACAAGCAACTCATTCGAAGTTGCAAAGCGGTGGCTATTGTCTTACGACCCGCCTTGAGATAAATGTATTTAGAATTTATTGAAGAGTTATTTGCGTTGTGTTATATGGCACCTTTAAGAATAAATACTTTATCTAATCCATACTATGTTATTCCCTTTCAGTGCGTTCAAAGACCTCAGAATTCATCGATAATTCTGAGGGTAGTGTTCGAACATTTAAGACGTCAACCAACCGGCCTTCAAACGAAATCTTTATTGTTGGGACTGTGATTAAAGAAGAGTTTTACTTAACTCATTTAAAAAGGCTCTAGGTATATCATAGTGACAAACTGAAGATGCGTTCAGATTTAAGATCGACGTACCTAACCTTGATCTCCGAAAAAAGAGGAGCATACATCGGTGACATCGTGAATCTATTAATTACCCCAATCCGTGGTGGAACAGCATACGCCAAGAGACTCATAAACATGAGAACAGACATATGACATATAGTTAAAAGGGAACGGGTGAACATATAAATAACATCAGCTCCCTTCGACTTCACGCCCGCCACCTTTTTAGACTACATAAGTCTCCAAAATACTAATTGATTCTCAACGAACAACACACCCTTTACGCACGACTCACCTCAAAATAATGGTTGACGAAGAGTCGTAAATGGCTCTGACGGTATGCAATGGTAACGTGCAATAATGCTTTGGCAGGGTCACGCTAATCCAAGCATTCTTAAAAAATGCCCCACCCAAAGCTCCGGCAGCAGGCTGATAGATTACGTAGGTCGAACCGTAGGTCAAATTTAGAATAAAGGATAGTGTAGCATGAAGGGAATACAAATTTTCGAAGACTACGATGAAACGATACAAATTTTAGGCAGCCCGATCAACAGGCTCATATATTCCGTAGGTCGAACCGAAGAACCGTAGAATATAGAGTGGAACACAGGAGGCAATTCTGGATTCAGGAGACATCGAAGAACAGAAACACCTTTAGGGCAGAATGAGCGGACAGATTGCACAGACGTAGACGAAGACGGGACTCGCAGTACAGGACTAACGAACAGCGACGGAGCATGGCACTTCGTAAGGTAGTGCGAATAGATGTACAGCGTCGAATTTTGGAGAGAGAATTAGATAAAGTTAGTAAATCTGAAGTCAGGAACAATCTTACGAGGAGGATTGTTGAGCAAGTGCGAAATACTGCAGCACGCCAAAGTGATCGGTTGTAAGTACGACAAGCAGAAGTGACGCCTTAAGAAGGCTTAGCCAAAGGGTTAGCCAGTATGGGGAAAATAGTCAAAACATGGAAATAGAAAACCGTCGTAATGCTTCCGGGAATAGAGAGGAACGTGTGAATAACTAAGAGGACGATAGGTTGTAGTCCCACGATCTTAGAATCACTTATTCAGAATTTTGATAAGTTTGGTCCCAATAAAATTTGCTTTTCATGTAAAAGGGTGTGGTTTCCTCATCAAGTTGCTGGTATACAACGTTCTTTCATATAAAATAATTCCGAATTTAGTGCGGAAATTTTCGATATTGAAAGTAAGTAGCCTTCCTCTGACAATTTTCTAACATTTTGAAAACATGCTGCCGCAATATTAGATGTGGTATTAAACCAAAATCTTTCATTTTAAATGGCTTGGATTTCTTAGATTTGCCTGAATGGCTTTAAGGCCTTACTCCATTAGTGGAACGCCTTATTTCTGCACGTTTGCCTTTTATGATTATAAGGTCGTTAGATCATGAGCTCCAAAGCGCAATCAAAGGAGCTGTTGTCAATGTTCCGATTTCGATTAGCAATATCGTGACAGCCCTCCCACGAGTTTTTCATGAGGCCGACGTCATTCAGCTCCACCTCAAACGTAGAATGCAATATAGCCATGACTTCATGACACAAACTATTCGACCCCAAAAAATTGCTGAAGCAATTAGGTATTTAGCTAATCGAAGGAAGCATAGTGTAGTTGTTAACGAACAGTAGTTGGCTTCTTATACAATTGAGACTGTTTCATTGATAGCATCTCAAGAAGATGCAGAGGTAATTGAAGGATTTCAGCAAATTCCCCGCAATCACAAAATATTGTTGTGACGATGCTTGAGAACAATCAGGCAGATAGTGTTGCCATGCAGAAAATCACCCTTGCACAGCGGCAAACGTATTCAATGAGGAGTTTTTAAATGGAATAATGGAAGCTGAAAAGAAGATGGTAATGTCAATGATTCGACAGTTCGGTTTGCCAACCTTTTTCATCATCTTTTCTGCAGCTGAGATAAGGTGGACGGAATTGTTAGTGATTTTAAAAGAAACCGTAGATAGACAACAAGTTACAGAAGAATACGCTTCAAATTTTTTCTTTAGAGTTTTTACCAGTTTTTAGGAAGCAAGGAGTTTTCGGGAATCATCCAATTATTAAATACTATTGAAATAATTCAAAGTCTCAGTGATTTTGAAAATTTTCTTTCTCACGATCAAGATTAGGTCTGGCTTGAAAAAGCCACAAAAAGTGTTGAAGAGCACATTTGCAGCCATCAATGTTAACGCCTATAATAAACACATACTTTCAATACAAAGGGCCAACATGGATATTCAGTTCATATTGGATCCCTATGCCTGCTATATAACTAATTAAATTTATAAATCCCAAGGGGGGAGTTCAAAACTGATGTGTAAAGCTGGGAACGAGATTCCCGCCAGAAATTTCAGCATCAGGCTACAGCATATTGGGCATAAATTTATTTCCTGTACTGAGAATTCTGTTCAAGAAGCCGCATACGATTTTTTAGGCATGCGTTTGACTGAGGTTACCAACGCTGAAGTCCATATTAATACATCCCGGCCAGAGCACAGATTTTGAATGTTCAAAAGAAGAAACAGTTGGAAAATTTGGATCAGGATTCACCTGACATTTATCGTCTCTTATGCCTATGTTAGCCGATTTCAAAAACTTTTAGGCAAGCTCGCCAAGGTGGTAGGCAAGTTGTTTTATCCTCTTCGCGATAGAAGTGGTTTTATTAGGGAAAGGACCGAGCCAGCAATTATAAGATTTGGGAAGTTTATCTAAATGTGTTTAGCCGCTTTCAAAAACTTTTTGTGCAATTTTCCAAGGGTGGATGACGAAGAAACTGAGGACTAGGCAAGTTGTTTATTCCTCTCCGCGATAGCAGCGGTTCTATTGGGGAAACGATCCAGCCAGGAATTAGATTTAGGAAGTTCATTCTAAATTTCGATAGAGCGAACTACTTTCGGGAATTACTTATGTTATATTTTTCGTGGATAGATGAACATGTAGATTAACCTAATTATAATTGTGAGGAAGTTAATGTAGACGAAGAAACTGAGGTCCTAGGCAGGTTGTTTAAACCTTTTCGCAATAGCAGTGATTTTATTAGGAAAAAGACAAAACCAGCAATTAAATTTAGGAAGTTCATAAATGCCGATAAATCGAAATACTTTAGGGAAATACTTATGTTATATTTTCCGTGGAGAGATGAACAGGTAGATATACTTATTGTTTATTGTGAGGATGTTTGTGTTTAAATTTTAGAACCGTTATGTTTTAAATTTAAGCGGTAAAATATTTAGAAGACGTGCTTTGGAGACCCATAGTTGATAGCTTAGACAGCCAGTTCTTGGCTTCAGCAATCCCTGAAAAAAGTTCTCAATCGAATCTTCTGAACTGAAATGCAAATAAGGATAACCCTGAGAATTCTGATAATACTATCCGAATAACTAAGCTCCCGCCAATAATATCACCCCAAACTTAAGCAACTATTGTTATGTTAATATTAAACAAAATACCATTTTTTCCCATGTTTTGCATAATGCATAATGGTGTTATAAAATACATTTATGGCTTCTTCCATATCAGTGCAAAAGCTAAGATCAGACCAATCAAAGTTAGAAATAAGATTATTTAACAATAAAAAGTCTGCTTTTCTGAAACAGCGCACATGCTTACCCGGTGTTTTAGTATTTGGCAAAGAATCGATCGAAATTGACTTCGAAAATAGGATAGTAAGGATCTGCAGGTAAAAAAAGGGGTTGGGCCCTATTTAAAATTACCTTGGATGGTTCAGAAACAAAACATAATTTTAGAGACCTTTTCATGGAGTTAAGAACATGATGGACCTGCGACAATGACATGTCAAAAAGTCCATCGAGAAGGACGTACTGCTGGGAAGACAATAGAAAATATTCCGCAGGACTATTAAAGTCACCAAGTATCCCTGTCTGATAACAGGATAAATACAGTCTTAATTGTCAATTGCAGACAAATGTTGCGATTATACTGACAATTCCGATGACGGCGTTATATTATATAAGAAAATACTCGGAAGGTGTAGTTTTGCAATATCATATTGAATCTCCGGCTGTATAAAATCTGAAAATGGTCAAAAAAGGGTATACTAACTTTGTGCAAAATGTATGTAACAGGCATAAGGAGGCGTGGCAGACCCCATAAAGTATATATATTCTTGCTCAGGATCACAAGCCGAGTCGATTGAGACATGTCCGTCTGTCTGTCCGTCTGCCCGTCTGTATGAGACAACAGATCTCAGCTATTAAAAAAGCTAGAGATACCAAATTTGGCATGAAGGTTCCTATAAACCATAGGCAGATCAAGTTTATATCAAATGTATGATGCCACGCCCACCAGCCCCCGAAAATCGGTTATTTGCAATTATTAAGCAAAGTGTTAAACCCATAACGTTCTGCTTCGGTATGTATAAAGCTAACGGCAATATAAATATATTCTCTAAATTACAATCCGATCGGACCAATAATACAGAAGTAATTTAAGTCAACGTTTTCAGTACAAATGTTCGGTACGGGCAGCAGCCGACGCGCTGCTTTGAGCAGTTGACGCCGACGTCGACGTTGCGTCGTGTCACTTTACTCTTTACGCGCGTCGCTATGTGAGTGCGAGCGAGTAAGCTTTATGTACTAGAAGTATTTGTGTAGTGTAGAAGTATCTGTTTGAAATTATGAGTGTGGTTACACGTTTGTAACGGATTTTAAAATTGGGAGAAGGGTATCTTACTATCGGGCGCCCGACTGTAGCCTTACCCACTTGTTCAATTAGGGGATAATAAAAGATTCCTTCCAAATGGAAGGAAAGAGTAAAGTTTCTAAGGACAGCGAAAATAGTTTAAGCAATGGCTTACTTAATGAGTTGGCACAGAACCGAAGTATACAAGCGGGAACACCGTCAGGTCCAGGTGAAAAAACTGGCTTAACTAAATAAAGATCCTTGACAAGGGAGCTTTCGTTTAGAAAGGAGGAGAAGATACCATTCGAACTTGGAATGTTGTATGGATAAAAATGAGTAGTATGTGTAGAAGGTGAGTAGGTCGTTTGAAAAAACTTTGCAAACATATCGGCCATGGTTTGGTCGGTATTTGCACTAGCATTTTCAAACGTTAAGTTAGAAGGAAATGCGGAAGACTTACGCTTCGTGTTAATAAAACTATAAAACTGTTTGGGGTTCTGAATGAACTGAACCTTACAACGAGCTAAATAGTTTTTATAACATTTCGCGTTTAAGACTGTAAAGTCTGACCGCGCGCTTAAGTAGCGTGAAAAGGCTAAGGGCGAGTTACTACATTTAAATTTTTTGTAAAGGCTTGACTTTACATTTTTTAACCGTGACAACTCTCTTGTAAACCATGGCGGCTTACTCGAGGATGATGAATAAAAGCACGGAACGCAAATATCAAAAAATGAATTAATATTTTTATAAAAAATATTGGTCGCTACTGATATATCAGTAGACAAATATAATTTCGACCAATCAAATTGTGTAATTAAAGAGTTTAATAAATTAAAATCTGCTTTTCTAAAGCAGCGTACGCGCTTACACAATTTTTCATGTTTATCCATACAAGCACCAAAATCAAAAGACACTTCCAGAGTAGGATGGTATGGATCTTCTGGGAAAGTCTTGACTAAATTTGACTAAATTTACTCTAGATGGATCGGAGACAAAGCATAAGTCTAACGATCTGTTACTACAGTTTAAGATATGATTGACCTGCGACAATGACATATCAAACAGACCGTCAAAAGGTCGTGGTGCCGTGAGGGCAGCAGAGAATTTGAATCAACACTTGTTGTCCAATTGCAATCTGGTATATTAAAGTCCCCAAGGACTGAAAGGTGATCTCTGTCTGATAACAGATTAAAAATAGTCTTTATTGCAGACAAATGTTGCAAATAGACAGATACATCCGATGACGGCGGAATATAGGAACAGGTTATATAATGAAAAAAAACGGGAAAGTGTAATTTTACACAGAGGAATTCAATAGCAAGTTGAATCTCCGGCTGTAAAAGTTCCGAATTGATGGTGGAATCGACTGCAATAAGGACTCCACCACCACGACGGCCAGGTCGATCACACCTGTAGGTTGTGAACTTGCTTAGAAAAACTTCGGAGTTTAGGATATCCGGTTTTAACCAAGTCTCAGTAAACACAACAATTTGAGAAGAAAAAGAAAGACTGTTTATATATAAAGTTGAAAGTTTAGTACATAGACCTCTAACATTTTGATATGAAAGAGTTAAGGAGCATGTTAGTTTTTTTTTGTTTATGATTGTTTTTGTTTGGGCTGAAGCTAGAGACGGCAAAGGAAGATTAATCGGAGGGCGATTTTTCTTCTTCTTTTGTTTCGAACTCTTTGACCATTACATGCTCCGGCCAAAATTGAGCCGAGCATATAATGCCCATGAGTTCGTTGGGGACACTTATTTTGAAGGATGATATGTCCCTCTCATAAGAAAACTTAAATTTTTCCACTTTAATATCCAAGGCATGAATATTTCCTTGGATATAGGCTGTTACATCATTTGATGTGAGGTCAGGGGCAAGCCTGGAAACAAAAATTTGTTTCCTTTGTGGAACACCTAGAATCTTTTTAGGCGCCTCGGGTGTAACTCCAGAGCATAGGTTCTCTTCTGGTAAACCGGAACTTGAACACGCCTTCGGTAAAACTATTAACTGTGGCACGGGCAACGAGACCACAGCAGACTTGTCAGAAATTATGGGCGTCACGGGTTGCTCACACTCAATGACATTATCGGGAAGCGAAACCGATTGAGCCGAAGACCTCGTTACTATTGGGGGATTGGCGAACGAGATCAACGGCTGGGTCACTGGCGTGCCTGGCTGATCAATTAGAGGGAGCTGGGTGGCGCTAACTGAAGACTTTTGATTTCGCGAGGTTTTCTTGCGCTTTGGCGATTCATTCAATAACTTAAAATTATTGAAAGACGAATCAGGCGCTGAGAACTGGTCGGAAAGTTTGCGAAAACTTCCAAACAGCTCCCTAAAACGAACACATTTCGTTCTCCACCTCCCTACACACATCACAGCAATAACGCAACCCCGTGCGCTTGGCTACGGCGTCAGCCGTCGGGCTGGTATATTCAGCAAACTTTGCGTGTACTACGCAGGATTTCTTAAAACAAATTAAAACGTCCATTATAGGGGACACCTACTGTTAAAATATAATCAGCCAAAAGAAAACAAAACCAAAACAAGAAAAGGGATGAGCGCAAGAGAAAGAACTTAACGCGCGTAAAGGGCAGAGAGCCAAGGTAATAAAAAAAAAGATAAGTGCGAGAGCGGCAAAGCGTGAGAGCTGCTTAGGCGCGCTCAAAGAATTAGGAGAGGTAAGTGGAGAAAGAAATTAGCGATGACTAACAACACTAACAACTACGTCGCTTACCCAAAAGAGAATATATAAAAAAGAAATGCACCAAAAGAGGCAGAACCAATGCACAAAAACAAAAGAAAATAATATCTAAAATTAGCAAACACAGATTAGTTTGACTAATTTTAAGAACATACACACGCGTCGTGAACGGGCTAAAGTTAAAATTTCGGTTTTAAAGTAAATTTATATAAAAATACCGGTTGTTTTTAATAAAAAAAGCCGAAAAATCGATCGCACAAAAAAAACACGTCCGTTCATTAGGAAAATGAAATGCTTTATGATTTTGATACAATTTTGACAGCACATTAAGAACGTAGTAAGAATAAGATTTTGCAAATCTTGTTGCAATATCTTGAAAAACAACAAAAATCGGCCGATTGCTTCTATGACAGCTATACGATATATCGGTCCGATCTGGCTCGTTTCGACTTATTTACAGCGTACAGCAATAAAAAGCTTGTGTGCCAAGTTTCATGAAGATAGCTAAAACAAGTAGGTAAGGCTACAGTCGGGCGCCCGACAGTAAGATACCCTTCTCCCAATTTTCCAAATACGTTACAAACGTGTAACCACACTAATAATTCCAAACAGAAATTTCTGCACAAAAACTTTTAATACATATAGCTTACTCGCTCGCACTCACACAGCGACGCGCGTAAAGAGTAAAGCGACACGACGCAACGTCGACGTCGGCGTCAACTGCTCAAAGCAGCGCGTCGGCTGCCGCTCGTACCAAACATTTGTACTGAAAACGTTGACGTTAATAACTTCTGTGTTATTGGTCCGATCGGATTGTTATTTGGAGGATATGTTTATATTGCATTCAGCTTTGTACATACTGAAGCAGAACTTTATAAATTCAATACTTTGCTGAATAATCGTAAATTACCGATTTGCGGGGGCGGTGGGCGTGGCATCAAACATTTGACATAAACTTCACCTGCCCCGAATATATAGGAACCTTCATACCAAATTTGGTGTCTCTAGCTTTTTTAATAGCTAAGATCTGTTGTCTCAAACAAACAGACGGACAGACGGACAGACGGACAGACGGACAGACAGACGGACATGTCTCAATCGACTCGGCTAGTGATCCTGAGCAAGAATATATATACTTTATGGGGTCTGCCACGCCTCCTTATGCCTGTTACATACATTTTGCACAAAGTTAGTATACCCTTTTTGACCATTTTCAATGGTCGAAGGGTATAAAAACTGAGAGACTAGTTTGCGTTGCAACAGACGGACGGACGGACGGACGGACAGACGGACATCCATTTTTCGACTCTCCTGGTGATGCTGATTCGGAATATATATACTTTATAGGGTCGGAGATGTCTCCTAAGGAGCATTGCAAACTTCTGGCTAAAATTAGTATACCCTCTGCAAGGGTATAAAAAGACAACAAATGCACAGCGCAGACAAAAGTAGGAGAGAGAGAGCGAGCAAAAGAGAGTAAGCGCGCCCCGACAGAATCTAAAAATAGATCAAGCTACAAAGCAATGCAACAACAAAGCTACAAAGAGTAAATGTGTACTAAGAAGAAGCAAATAGCAAACCAATTACCAAATTAACAAACAATAACTTTTGACTAATTCAATAGAAAAGCACTCGCGAACGTACAGAATCTGTCGCAAAAGATTGTTACACAGCACACTGGTTGTTCAACAAAATAAAGAAACTTCGGGGAGTAAAAGAAAACGCGTCTGTTCACTTGAACAGAAAGACTAAAGACTTATACATGACTCTTTTTACGGATCTGTAAGCGTTGATCTAAATCTTTAGTTTCGAAATTGGTTTGTGACCCAGAGTCAAGAAGTGCTTGGACGTTGCAAGAATTACCCTTTTAAACGCTGGCGCATGCATAAAATGTTTGATGCCATGCCCACCGCCCTCGCAAATCGGTAATTTACAATTATTAGCAAAGTATTGAATTTATTAAGTACTGCTTTGGTAGGTATAAAGCTCAATATTAACATATCCTCTAAATAAGAAGTTATTAAATTCAACGTTTTCAGTACAAATGTTCGTTACGAGAAGCAGCCTGCGCGCTGCTTTGAGCAGTTGACGCCGACGTCGACGTTGCGTAGTGTCGCTTTACTCTTTACGCGCGTCGCTGTGTGAGTGCGAGCGAGTAAGCTATTTGTAGTAGAAGTTTGTCACGGATTTTAAAAATTGGGAGAAGGATATCTTACTGTCGGGCGCTTGACTGTGGCCCTACACACTTGTTTCTAATGGTATCAACGGGTGCGAATATATGTTACACATATATCGTAGAAAGGGTCAATATTGACCATTATACATACAACATGCATACGTCACTGTTGTCGCTGGCAACAGATAAGGACATTGCCAACGCTATGAGTATATATAGATGGTCAAGTCTAAGGTGGACCAAGCGACCAAGTCAAGATACGAAGAACCGTTACTCATTTAAATAGGCGCTATCAATATTTAGCAGCAGAAGAGTCAACGGAGGCGAAAGGCAAGCCTAAAGATAATCCAAAGAGGCACACTAAGACTTCGTTTTTCTGTGCACAGGGCAATCACGAATTGCAGAAATCTAGCAAGAAAACAGGATTCAGTTGCAATTATTGTCAGAGCCTGAAACACAAAATTGATTCGTGTCCCTCCTTTAGCTCTATTTTTGTGACAGATCGTTTTGCATTCGTAAAGGCTAATAAACCATACATAAATTGTTTGAATAGTGGCCATATGGTTTCAAATTGGAAAGCTTCGAAGTATCGGGTGTGCACAAATTCTCACCATTCCCTACTCCTCATAGATATAAGTCAAGAGTTCAACAAATTCATAGTGCAGCATATACAAGTCACGTGCTTAACACTGATCAAGATTTTTTAGCGACGGCGAGTGTTCAGGGCAGGGATCGATTTGGCCAACCCCGGAGCCTTGTTGGATTTAGAGTCGCAAATTAATTTTATATCTGAATCTTTGGCGCAACCATTAAGATTGCAGCGAGAAAGGTCAGCACTAAGCGTCATAACAGTATGTAAATCAACTACATCAATAAAACATAATGTATCCGCTTATGTCCAGTCGCGCTTAAATTCGTACGGCTTTCCGCTAATGTCCAGTCTCGATTAAATTCGTATGGCTTTTCAACCGATTTTCGGGTATTTAATAATATATCTTCGTGTTAGCCTGGACAAATGCTGCCCTCTGACAAGTGGAAATTACCTGCAAACTTAGAGTTGGCATATCCAGAGTTTCATAAAACTGCAAAGGTTGATTTTTGCTAGGAGCGGAAGCATTTTTTGATTTGCTGTGATCAGGCAAATTAAATTAAGTGCATAGCTTTCTTCATTCCAAAAAACCGTGTTCAGTTGGATTGTATCCGGCAAATATAGCGGTGAATTGAATCATCGGCAATTGAGCTGTAATATAGTAGCTCAAAAAATGAAATATTCTCTCGAGTCATTGATGGAACGGTTTTGAGAGTTAGACAGAACACCAGATGAGTCGAAGGCTGCACATAGAACAGCTGAACAAAGAGAGTGTGAAAATATTGTTATTCGCACTGTCCAACGTTTGCCTTCGGGCCGATTTCAATTCAGGCTCCCATTTAAAAAGGAAACTAGTATACTTGGCATGCCATTTCAAAAGGCCGAAAGGCGTTATCTTCAGCTCGAACGCAAGTTAGGTAAAGACCATGCACTGTCAGATATGTATTATACATTTATGAAAGAGAATAGAGATCTGTGTCATATGTCTATTATTGATCGCATTTTTAAGCTGATTCTTTGGAGAGAAACAAGCTCGCAGCCAGTGCAAGCGTACAGACTTAATACGGTAACATATGGCACAGCATCTGTACCGTTATTGGCAATTAGATGCCTATATGAATTAGCAGAAAATTGCTTACAATCGCATCCAGTAGCAGAAGCTGTCATAAAATATTGTTTTTATGTAGATGACATGGTTGCTGGCCCTGACACATATGAAGGTTTACATTTGTCAACAAGTTAAAGAAGTTGTACTGTCAGGAGGTTTTCCATTGGCAAAATGGGCTTCTAATCATCCAAATTTGTGCACTGATGAGGGCGAAAAGGTATTATTATATTCCACCCAGAGCACCACACAACCTTACACATGATGAGCTCAACGCACATCTAATCGACGTCGAAGCGCTGCTGAACTCAAGGCCACTGGCGGCGAGCCACTAACGCCAGGCCATTTGCTGCTGGGTCAGGCTCTAACCACGCAGATGCGGGAATACGCGCCAGGCATGCCTTGCAACATGGAAAGCAATCCGTCCGTAAGGCGGTGGCGGCAGCTGTCGGAGCTCAAGCTTCGGTTTTGGCACAGCTGGTCCAGCAGCGACCACAAATTACAACAGAGGCCAGCAACTTTGCTTAATAATCGTAAATAACCGATTTGCGGGGGCGGTGGTCGTGGCATCAAACATTTGACATAAACTTGATCTGCCTATGATTTATAGGAACCTTCATTCTTAATTTGGTGTCTCTAGCTTTTTTAATAGCTGAGATCTGTTGTCTCATACAGACGGACAGACGGACAGACAGACGGACATGTCTCAATCGACTCGGCTAGTGATCCTGAGCAAGAATATATATACTTTTTATGGGGTCTGCCACGCCTCCTTATGCCTGTTACATACATTTTGCACAAAGTTAGTATACCCTTTTTTGACCATTTTCAATGGTTGAAGGGTATAAAAAATTCCTTGGCTTAAACATAATGCATTCTTTTTATACCCTTCGACCATTGAAAATGGTCAAAAAAAGGGTATACATTCTTTGTACACATGTATGTAACAGGCATAAGGAGGCGTGGCAGACCCAAAAAAGTATATATATTCTTGCTTAGCATCAATAGCCGAGTTAATTGAGCCAATTCCATCTGTCTGTCCGTCTGTCCGTCCGTCCGTCTGTCCGTCTGTATGTCTGTTTGTTAGAGACAACAGACCCCAGCTATTAAAAAAGCTGAAGACACCAAATTTGGTATGAAGGTGCCTATATATCCAGGGCAGAACAAGTTTATGTCAAATGTTTGATGCCATGCCCACCGCCCTCGCAAATCGGTAATTTACAATTATTAGCAAAGTATTGAATTTATTAAGTACTGCTTTGGTATGTATAAAGCTCAAGATTAACATATCCTCTAAATAAGAAGTTATTAAATTCAACGTTTTCAGTACAAATGTTCGTTACGAGAAGCAGCCTGCGCGCTGCTTTGAGCAGTTGACGCCGACGTCGACGTTGGTACACTCTGGAAATGATACATAAAATAAAGATAGATTAAACAAAACGGACACAGAAAACTGCGCTCACATATACAGCCATTTACTTACTAAGCCAGTTAATAACTCAAGAGCAGATGAGAAAAGTTAATGTATGTAATTTAGTATTTATTGTACAATTTAGTTTTAACAAGTAGGTAAGGCTACAGTCGGGCGCCCGACAGTAAGATACCCTTCTCCCAATTTTTAAAATCCGTTACAAGCGTGTCACTAAATTCATAATTTCAAACAAAAATACTGCACATCTACTACATATAGCTAACTCGCTCGCACTCACACAGCGACGCGCGTAAAGAGTAAAGCGACACGACGCAACGTCGACGTCGGCGTCAACTGCTCAAAGCAGCGCGTCGGCTGCCGCTCGTACCGAACATTTGTACTGAAAACGTTGACTTTAATAACTTCTGTGTTATTGTAATTTGGAGGATATGTTCGTATTGCAATCACCTTTATACGTACCGAAGCAGAACTTTATAAGTTTAATACTTTGCTTAATAATCGTAAATTACCGATTTGCGGGGGTGGTGGGCGTGGCATCAAACATTTGACATAAACTTCACCTGCCCCGAATATATAGGAACCTTCATACCAAATTTTGTGTCTCTAGCCTTTTTAATAGCTGAGATCTGTTGTCTCAAATAAACAGACGGACAGACGGACAGACAGACGGATAGGTCTCAATCGACTCGGCTAGTGATCCTGTGCAATTATATATATACTTAATGGGGTCTGCCACGCCTCCTTATGCCTGTTACATACATTTTGCACAAAGTTAGTATACCCTTTTTTGACCATTTTCAATGGTCGATGGGTATAAACATAATTAGAGAAAGCCATTAACCTTGGAGCTTACCTGTTTGGTTGGTTCCGAAGAAATCCGAAACAAGTGGACAAAAATGGAAATTAGTTATTGACTATAGAATATATCCCATCCCTTTTATGAACGAAGTACTTGATAAGATAGGTAGAGCTAGATATTTTTCGACTTTAGATTTGGCTAGTAGTTATCATCAAATGAACCCAAAAGATATTCCTAAAACAGCCAGACCTTTCTAAAAGATTGATCTTAACAACAGACGCACGTAACGTTGCCCTTGGAGCTGTGCTGTCACAAGGACCCTTGGGTTCGGACAAGCCGGTCTGTTTTGCAAGTAGAAAATTGTTCGATACAGAACGTAATTAAGCCACTGTCAAGAAAGAAATATTAGCAATAATATGAGCAATTAAATACTTTCGTCCTTACTTGTGTGGAAGAAAATTCGTTATAGTAACTGATCATAAGCCACTTACATGGCTGATAGGTTTTAAGGAACCAACCTCCAAAATAGTAAGATGGAGAATGCAATTATTAGAATATGATTACGAAATTTTGTGTAAGAAAGGTTCAAAAACTTGGTAGCGGACGCATTGAGCAGGGTGGAAATCGACTTATACATAAATGATAGTAACTCAATAACAGGGACGTGTGGAGACACAGTCCACTCAGCAGACGAACACATGGATGATCACATCCATATCTCAGAAAAACACTTTAACGATTTTAACTACCAAGTAATATTGAAATATAGTGCTCCTATAGAATCTTAAACTGAAGTCATATTTAAACAAAAAACGAGACAACTATTTTCTGAACTGTCTTTTAACAGAAGAACAAGTTACATTTATTTTAAAGAGAATCTTGAAGCCAAACAGGACTGTATTTTTCAACAAATACAAGAGAGTTATAAAAAATACTTTTTAAACAATAACATTTAAACCAGTTTAGGATGTACTATCTTCTTAATCGATTTACTAGAAAGAGAGTTTCAAATTACAGACGAAACCCGTTGCTCACATGAAAGGCAATTCTATTTTCCAAATATTAAATCAAAAATAGCTCAGACAATAAATAATTGCGATGTCTGTCACACCTTAAAATATAATCGCCACGATTCATAGTAGCGAACGGCATACCGAAAAAAATTGTTTACGATCGAGGGGCTGAATACAATTCAAACCTTTTCAAGGATTTGTGCACACAATATAATATAGAACGACATGTCACGTCCTTTCAACAATCTTCTAGTAATGCCCCAGTCGAAAGAATACATTTTACACTCACTGAAGGGTATCAAATCATTGTGGAAGAAGATAAAAAAGTACAGATAGACCACGAGGAGAATATAACAGAAACTTACATTACATATAATAACGCTATACACTCGGCTACTAAGCTGACTCCTTATGAACTGTTTTTGGGACGTACCAATCCATTAAATTTGACGATGAGCATGACTATCTGCAAAAATTGAACGAATTCCAAAAGACAATATACCTTAAAGTATGTGAACTAGTTCAAAACAACAAGGTTCATAACATTGGAAGGTTAAATCAAGAAAGGAAAAAAGCTATCCAGGTAGAAACAGAAGACGTAGTATTTCGTAAGGAAAATAGACGCAATAAGATCACCCCCTAGATTTTCAAAACAGACTGTAAATACTGATGAGGGCGTTACTTTTACTACAAACAAAATACAAAAAATATATAAATCTACAATTAAGACCCAATTAGGACGCAAGTAGAGAATTCCAAATATAACCTGAATAATAACAAACATACATGGATACGATAAACAGAAAAATGAAATTGCTAAAGAAATAAATAATGTAAATGCCAAGAAACAAATTTTTGGAATGTACGATTAGAGTAAAAGCTAATATAGATTTGACTATGTTCGCTTAAATAAAATTGCAGAAACCTTATAAGTGCGAAACTAAAAATAATTCCAAAGTTTATAATAAAATACACAAAAAAAAATTCATGAAATCGAAATAAGAAAATGTTTACAATTTAATTTCCCTAAGCGCAATAAAAATAATGATTAAATTTTCTATGTTAAAATACAACATAGGTAACATTAGATAATTATCAGTTAACAAATTAATTCATTTCGTACCTATTAATAACACAACAATTATTGTTACATCAAACTGTATAACTTTATAGCGAGTAAGAACACACAAACATTGTTATTTAAGGAAGAATATAATAGAATTCATCATGTAAATATGTGAGACCTGCAAAAAGCGTTCTTCAATACATCTAACAATGAGGACATCGTCAACATCATGACCCCGGAGCTACCGAACTTACTCAACAATCTGTCACAAGCTGGTTTCAAATACGGAGCTTCACGATAGAATGGAACACACCTTAAAGTACCATACGCATGTTTGAGTGTATTCCTTTTTCTCGCCGCGGGAATCGTACCTTTGCAATAACAAAGAATGACAATCTTCATCCCGGCCTCATCACCAGTCATACCCGCCATTCCTTCGTTATGGCCCTCTCTTCAGTCTTGGGGGGGAGGAGTTACCACTATACATTCCCCACTCCCCTGAAACCGTCTAGATTCCGCTGAATGACAAAGGCATCAAGGGCCACAACAACAACAGCTCAGTAGTCCACATACTCGAATAACCACATATTATAAAATAAGCTTATACACATGTTACACACACACTTTGAGCGTACATGGTCTCGAAAATTCTAGGAATAGATTTCCCCATAACGATAATGTTGCATCAGCCTCTAATTGTGCGTTGATTGGTCAGCTTACATTTGTAGCTTTGAAAGGACCGTTATAGCGAGGCGTTGTTGCCGCAGTTTTATAAACACAAACAATATTAGTGCTTTCATCGCACCTAGCGTCTATTATAATAATAATATACTAGTTGTCAACATTCCCAGCAGCTTTTACACAAAAATTTAATCATGCTCCGCAAATATTTGACTTTTTAATGGATGAACACTGAACAGCAGATGAATATGTGATCAAAGCTACATGTACTTAATAAAGTTAATGGCGAATCTAACAACGCCATTTTGGTGACCCCGTTTAATTCAAATTGTGCAAAAATATAAACAAACGCGTTCATTGAAAGCAATTTATTGCTTTGTAAAATTTAAGTTCACGTACACTTGTGCAAACACGTATACCCAAGTAGCCGTTACAATTTGTGAAATTTCCAAAAAAGACAGAAAACGATCAAGAGGAATTTTCAAGCGCCATGCCGGACCTAAGTCGGGATTTCTCCGATCAAATTCGGCAATTATAAAAACAACGCGATGTACTTCAAACAAACGCTCCTGCGTACAGAAATGAGTTTCCTCACACTCACACGCGCATTACCGTGCATTTGCCCAAAGTTACACACAGCAGCCGCACCTGTGGTTTGCTCAAGTGGAAGGAACATTTCGTTTACACCACATTGTCGATCGCACCCCTTTTAATTCGACTTAGTGGCACTCCATTTGGAAGGTGTGGTCTTGATTGTGAAGGCTTTAATCACAACAGCGAGCAGACAACAAAAAAACACATATCAAAACTCGTTTGATGCAGAAGTTTGCCGAGTCGCCAGAATAAAAGCCGCGATGAGGTGCTATTCATAATAAAAAAGGAGACAAGCTTGAACAAGCTAGCTAAGATGGCGGTCTAAATTTTCGAAACCATTAACACGATCGTGACTCCTATTCTTGCTTCTCCAGAAAAATCTGATAATATCTACGCAGCCTCTTCAGGAGATCCGTTGAAGGAGCATTCCGAGAGCTTACGTTCACTAATGCAAGATGTTACGCCATTCAAAAGGATGTCATCTTCAGGCTTTAGGCCATCGGAGGATTGTGATCAATAGACTACACGAACACCGGCCAATCTCTGATTCTACCTTTCTACCCTCGCTCCACGTCCTTAAACAAGAGAAGTTGCAGTCGACGCGCTGGTAAGCGCCAGCCAGGACAGCAGGAAATCAGTTTTCTGATTGAACAAGGCATATGTCGTCCATCCAAAAATCCTTGGTCCGGCGATTATCGCGCACGTTCACTATTGTTTGTAGTGGCGGCAGTGGCTTATTCCTGCTTGGATGGGGTGCACTTGCTGAAAGTTTGAACCGACGCGGAAAAACAATTCGATTAAAATAAGACAATTCGGGGCGCGTGCATTCACTTCACTTTTATTCTTTCAACTAACTTTCATGTAAATTTACAATGTAATCTTAAGCCTAACTTAGCATAACTCCGGATAAAAGAGCGCGAGAGCTTTTGGTGACTCTCGCACTGTTTACGCCGCAACGCTGCCTACTTTAAGGTGGTTACGTTTCGACGTAAACATCCCGCCCCCCTTGCAATACTATTGCAAGTATTAGGATGGAGCCGGGATCTTTTTTAGATGCCGCTGGATGGGCGTTAGGGGCGATGGCGAACTACGTCTTGAAGACACCGGATAGTACCCAACCAAACAGAGCATCTCGGATTGGCTGCTGGGGAGATAGAGGAGCGTATGGTGGTCCTGGCCGCATGTGCGACAAGTACCAACACTGCGACAAGAGCCTGCTGAGTGCTCATGGGCGACGCAGTTCGGGCAGTATCTATTGATTAGTACTGCCCGGAGACGCTTCTCCGCAGCCAGATGCAGGAAGCGTTGGCACTTCTTCAGTGCGTGGACTCCTCGGCAGACGCGGCACCGGAAGGAGTTCACTCCTTTTGGTCCGCTTGGCTTCGCTGCCCTTTGTGGTTGCGCCTTGCGTGGTGCCATTTTTTTACTAATCTGAAAGTAGAAGGTGGATATATGGATTAGTGTCTGCCGGACATATATCCACTACAGGACAACACAAGGTAAGAAGGGTGTCGCGAAGTCTGGCGCTACCCTCGAACTGAACAAGGCGCGCCAAAACCCTTTTTCGGCGGAAAGGCCAAAGGCCGTTGCCAGTGAGGTGGGCACGCGGCTGTGTGGACTACACGCGGTTAGGAGGGTGTCTGGACGGTGTCCTCTATGGGAAGGAGGACTACCTTTATGGTGGGCCTTTTGATGACGCCACGGGTTGTGGGGATATCCACCACGCGGACAATGTCATCAGCGCCAGGATAAACGGCTTGGATGCGGCCCAGACGCCATTCGTTGACTGATAGGTTGTCTTCTTTGACAACCACCATATCGCCGACTTGGAGGATTCGCGTTAGGAGTTGCCATTTGGAGCGTTTGTGCAACTCTTTGAGGTATTCCTCTTTCCAACGAAAACAAAACTGTTGGTGCAGAGCCTTGAGTCGTTGCCATCGATTGATGATGGATACAGCGTCTTCTTGGATTTCAGGCTATTCTATGGACATGAGCGGACCACCGATTAGAAAGTGGACGGGAGTCAAAGCTAAAAGATCGGTGGGACTCTCAGACATTGGAGAAATTGGCCTGGAATTAAGGCACACTTCGACCTTTTAAAGAAGTGTGGATAGTTCTTCCAACGTATATTTTAGTGAGGAAGTGGACTTGTAGAATAGCGTTTTAAAGCTCTTTACTCCAGCTTCCCATAAGCCACCCATGTGCGGCGCGCTGCCATGCGAGGTTCTGATGGCTGCGAGGTGCCATGCGAGGTTCTGATGGCTGTATTTGGTGGATACATCAGCCTTCACTGCCTTCATAAACTCTGTTGAGAGTTTGCAATTTTTTGCGTTGGAGAATGCAAACTCGACAGGAATTGATAGTGGCTTTCACTAAAGTTCGGAGTTTCGGAATCCAGTAGCGTGATCTTATTAGACGCATCATTAATTGATTTCCACCATGGAGGGAGAGTACGGAAGGATGATCGGGTGCCGTTCATCATAGCTTAAAGAAGCGGATGTTCTCACACGACCGCATGATATCATAACTCCGCTGGAGTCAATAAATGGATTAAAATTAATGATGTCACTACTCCTTGCAATCTGTTCTTTGTTCAACAGACAATTGTACTCTTTCTGGAATTCAGTACGTTGGGTGTTCCGAATGAGCAAATCTTGGACTTTGGAGAGTTCAGAGCTGCTGGCATCTGGAGAGAACACAAGATCAGGCTTACGACACCTTTGTATAAAGCGGTATGCGTAAGACATAACCCGCAGTGCTCTGTCGAGCTCGGAAAATCTCTCCAAGATACAGTCGGATGAAGGAGGCAACTTAGTTAAGTTGCATTTAACAGGACGAAGCTCTTCGTCTGTTTCGTGAGCGACATCAATCGCAACAGGCCAGTGTTCTGCTGGAAGGATCAGCCAATCGGGTCCATGCCACCATAGACTATTACCAATGAGTTCCTCTGACGAGACACCTCTACTGGCAAGATCGGCAGGGTTCTGCTCAGATCTGACGTGGGACCATTTGCTCGAACTAGTGAGCTGAGTTATCTTAGCTACTCTGTTAGCCACGAAGGTCGTCCATTTACATGAAGGCTTACTAAGCCAAGCTAACACAATTGTGGAGTCAGTCCAATAGTACTCTTCGTAGCTATTGACTGGGAGCTGAGGGAGGACTGTTGATGATAACTCGGCTAGCAGTAATGCACCGCAAAGTTCCAATCGAGGCAAGGAGATGGTCTTCACAGGAGCTACTCTGGTTTTGGCTACCAGGAGATGGCTTGAAATATTGTGTTGATTTTCAACACGGATGTTGATAGCTGCTCCGTAGGCGCGCTGAGATGCATCGCAAAAGCCATGGATTTGGAGCTTAGCTAATGGGGTATATTGGACCCATCTGGGGATCCGAATCTTCTGGAGGGATGAATAACTGGATAGAAAATCCTGCCAGCGTTGTTGAAGCTCTAGAGGCAACGCTTCATCCCATCCAAGATTTTGTAGCCATATCTCCTGCATGAAAATTTTGGCACGGACCACAAATGGTGCCAGCCAACCTGCGGGATCGAAGAGTTTAGCGATGTGAGATAGAACTACACGTTTAGTGTAAGACTGTCCCACATCTTCTTTGGAGGGGCAAAGAGAAACTCATCCGTACGCGCTTGCCAGCGTATACCTAGAGTCTTTGCTAAGCCCGCTTCCTCTAGTTCGAGGAAATCGGAGTTCAATAGATGGTCCTTGGGGATCTTAGCTAGCACATCTTTGTGGTTGGAGGTCCACTTTCTTAAGGGAAAGCCAGCTATCTCAAGAGCTTTGCGTAACTCTTCAATGGACACTGTGGCGCGCTTTATGGAATGTGCGCCAGCTAGGACATCGTCTACGTACATGTAATTGGATATGATGTCGCTGGCAGAGGAAAGTGTGTGCTAACATCCTGGGAAAGCTGCTGAAAAACCCGAAAGGCCAAGAATGGAGCACAGTTTACTCCGAAAGTGACTGTGTTGAGTTCATAGTCACAGACGTCGCCATTTGGGTTCCTGAAGAGGATTCGTTGAAATGGCGTGTGACTCTTGTGGACAAGTATCTGCCGGTACATCTTTGTGATGTCGGCATTAAAAACAAAACGGAAAAAACGCCATTTCAAGATCTGCATAGTCAGATCGGATTGGAGAACGGGTCCTGGATGTAGGATATCGTTCAAGCTCTTCCCATTAGAGGACGGACTGGAGGCGTTGAAAACAACGCGAACTTTTGTGGTAATGCTCTCAGGTTTAAAAACAGCATGATGAGGGAGATAAAAGTTGTTGCAGTCGTTACTTGCAGAAACTGGCCTCATATGGCCTCAATCGAAATACTCCTGAATAATGGAGTCGTACTGCTCTTTTAAAGGAAAGTTCCTCTTTAAACGGGATTCGTTCCTGAGAAACTGAGCGAGTGCGATGGACCTGAATGTCCTAATTCGAAATTTTCAGGGTTTTTAAACGGACGAGTAACGACATATCTGCCCTCTTTGGTTCTGGAAGTGGTGCGAAGGAAATTGTTTTCACACGCTGCGTCAGAAACTTTTATCAGCTTGGCTGGTAGATCTTCCACAACCCAAAACTTGGTGAGAAGATCATCAAGCCTTTGCTCTTCGCTGATCTTGATCCTCGTGGTGAAGGATGAAACGGTCGAGAGATTTGACTTGGCTACTGGTCCCAGCCGAATATGGTCTCTTGACCGAGCAAGGTTCCACATATTTTGGACACAGAGCCA